>CM055121.1:909440202-909608714 GCA_029206835.1 Rana muscosa | reverse complement strand
CACTAGCCCTCTTCCCAGAGCACATATCCAACCCCCCCTTCCAACACTAGCCCTCTCCTCCAGCACATATCCATACCCCCTTCCAGCACTAGCCCTCTCCCCCAGCACATATCCAACCCCCCCTTCCAGCACTAGCCCTCTCCCCCAGCACATATCCAACCCCCCCTTCCAACACTAGCCCTCTCTCCCAGCACATATCCAACCCCCCCTTCCAGCACTAGTCCTCTCCCCCCAGCACATATCCAACTCCCCTTCCAACACTAGCCCTCACCCCCAGGA
Source organism: Rana muscosa (assembly GCA_029206835.1). Taxonomy (NCBI): domain Eukaryota; kingdom Metazoa; phylum Chordata; class Amphibia; order Anura; family Ranidae; genus Rana; species Rana muscosa. Next base: position 909,608,435 of record CM055121.1, on the reverse strand, counting down.
CATATCCAACCCCCCTTCCAACACTAGCCCTCTCCCCCCAGCACATATCCAACACCCCCCCTTCCAGCACTAGCCCTCTTCCCCGAGCACATATCCAACCCCCCTTCCAACACTAGCCCTCTCCTCCAGCACATATCCAACCCCCCTTCCAGCACTAGCCCTCTCCCCCCAGCACATATCCAACCCCCCTTCCAACACTACTCCTCACCCCCAGGACATATCCAACCCCCCTTCCAACACTAGCCCTCTCCCCCCAGCACATATCCAACACCCCCCTTCCAGCACTAGCCCTCTTCCCCGAGCACATATCCAACCCCCCTTCCAACACTAGCCCTCACCCCCAGGACATATCCAACCCCCCTTCCAGCACTAGCCCTCTCCCCCCAGCACATATCCAACCCCCCTTCCAACACTAGCCCTCTCCCCCCAGCACATATCCAACACCCCCCCTTCCAGCACTAGCCCTCTCCCCCAGCACATATCCAACCCCCCTTCCAACACTAGCCCTCACCCCCAGGACATATCCAACCCCCCTTCCAACACTAGCCCTCTCCCCCCAGCACATATCCAACACCCCCCCTTCCAGCACTAGCCCTCTTCCCCGAGCACATATCCAACCCCCCTTCCAACACTAGCCCTCACCCCCAGGACATATCCAACCCCCCTTCCAGCACTAGCCCTCTCCCCCCAGCACATATCCAACCCCCCTTCCAACACTAGCCCTCTCCCCCCAGCACATATCCAACACCCCCCCTTCCAGCACTAGCCCTCTCCCCCAGCACATATCCAACCCCCCTTCCAACACTAGCCCTCTCCTCCAGCACATATCCAACCCCCCTTCCAACACTAGCCCTCTCCCCCAGCACATATCCAACCCCCCTTCCAGCACTAGCCCTCTCTCCCAGCACATATCCAACCCCCCTTCCAGCACTAGCCCTCTTCCCCGAGCACATATCCAACCCCCCTTCCAACACTAGCCCTCTCCCCCCAGCACATATCCAACACCCCCCCTTCCAGCACTAGCCTTCTCCCCCAGCACATATCCAACTCCCCCTTCCAACACTAGCCCTCTCCTCCAGCACATATCCAACCCCCCTTCCAACTCTAGCCCTCTCCCCCAGCACATATTCAACCCCCCTTCCAGCACTAGCCCTCTCCCCCCAGCACATATCCAACCCCCTTCCAACACTAGCCCTCTCCCTCCGGCACATATCCAACCCCCTTCCAACACTAGCCCTCTCCCCCTAGCACATATCCAATCCCCCTTCCAGCACTAGCCCTCTCCCCCAGCACATATCCAACCCCCCTTTCAACACTAGCCCTCTCTCCCAGCACATATCCAACCCCCCCTTCCAGCACTAGCCCTCTTCCCTGAGCACATATCCAACCCCCCTTCCAACACTAGCCCTCTCCTCCAGCACATATCCAACCCCCCTTCCAGCACTAGCCCTCTCCCCCCAGCACATATCCAACCCCCCTTCCAACACAACCCTCACCCCCAGGACATATCCAACCCCCCTTCCAACACTAGCCCTCTCCCCCCAGCACATATCCAACACCCCCCTTCCAGCACTAGCCCTCTCCCCCAGCACATATCCAACCCCCCCTTCCAACACTAGCCCTCTCCCCCAGCACATATCCAACCCCCCCCTTCCAACACTAGCCCTCTCCTCCAGCACATATCCAACCCCCCTTCCAACACTAGCCCTCTCCCCCAGCACATATCCAACCCCCCTTCCAGCACTAGCCCTCTTCCCCGAGCACATATCCAACCCCCCTTCCAACACTAGCCCTCACCCCCAGGACATATCCAACCCCCCCTTCCAGCACTAGTCCTCTCCCCCCAGCACATATCCAACACCCCCCCTTCCAGCACTAGCCCTCTCCCCCAGCACATATCCAACCCCCCCTTCCAGCACTAGCCCTCTCCCCCCAGCACATATCCAACCCCCCTTCCAAAACTAGCCCTCTCTCCCAGCACATATCCAACCCCCCTTCCAGCAATAGCCCTCTCCCCCCAGCACATATCCAACCCCCCTTCCAACACTAGCCCTCTCTCCCAGCACATATTCAACCCCCCTTCCAGCACTAGCCCTCACCCCCAGGACATATCCAACCCCCCTTCCAACACTAGTCCTCTCCCCCAGCACATATCCAACCCCCCCTTCCAGCACTAGCCCTCTCTCCCCAGCACATATCCAACCCCCCCCTTCCAGCACTAGCCCTCTCCCCCCAGGCACATATCCAACCCCCCCTTCCAGCACTAGCCCTCTCCCCCCAGCACATATCCAACCCCCCTTCCAGCACTAGCCATCTCCCCTCAGCACATATCCAACCATCCCTTCCCATAAAAGCCCCCCTTCCAGCACTAGCCCTCTCCCCCCAGCACATATCCAACCCCCCCTTCCAACACTAGCCCTCTCCTCCAGCACATATCCAACCCCCCTCCCTTTCCAGCACTAGCCCTCCCCCTCAGTACATATCCAACCTCCATTCCCGTACTAGCCCCCCCCCCCCCTTCCAGCACTAGCCCTCTCCCCCCAGCACATATCCAACCCCCCCTTCCAACACTAGCCCTCTCCTCCAGCACATATCCAACCCCCCTTCCAAATCTAGCCCTCTCCCCCCAGCACATATCTAACCCCCCTTCCAACACTAGCCCTCTCCCCCCAGCACATATCCAACACCCCCTTCCAACACTAGCCCTCTCCCCCCAGCACATATCCAACCCCCCCTTCCAGCACTAGCCCTCTCCCCCAGCACATATCCAACCCCCCTTCCAGCACTAGCCCTCTCCCCCCAGCACATATCCAACCCCCCTTCCAACACTAGCCCTCTCTCGCAGCACATATCCAACCCCCCTTCCAGCACTAGCCCTCTCCCCCAGCACATATTCAACCCCCCCTTCCAGCACTAGCCCTCACCCCCAGGACATATCCAACCCCCCTTCCAACACTAGTCCTCTCCCCCAGCACATATCCACCCCCCTTCCAGCACTAGCCCTCTCCCCCCAGCACATATCCAACCCCCCCTTCCAGCACTAGCCCTCTCCGCCCAGGCACATATCCAACCCCCCCTTCCAGCACTAGCCCTCTCCCCCCAGCACATATCCAACCCCCCTTCCAACACTAGCCCTCTCTCCCAGCACATATCCAACCCCCCTTCCAGCACTAGCCCTCTCCCCCAGCACATATTCAACCCCCCTTCCAGCACTAGCCCTCACCCCCAGGACATATCCAACCCCCCTTCCAACACTAGTCCTCTCCCCCCAGCACATATCCAACCCCCCCTTCCAGCACTAGCCCTCTCCCTCCAGCACATTTCCAACCCCCCCCTTCCAGCACTAGCCCTCTCCCCCCAGGCACATATCCAACCCCCCCCCCTTCCAGCACTAGCCCTCTCCCCCCAGCACATATCCAACCCCCCTTCCAGCACTAGCCATCTCCCCTTAGCACATATCCAACCATCCCTTCCCGTAAAAGCCCCCCTTCCAACACTAGCCCTCTCCCCCCAGCACATATCCAACCCCCCCTTCCAACAGTAGCCCTCTCCTCCAGCACATATCCAACCCCCCTCCCTTTCCAGCACTAGCCCTCCAACTCAGCACATATCCAACCTCCATTCCCGTACTAGCCCCTCCCTTCCAGCACTAGCCCTCTCCCCCCAGCACATATCCAACCCCCCCTTCCAACACTAGCCCTCTCCTCCAGCACATATCCAACCCCCCTTCCAAATCTAGCCCTCTCCCCCCAGCACATATCTAACCCCCCTTCCAACACTAGCCCTCTCCCCCCAGCACATATCCAACACCCCCTTCCAACACTAGCCCTCTCCCCCCAGCACATATCCAACCCCCCTTCCAACACTAGCCCTCTCCCCCAGCACATATTCAACTCCCCCCTTCCAACACTAGTCCTCTCCCCCCAGCACATATCCAACCCCCCCTTCCAACACTAGTCCTCTCCCCCCAGCACATATCCAACCCCCCTTCCAACACTAGCCCTCTCCCTCCGGCACATATCCAACCCCCCTTGCAACACTAGCCCTCTCCCCCTAGCACATATCCAACCACCCTTCCAACACTAGCCCTCTCCCCACAGCACATATCCACCCCCCCTCCAACACTAGCCCTCTCCCCCCAGCACATATCCAACCCCCCATTCCCACACTAGCCTTCTCCCCCCAGCACATATCCAACCCCCCATTCCCACACTAGCCTTCTCCCCCCAGCACATATCCAACCCCCCATTCCCACACTAGCCTTCTCCCCCCAGCACATATCCAACCCCCCTTCCAACACTAGCCCTCTTCCCCCAGCACATGTCCACCCCCTTTCCAACACTAGCCCTCTCCCCCAGCACATATCCAACCCCCCCTTCCATCACTAGCCCTCTCCCCCAGCACATATCCAACCCCCCTTCCAACACTAGCCCTCTTCCCCCAGCACATATCCAACCCCCCTTCCAACTCTAGCCCTCTCCCCCCAGCACATATCCAACCCCCCTTCCAACTCTAGCCCTCTCCCCCCAGCACATATCCAACCCCCTATTCCAACATTAGCCCTCTCACCCCCAGCACATATCCACCCCCCTTCAAACACTAGCCCTCTCCCCCCCAGCAAATATCCACCCCCCCCCCCCCGTTCCAACACTAGCCCTCTCCCCCTAGCACATATCCAACCCCCCTTCCAGCACTAGCCCTCTCCCCCAGCACATATCCAACCCCCCCTTCCAGCACTAGCCCTCTCCCCCCAGCACATATCCAACCCCCCCAGCACGCCCTCTCCCCCAGCACATATCCAACCTCCCCTTCCAGCACTAGCCCTTTCCCCCCAGCACATATCCAACCCCCCCTTCCAGCACTAGCCCTCTCCCCCAGCACATATCCAACCACCCTTCCAGCACTAGCCCTCTCCCCCCAGCACATATCCAACCCCCCCTTCCAGCACTAGCCCTCTCCCCCCAGCACATATCCAACCCCCCTTCCAGCACTAGCCCTCTCCCCCAGCACATATTCAACCCCCCTTCCAGCACTAGCCCTCACCCCCAGGACATATCCAACCCCCCTTCCAACACTAGTCCTCTCCCCCCAGCACATATCCAACCCCCCCTTCCAGCACTAGCCCTCTCCCTCCAGCACATTTCCAACCCCCCCCTTTCCAGCACTAGCCCTCTCCCCCCAGGCACATATCCAACCCCCCCCTTCCAGCACTAGCCCTCTCCCCCCCAGCACATATCCACCCCCCTTCCAGCACTAGCCCTCTCCCCCCAGCACATATCCAACCCCCCCTTCCAGCACTAGCCCTCTCCCCCCAGGCACATATCCAACCCCCCCTTCCAGCACTAGCCCTCTCCCCCCAGCACATATCCAACCCCCCTTCCAGCACTAGCCATCTCCCCTCAGCACATATCCAACCATCCCTTCCCGTAAAAGCCCCCCCTTCCAGCACTAGCCCTCTCCCCCCAGCACATATCCAACCCCCCCTTCCAACACTAGCCCTCTCCTCCAGCACATATCCAACCCCCCTCCCTTTCCAGCACTAGCCCTCCCCCTCAGCACATATCCAACCTCCATTCCCGTACTAGCCCCCCCCCCCTTCCAGCACTAGCCCTCTCCCCCCAGCACATATCCAACCCCCCCTTCCAACACTAGCCCTCTCCTCCAGCACATATCCAACCCCCCTTCCAAATCTAGCCCTCTCCCCCCAGCACATATCTAACCCCCCTTCCAGCACTAGCCCTCTCCCCCCAGCACATATCCAACCCCCCCTTCCAGCACTAGCCCTCTCCCCCAGCACATATCCAACCCCCCCTTCCAGCACTAGCCCTCTCCCCCCAGCACATATCCAACCCCCCTTCCAACACTAGCCCTCTCTCCCAGCACATATCCAACCCCCCTTCCAGCACTAGCCCTCTCCCCCAGCACATATTCAACCCCCCTTCCAGCACTAGCCCTCACCCCCAGGACATATCCAACCCCCCTTCCAACACTAGTCCTCTCCCCCCAGCACATATCCAACCCCCCCTTCCAGCACTAGCCCTCTCCCTCCAGCACATTTCCAACCCCCCCCTTCCAGCACTAGCCCTCTCCCCCCAGGCACATATCCAACCCCCCCCCCTTCCAGCACTAGCCCTCTCCCCCCAGCACATATCCAACCCCCCTTCCAGCACTAGCCATCTCCCCTTAGCACATATCCAACCATCCCTTCCCGTAAAAGCCCCCCTTCCAACACTAGCCCTCTCCCCCCAGCACATATCCAACCCCCCCTTCCAACAGTAGCCCTCTCCTCCAGCACATATCCAACCCCCCTCCCTTTCCAGCACTAGCCCTCCAACTCAGCACATATCCAACCTCCATTCCCGTACTAGCCCCTCCCTTCCAGCACTAGCCCTCTCCCCCCAGCACATATCCAACCCCCCCTTCCAACACTAGCCCTCTCCTCCAGCACATATCCAACCCCCCTTCCAAATCTAGCCCTCTCCCCCCAGCACATATCTAACCCCCCTTCCAACACTAGCCCTCTCCCCCCAGCACATATCCAACACCCCCTTCCAACACTAGCCCTCTCCCCCCAGCACATATCCAACCCCCCTTCCAACACTAGCCCTCTCCCCCAGCACATATTCAACTCCCCCCTTCCAACACTAGTCCTCTCCCCCCAGCACATATCCAACCCCCCCTTCCAACACTAGTCCTCTCCCCCCAGCACATATCCAACCCCCCTTCCAACACTAGCCCTCTCCCTCCGGCACATATCCAACCCCCCTTGCAACACTAGCCCTCCCCCCCTAGCACATATCCAACCACCCTTCCAACACTAGCCCTCTCCCCACAGCACATATCCACCCCCCCCTCCAACACTAGCCCTCTCCCCCCAGCACATATCCAACCCCCCATTCCCACACTAGCCTTCTCCCCCCAGCACATATCCAACCCCCCATTCCCACACTAGCCTTCTCCCCCCAGCACATATCCAACCCCCCATTCCCACACTAGCCTTCTCCCCCCAGCACATATCCAACCCCCCTTCCAACACTAGCCCTCTTCCCCCAGCACATGTCCACCCCCTTTCCAACACTAGCCCTCTCCCCCAGCACATATCCAACCCCCCCTTCCATCACTAGCCCTCTCCCCCAGCACATATCCAACCCCCCTTCCAACACTAGCCCTCTTCCCCCAGCACATATCCAACCCCCCTTCCAACTCTAGCCCTCTCCCCCCAGCACATATCCAACCCCCCTTCCAACTCTAGCCCTCTCCCCCCAGCACATATCCAACCCCCTATTCCAACATTAGCCCTCTCACCCCCAGCACATATCCACCCCCCTTCAAACACTAGCCCTCTCCCCCCCAGCAAATATCCACCCCCCCCCCCCGTTCCAGCACTAGCCCTCTCCCCCAGCACATATCCAACCCCCCCTTCCAGCACTAGCCCTCTCCCCCCAGCACATATCCAATCCAACCCCCCCAGCACGCCCTCTCCCCCAGCACATATCCAACCTCCCCTTCCAGCACTAGCCCTTTCCCCCCAGCACATATCCAACCCCCCCTTCCAGCACTAGCCCTCTCCCCCAGCACATATCCAACCACCCTTCCAGCACTAGCCCTCTCCCCCCAGCACATATCCAACCCCCCCTTCCAGCACTAGCCCTCTCCCCCCAGCACATATCCAACCCCCCTTCCAGCACTAGCCCTCTCCCCCAGCACATATTCAACCCCCCTTCCAGCACTAGCCCTCACCCCCAGGACATATCCAACCCCCCTTCCAACACTAGTCCTCTCCCCCCAGCACATATCCAACCCCCCCTTCCAGCACTAGCCCTCTCCCTCCAGCACATTTCCAAACCCCCCCTTTCCAGCACTAGCCCTCTCCCCCCAGGCACATATCCAACCCCCCCCTTCCAGCACTAGCCCTCTCCCCCCCAGCACATATCCAACCCCCCTTCCAGCACTAGCCATCTCCCCTTAGCACATATCCAACCATCCCTTCCCGTAAAAGCCCCCCTTCCAGCACTAGCCCTCTCCCCCCAGCACATATCCAACCCCCCCTTCCAACAGTAGCCCTCTCCTCCAGCACATATCCAACCCCCCTCCCTTTCCAGCACTAGCCCTCCCCCTCAGCACATATCCAACCTCCATTCCCGTACTAGCCCCTCCCTTCCAGCACTAGCCCTCTCCCCCCAGCACATATCCAACCCCCCCTTTCAACACTAGCCCTCTCCTCCAGCACATATCTAACCCCCCTTCCAACACTAGCCCTCTCCCCCCAGCACATATCCAACACCCCCTTCCAACACTAGCCCTCTCCCCCCAGCACATATCCAACCCCCCTTCCAACACTAGCCCTCTCCCCCAGCACATATTCAACTCCCCCCTTCCAACACTAGTCCTCTCCCCCCAGCACATATCCAACCCCCCCTTCCAACACTAGTCCTCTCCCCCCAGCACATATCCAACCCCCCTTCCAACACTAGCCCTCTCCCTCCGGCACATATCCAACCCCCCTTGCAACACTAGCCCTCTCCCCCTAGCACATATCCAACCCCCCTTCCAACACTAGCCCTCTCCCCCTAGCACATATCCAACCCCCCTTCCAACACTAGCCCTCTCCCCCCAGCACATATCCACCCCCCCTCCAACACTAGCCCTCTCCCCCCAGCAAATATCCAACCCCCCATTCCCACACTAGCCTTCTCCCCCCAGCACATATCCAACCCCCCATTCCCACACTAGCCTTCTCCCCCCAGCACATATCCAACCCCCCCATTCCCACACTAGCCTTCTCCCCCCAGCACATATCCAACCCCCCTTCCAACACTAGCCCTCTTCCCCCAGCACATGTCCACCCCCTTTCCAACACTAGCCCTCTCCCCCAACACATATCCAACCCCCCCTTCCATCACTAGCCCTCTCCCCCAGCACATATCCAACCCCCCTTCCAACACTAGCCCTCTTCCCCCAGCACATATCCAACCCCCCTTCCAACTCTAGCCCTCTCCCCCCAGCACATATCCAACCCCCCTTCCAACTCTAGCCCTCTCCCCCCAGCACATATCCAACCCCCCTTCCAACTCTAGCCCTCTCCCCCCAGCACATATCCAACCCCCTATTCCAACATTAGCCCTCTCACCCAAAGCACATATCCACCCCCCTTCAAACACTAGCCCTCTCCCCCCCAGCAAATATCCACCCCCCCCCCGTTCCAACACTAGCCCTCTCCCCCTAGCACATATCCAACCCCCCTTCCAGCACTAGGCCTCTCCCCCAGCACATATCCAACCCCCCTTCCAGCACTAGCCCTCTACCCCCAGCATATATCCAACCCCCCCTTCCAACACTAGTCCTCTCCCCCCAGCACATATCCAACCCCCCTTCCAACACTAGCCCTCTCCCTCCGGCACATATCCAACCCCCCTTGCAACACTAGCCCTCTCCCCCTAGCACATATCCAACCCCCCTTCCAACACTAGCCCTCTCCCCCTAGCACATATCCAACCCCCCTTCCAACACTAGCCCTCTCCCCCCAGCACATATCCCCCCCCCTCCAACACTAGCCCTCTCCCCCCAGCAAATATCCAACCCCCCATTCCCACACTAGCCTTCTCCCCCCAGCACATATCCAACCCCCCTTTCCCACACTAGCCTTCTCCCCCCAGCACATATCCAACCCCCCCATTCCCACACTAGCCTTCTCCCCCCAGCACATATCCAACCCCCCTTCCAACACTAGCCCTCTTCCCCCAGCACATGTCCACCCCCTTTCCAACACTAGCCCTCTCCCCCAACACATATCCAACCCCCCCTTCCATCACTAGCCCTCTCCCCCAGCACATATCCAACCCCCCTTCCAACACTAGCCCTCTTCCCCCAGCACATATCCAACCCCCCTTCCAACTCTAGCCCTCTCCCCCCAGCACATATCCAACCCCCCTTCCAACTCTAGCCCTCTCCCCCCAGCACATATCCAACCCCCCTTCCAACTCTAGCCCTCTCCCCCCAGCACATATCCAACCCCCTATTCCAACATTAGCCCTCTCACCCAAAGCACATATCCACCCCCCTTCAAACACTAGCCCTCTCCCCCCCAGCAAATATCCACCCCCCCCCGTTCCAACACTAGCCCTCTCCCCCTAGCACATATCCAACCCCCCTTCCAGCACTAGGCCTCTCCCCCAGCACATATCCAACCCCCCCTTCCAGCACTAGCCCTCTACCCCCAGCATATATCCAACCCCCCCTTCCAACACTAGCCCTCTCCCCCAGCACATATCCAACCTCCCCTTTAAGCACTAGCCCTTTCCCCCCAGCACATATCCAACCCCCCCTTCCAGCACTAGCCCTCTCCCCCAGCACATATCCAACCCCCTCTTCCAGCACTAGCCCTCTCCCCCCAGCACATATCCAACCCCCCCTTCCAGCACTAGCCCTCTCCCCCAGCACATATCCAACCCCCCCCCTTCCAGCACTAGCCCTCTCCCCCCAGCACATATCCAACCCCCCCCCTTCCAGCACTAGCCCTCTCCCCCCAGCACATATCCAACCCCCCCTTCCAACTCTAGCCCTCTCCCCCCAGCACATATCCAACACCCCCTTCCAGCACTAGCCCTCTCCCCCCAGCACATATCCAACCCCCCTTCCAACACTAGCCCTCTCCCCCCAGCACATATCCAACCCCCCCTTCCAGCACTAGCCCTCTCTCCCAGCACATATCTAACCCCCCCTTCCAACACTAGCCCTCTCCCCCCAGCACATATCCAACACCCCCTTCCAACACTAGCCCTCTCCCCCCAGCACATATCCAACACCCCCTTCCAACACTAGCCCTCTCCCCCCAGCACATATCCAACCCCCCCTTCCAACACTAGCCCTCTCCCCCCAGCACATATCCAACCCCCCTTCCAGCACTAGCCCTCTCCCCCAGCACATATCCAACCCCCCTTCCAGCACTAGCCCTCTCCCCCAGCACATATCCAACCCCCCTTTCAACACTAGCCCTCTCTCCCAGCACATATCCAACCCCCCCCCCTTCCAGCACTAGCCCTCTTCCCCGAGCACATATCCAACCCCCCTTCCAACACTAGCCCTCACCCCCAGGACATATCCAACCCCCCCTTCCAGCACTAGTCCTCTCCCCCCAGCACATATCCAACACCCCCCCCTTCCAGCACTAGCCCTCTCCCCCCAGCACATATCCAACCCCCCCCTTCCAGCACTAGCCCTCTCCCCCAGCACATATCTAACCTCCCCTTCCAGCACTAGCCCTCTCCCCCCAGCACATATCCAACCCCCCTTCCAACACTAGCCCTCTCTCCCAGCACATATCCAACCCCCCTTCCAGCACTAGCCCTCTCCCCCCAGCACATATCCAACCCCCCTTCCAACACTAACCCTCTCTCCCAGCACATATTCAACCCCCCCTTCCAGCACTAGCCCTCACCCCCAGGACATATCCAAAACCCCTTCCAACACTAGTCCTCTCCCCCCAGCACATATCCAACCCCCCCTTCCAGCACTAGCCCTCTCCCCCCAGCACATATCCAACCCCCCCCCTTCCAGCACTAGCCCTCTCCCCCAGGCACATATCCAACCCCCCCTTCCAGCACTAGCCCTCTTCCCCCAGCACATATCCAACCCCCCTTCCAGCACTAGCCATCTCCCCTCAGCACATATCCAACCATCCCTTCCCGTAAAAGCCCCCCTTCCAGCACTAGCCCTCCCCCTCAGCACATATCCAACCTCCATTCCCGTACTAGCCCCCCCTTCCAGCACTAGCCCTCTCCCCCCCAGCACATATCCAACCCCCCCTTCGAACACTAGCCCTCTCCTCCAGCACATATCCAACCCCCCTTCCAAATCTAGCCCTCTCCCCCCAGCACATATCTAACCACCCTTCCAACACTAGCCCTCTCCCCCCAGCACATATCCAACACCCCCTTCCAACACTAGCCCTCTCCCCCCAGCACATATCCAACCCCCCTTCCAGCACTAGCCCTCTCCCCCCAGCACATATCCAACCCCCCCCTTCCAACACTAGCCCTCTCTCCCAGCACATATCCAACCCCCCTTCCAGCACTAGCCCTCTCCCCCAGCACATATTCAACCCCCCCTTCCAGCACTAGCCCTCACCCCCAGGACATATCCAACCCCCCTTCCAACACTAGTCCTCTCCCCCCAGCACATATCCAACCCCCCCTTCCAGCACTAGCCCTCTCCCCCCAGCACATATCCAACCCCCCCTTCCAGCACTAGCCCTCTCCCCCCAGGCACATATCCAACCCCCCCTTCCAGCACTAGCCCTCTCCCCCCAGCACATATCCAACCCCCCTTCCAGCACTAGCCATCTCCCCTCAGCACATATCCAACCATCCCTTCCCGTTAAAGCCCCCCTTCCAGCACTAGCCCTCTCCCCCAGCACATATCCAACCCCCCCTTCCAACACTAGCCCTCTCCTCCAGCACATATCCAACCCCCCTCCCTTTCCAGCACTAGCCCTCCCCCTCAGCACATATCCAACCTCCATTCCCGTACTAGCCCCCCCCCCTTCCAGCACTAGCCCTCTCCCCCCAGCACATATCCAACCCCCCCTTCCAACACTAGCCCTCTCCTCCAGCACATATCCAACCCCCCTTCCAAATCTAGCCCTCTCCCCCCAGCACATATCTAACCCCCCTTCCAACACTAGCCCTCTCCCCCCAGCACATATCCAACACCCCCTTCCAACACTAGCCCTCTCCCCCCAGCACATTTCCAACACTAGCCCTCTCCCCCAGGACATATCCAACCCCCCCTTCCAGCACTAGTCCTCTCCCCCCAGCACATATCCAACACCCCCCTTCCAGCACTAGCCCTCTCCCCCCAGCACATATCCAACCCCCCCTTCCAGCACTAGCCCTCTCCCCCAGCACATATCCAACCCCCCTTTCCAGCACTAGCCCTCTCCCCCCAGCACATATCCAACCCCCCTTCCAACACTAGCCCTCTCTCCCAGCACATATCCAACCCCCCTTCCAGCACTAGCCCTCACCCCCAGGACATATCCAACCCCCCTTCCAACACTAGTCCTCTCCCCCCAGCACATATCCAAACCCCCCCTTCCAGCACTAGCCCTCTCCCCCCCAGGCACATATCCAACCCCCCCTTCCAGCTCTAGCCCTCTCCCACCAGCACATATCCAACCCCCCTTCCAGCATTAGCCATCTCCCCTTAGCACATATCCAACCATCCCTTCCCGTAAAAGCCCCCCTTCCAGCACTAGCCCTCTCCCCCCAGCACATATCCAACCCCCCCTTCCAACACTAGCCCTCTCCTCCAGCACATATCCAACCCCCCTCCCTTTCCAGCACTAGCCCTCCCCCTCAGCACATATCCAACCTCCATTCCCGTACTAGCCCCCCCCTTCCAGCACTAGCCCTCTCCCCCCAGCACATATCCAACCCCCCCTTCCAACACTAGCCCTCTCCTCCAGCACATATCCAACCCCCCTTCCAAATCTAGCCCTCTCCCCCTAGCACATATCTAACCCCCCTTCCAACACTAGCCTTCTCCCCCCCAGCACATATCCAACCCCCCCTTCCAACACTAGCCCTCTCCCCCCAGCACATATTAAACCCCCCTTCCAGCACTAGCCCTCTCCCCCAGCACATATCCAACCCCCCCTTCCAGCACTAGCCCTCTCCCCCCAGCACATATCCAACCCCCCCCATTCCAGCACTAGCCCTCTCCCCCAGCACATATCCAACCCCCCCTTCCAGCACTAGCCCTCTCCCCCCAGCACATATCCAACCCCCCCCCCATTCCAGCACTAGCCCTCTCCCCCCAGCACATATCCACCCCCCCTTCCAGCACTAGCCCTCTCCCCCCAGCACATATCCAACCCCCCCTTCCAGCACTAGCCCTCTCCCCCCAGGCACATATCCAACCCCCCCCTTCCAGCACTAGCCCTCTCCCCCCAGCACATATCCAACCCCCCTTCCAGCACTAGCCATCTCCCCTCAGCACATATCCAACCATCCCTTCCCATAAAAGCCCCCCCTTCCAGCACTAGCCCTCTCCCCCCAGCACATATCCAACCCCCCCTTCCAACACTAGCCCTCTCCTCCAGCACATATCCAACCCCCCTCCCTTTCCAGCACTAGCCCTCCCCCTCAGCACATATCCAACCTCCATTCCCGTACTAGCCCCCCCCCCTTCCAGCACTAGCCCTCTCCCCCCAGCACATATCCAACCCCCCCTTCCAACACTAGCCCTCTCCTCCAGCACATATCCAACCCCCCTTCCAACACTAGCCCTCTCTCCCAGCACATATCCAACCCCCCTTCCAGCACTAGCCCTCTCCCCCAGCACATATTCAACCCCCCTTCCAGCACTAGCCCTCACCCCCAGGACATATCCAACCCCCCTTCCAACACTAGTCCTCTCCCCCCAGCACATATCCAACCCCCCCTTCCAGCACTAGCCCTCTCCCTCCAGCACATTTCCAACCCCCCCCCTTCCAGCACTAGCCCTCTCCCCCCAGGCACATATCCAACCCCCCCCCTTCCAGCACTAGCCCTCTCCCCCCAGCACATATCCAACCCCCCTTCCAGCACTAGCCATCTCCCCTTAGCACATATCCAACCATCCCTTCCCGTAAAAGCCCCCCTTCCAGCACTAGCCCTCTCCCCCCAGCACATATCCAACCCCCCCTTCCAACAGTAGCCCTCTCCTCCAGCACATATCCAACCCCCCTCCCTTTCCAGCACTAGCCCTCCAACTCAGCACATATCCAACCTCCATTCCCGTACTAGCTCCTCCCTTCCAGCACTAGCCCTCTCCCCCCAGCACATATCCAACCCCCCCTTCCAACACTAGCCCTCTCCTCCAGCACATATCCAACCCCCCTTCCAAATCTAGCCCTCTCCCCCCAGCACATATCTAACCCCCCTTCCAACACTAGCCCTCTCCCCCCAGCACATATCCAACACCCCCTTCCAACACTAGCCCTCTCCCCCCAGCACATATCCAACCCCCCTTCCAACACTAGCCCTCTCCCCCAGCACATATTCAACTCCCCCCTTCCAACACTAGTCCTCTCCCCCCAGCACATATCCAACCCCCCCTTCCAACACTAGTCCTCTCCCCCCAGCACATATCCAACCCCCCTTCCAACACTAGCCCTCTCCCTCCGGCACATATCCAACCCCCCTTGCAACACTAGCCCTCTCCCCCTAGCACATATCCAACCACCCTTCCAACACTAGCCCTCTCCCCCCAGCACATATCCACCCCCCCTCCAACACTAGCCCTCTCCCCCCAGCACATATCCAACCCCCCATTCCCACACTAGCCTTCTCCCCCCAGCACATATCCAACCCCCCATTCCCACACTAGCCTTCTCCCCCCAGCACATATCCAACCCCCCATTCCCACACTAGCCTTCTCCCCCCAGCACATATCCAACCCCCCTTCCAACACTAGCCCTCTTCCCCCAGCACATGTCCACCCCCTTTCCAACACTAGCCCTCTCCCCCAGCACATATCCAACCCCCCCTTCCATCACTAGCCCTCTCCCCCAGCACATATCCAACCCCCCTTCCAACACTAGCCCTCTTCCCCCAGCACATATCCAACCCCCCTTCCAACTCTAGCCCTCTCCCCCCAGCACATATCCAACCCCCCTTCCAACTCTAGCCCTCTCCCCCCAGCACATATCCAACCCCCTATTCCAACATTAGTCCTCTCACCCCCAGCACATATCCACCCCCCTTCAAACACTAGCCCTCTCCCCCCCAGCAAATATCCACCCCCCCCCGTTCCAACACTAGCCCTCTCCCCCTAGCACATATCCAACCCCCCTTCCAGCACTAGCCCTCTCCCCCAGCACATATCCAACCCCCCCTTCCAGCACTAGCCCTCTCCCCCCAGCACATATCCAACCCCCCCAGCACGCCCTCTCCCCCAGCACATATCCAACCTCCCCTTCCAGCACTAGCCCTTTCCCCCCAGCACATATCCAACCCCCCTTCCAGCACTAGCCCTCTCCCCCAGCACATATCCAACCCCCCCTTCCAGCACTAGCCCTCTCCCCCCAGCACATATCCAACCCCCCCTTCCAGCACTAGCCCTCTCCCCCCAGCACATATCCAACCCCCCTTCCAATACTAGCCCTCTCTCCCAGCACATATCCAACCCCCCTTCCAGCACTAGCCCTCTCCCCCAGCACATATTCAACCCCCCTTCCAGCACTAGCCCTCACCCCCAGGACATATCCAACCCCCCTTCCAACACTAGTCCTCTCCCCCCAGCACATATCCAACCCCCCCTTCCAGCACTAGCCCTCTCCCTCCAGCACATTTCCAACCCCCCCCCCCTTTCCAGCACTAGCCCTCTCCCCCCAGGCACATATCCAACCCCCCCCTTCCAGCACTAGCCCTCTCCCCCCCAGCACATATCCAACCCCCCTTCCAGCACTAGCCATCTCCCCTTAGCACATATCCAACCATCCCTTCCCGTAAAAGCCCCCCTTCCAGCACTAGCCCTCTCCCCCCAGCACATATCCAACCCCCCCTTCCAACAGTAGCCCTCTCCTCCAGCACATATCCAACCCCCCTCCCTTTCCAGCACTAGCCCTCCCCCTCAGCACATATCCAACCTCCATTCCCGTACTAGCCCCTCCCTTCCAGCACTAGCCCTCTCCCCCCAGCACATATCCAACCCCCCCCTTTCAACACTAGCCCTCTTCTCCAGCACATATCTAACCCCCCTTCCAACACTAGCCCTCTCCCCCCAGCACATATCCAACACCCCCTTCCAACACTAGCCCTTTCCCCCCAGCACATATCCAACCCCCCTTCCAACACTAGCCCTCTCCCCCAGCACATATTCAACTCCCCCCTTCCAACACTAGTCCTCTCCCCCCAGCACATATCCAACCCCCCTTCCAACACTAGTCCTCTCCCCCCAGCACATATCCAACCCCCCTTCCAACACTAGCCCTCTCCCTCCGGCACATATCCAACCCCCCTTGCAACACTAGCCCTCTCCCCCTAGCACATATCCAACCCCCCTTCCAACACTAGCCCTCTCCCCCTAGCACATATCCAACCCCCCTTCCAACACTAGCCCTCTCCCCCCAGCACATATCCACCCCCCCTCCAACACTAGCCCTCTCCCCCCAGCACATATCCAACCCCCCATTCCCACACTAGCCTTCTCCCCCCAGCACATATCCAACCCCCCATTCCCACACTAGCCTTCTCCCCCCAGCACATATCCAACCCCCCCATTCCCACACTAGCCTTCTCCCCCCAGCACATATCCAACCCCCCTTCCAACACTAGCCCTCTTCCCCCAGCACATGTCCACCCCCTTTCCAACACTAGCCCTCTCCCCCAACACATATCCAACCCCCCCTTCCATCACTAGCCCTCTCCCCCAGCACATATCCATCCCCCCTTCCAACACTAGCCCTCTTCCCCCAGCACATATCCAACCCCCCTTCCAACTCTAGCCCTCTCCCCCCAGCACATATCCAACCCCCCTTCCAACTCTAGCCCTCTCCCCCCAGCACATATCCAACCCCCCTTCCAACTCTAGCCCTCTCCCCCCAGCACATATCCAACCCCCTATTCCAACATTAGCCCTCTCACCCAAAGCACATATCCACCCCCCTTCAAACACTAGCCCTCTCCCCCCCAGCAAATATCCACCCCCCCCCCGTTCCAACACTAGCCCTCTCCCCCTAGCACATATCCAACCCCCCTTCCAGCACTAGCCCTCTCCCCCAGCACATATCCAACCCCCCCTTCCAGCACTAGTCCTCTCCCCCCAGCACATATCCAACCCCCCCTTCCAACACTAGCCCTCTCCCCCAGCACATATCCAACCTCCCCTTCCAGCACTAGCCCTTTCCCCCCAGCACATATCCAACCCCCCCCTTCCAGCACTAGCCCTCTCCCCCAGCACATATCCAACCCCCTCTTCCAGCACTAGCCCTCTCCCCCCAGCACATATCCAACCCCCCCTTCCAGCACTAGCCCTCTCCCCCCAGCACATATCCAACCCCCCTTCCAGCACTAGCCCTCTCCCCCAGCACATATCCAACCCCCCCTTCCAGCACTAGCCCTCTCCCCCCAGCACATATCCAACCCCCCCCCTTCCAGCACTAGCCCTCTCCCCCAGCACATATCCAACCCCCCCTTCCAACACTAGCCCTCTCCCCCCAGCACATATACAACCCCCCCTTCCAACTCTAGCCCTCTCCCCCCAGCACATATCCAACCCCCCCCCCCCCTTCCAGCACTAGCCCTCTCCCCCAGCACATATCCAACCCCCCCTTCCAGCACTAGCCCTCTCCCCCCAGCACATATCCAACCCCCCCCCCCTTCCAGCACTAGCCCTCTCCCCCAGCACATATCCAACCCCCCCTTCCAGCACTAGCCCTCTCCCCCCAGCACATATCCAACCCCCCCTTCCAACTCTAGCCCTCTCCCCCCAGCACATATCCAACCCCCCCCTTCCAGCACTAGCCCTCTCCCCCCAGCACATATCCAACCCCCCTTCCAACACTAGCCCTCTCCCCCCAGCACATATCCAACCCCCCTTCCAGCACTAGCCCTCTCCCCCAGCACATATCCAACCCCCCCTTTCAACACTAGCCCTCTCTCCCAGCACATATCCAACCCCCCCTTCCAGCACTAGCCCTCTTCCCCGAGCACATATCCAACAACCCTTCCAACACTAGCCCTCACCCCCAGGACATATCCAACCCCCCCTTCCAGCACTAGTCCTCTCCCCCCAGCACATATCCAACACCCCCCCTTCCAGCACTAGCCCTCTCCCCCCAGCACATATCCAACCCCCCCCCCTTCCAGCACTAGCCCTCTCCCCCAGCACATATCCAACCTCCCCTTCCAGCACTAGCCCTCTCCCCCCAGCACATATCCAACCCCCCTTCCAACACTAGCCCTCTCTCCCAGCACATATCCAACCCCCCTTCCAGCACTAGCCCTCTCCCCCCAGCACATATCCAACCCCCCTTCCAACACTAACCCTCTCTCCCAGCACATATTCAACCCCCCCTTCCAGCACTAGCCCTCACCCCCAGGACATATCCAACCCCCCTTCCAACACTAGTCCTCTCCCCCCAGCACATATCCAACCCCCCCTTCCAGCACTAGCCCTCTCCCCCCAGCACATATCCAACCCCCCCCCCCCCCTTCCAGCACTAGCCCTCTCCCCCAGGCACATATCCAACCCCCCCTTCCAGCACTAGCCCTCTTCCTACAGCACATATCCAACCCCCCTTCCAGCACTAGCCATCTCCCCTCAGCACATATCCAACCATCCCTTCCCGTAAAAGCCCCCCTTCCAGCACTAGCCCTCCCCCTCAGCACATATCCAACCTCCATTCCCGTACTAGCCCCCCCCCTTCCAGCACTAGCCCTCTCCCCCCCAGCACATATCCAACCCCCCCTTCCAACACTAGCCCTCTCCTCCAGCACATATCCAACCCCCCTTCCAAATCTAGCCCTCTCCCCCCAGCACATATCTAACCCCCCTTCCAACACTAGCCCTCTCCCCCCAGCACATATCCAACACCCCCTTCCAACACTAGCCCTCTCCCCCCAGCACATATCAAACCCCCCTTCCAGCACTAGCCCTCTCCCCCCAGCACATATCCAACCCCCCCCTTCCAACACTAGCCCTCTCTCCCAGCACATATCCAACCCCCCTTCCAGCACTAGCCCTCACCCCCAGGACATATCCAACCCCCCCTTCCAGCACTAGTCCTCTCCCCCCAGCACATATCCAACACCCCCCCTTCCAGCACTAGCCCTCTCCCCCCAGCACATATCCAACCCCCCCCCTTCCAGCACTAGCCCTCTCCCCCAGCACATATCCAACCTCCCCTTCCAGCACTAGCCCTCTCCCCCCAGCACATATCCAACCCCCCTTCCAACACTAGCCCTCTCTCCCAGCACATATCCAACACCCCCTTCCAACACTAGCCCTCTCCCCCCAGCACATATCAAACCCCCCTTCCAGCACTAGCCCTCTCCCCCCAGCACATATCCAACCCCCCCTTCCAACACTAGCCCTCTCTCCCAGCACATATCCAACCCCCCTTCCAGCACTAGCCCTCTCCCCCAGCACATATTCAACCCCCCCTTCCAGCACTAGCCCTCACCCCCAGGACATATCCAACCCCCCTTCCAACACTAGTCCTCTCCCCCCAGCACATATCCAACCCCCCCTTCCAGCACTAGCCCTCTCCCCCCAGCACATATCCAACCCCCCCTTCCAGCACTAGCCCTCTCCCCCCAGGCACATATCCAACCCCCCCTTCCAGCACTAGCCCTCTCCCCCCAGCACATATCCAACCCCCCTTCCAGCACTAGCCATCTCCCCTCAGCACATATCCAACCATCCCTTCCCGTTAAAGCCCCCCTTCCAGCACTAGCCCTCTCCCCCAGCACATATCCAACCCCCCCTTCCAACACTAGCCCTCTCCTCCAGCACATATCCAACCCCCCTCCCTTTCCAGCACTAGCCCTCCCCCTCAGCACATATCCAACCTCCATTCCCGTACTAGCCCCCCCCCCCTTCCAGCACTAGCCCTCTCCCCCCAGCACATATCCAACCCCCCCTTCCAACACTAGCCCTCTCCTCCAGCACATATCCAACCCCCCTTCCAAATCTAGCCCTCTCCCCCCAGCACATATCTAACCCCCCTTCCAACACTAGCCCTCTCCCCCCAGCACATATCCAACACCCCATTCCAACACTAGCCCTCTCCCCCCAGCACATTTCCAACACTAGCCCTCTCCCCCAGGACATATCCAACCCCCCCTTCCAGCACTAGTCCTCTCCCCCCAGCACATATCCAACACCCCCCCTTCCAGCACTAGCCCTCTCCCCCCAGCACATATCCAACCCCCCCTTCCAGCACTAGCCCTCTCCCCCAGCACATATCCAACCCCCCTTTCCAGCACTAGCCCTCTCCCCCCAGCACATATCCAACCCCCCTTCCAACACTAGCCCTCTCTCCCAGCACATATCCAACCCCCCTTCCAGCACTAGCCCTCACCCCCAGGACATATCCAACCCCCCTTCCAACACTAGTCCTCTCCCCCCAGCACATATCCAAACCCCCCCCTTCCAGCACTAGCCCTCTTCCCCCAGGCACATATCCAACCCCCCCTTCCAGCACTAGCCCTCTCCCCCCAGCACATATCCAACCCCCCTTCCAGCATTAGCCATCTCCCCTTAGCACATATCCAACCATCCCTTCCCGTAAAAGCCCCCCTTCCAGCACTAGCCCTCTCCCCCCAGCACATATCCAACCCCCCCTTCCAACACTAGCCCTTTCCTGCAGCACATATCCAACCCCCCTCCCTTTCCAGCACTAGCCCTCCCCCTCAGCACATATCCAATCTCCATTCCCGTACAAGCCCCCCCCTTCCAGCACTAGCCCTCTCCCCCCAGCACATATCCAACCCCCCCTTCCAACACTAGCCCTCTCCCCCAGCACATATCCAACCCCCCTTCCAAATCTAGCCCTCTCCCCCTAGCACATATCTAACCCCCCTTCCAACACTAGCCTTCTCCCCCCCAGCACATATCCAACCCCCCCTTCCAACACTAGCCCTCTCCCCCCCGCACATATTAAACCCCCCTTCCAGCACTAGCCCTCTCCCCCAGCACATATCCAACCCCCCCTTCCAGCACTAGCCCTCTCCCCCCAGCACATATCCAACCCCCCCATTCCAGCACTAGCCCTCTCCCCCCAGCACATATCCAACCCCCCCCTTCCAGCACTAGCCTTCTCCCCCAGCATATATCCAACCCCCCCCTTCCATCACTAGTCCTCTCCCCCCAGCACATATCCAACCCCCCTTCCAACACTAGCCTTCTCCCCCCCAGCACATATCAACCCCCCCTTCCAACACTAGCCTTCTACCCCCCAGCACATATCCAACCCCCCCTTCCAGCACTAGCCCTCTCTCCCCAGCACATATCCAATCCCTCCTTCCAGCACTAGCCCTCTCCCCCCAGCACATATCCAACCCCCCTTCCAGCACTAGCCCTCTCCCCCCAGCACATATCCAACCATCCCTTCCCGTAAAAGCCCCCCCTTCCAGCACTAGCCCTCTCCCCTCAGCACATATCCAACCCCCCTTCCAGCACTAGCCCTCTCCCCCCAGCACATATCCAACCCCCCTTCCAGCACTAGCCCTCTCCCCTCAGCACATATCCAACCATCCCTTCCCGTAAATGCCCCCCCTTCCAGCACTAGCCCTCTCCCCCAGCACATATCCAACCCCCCCTTCCAACACTAGCCCTCTCCCCCCAGCACATATCCAACCATCCCTTCCCGTAAAAGCCCCCCCTTCCAGCACTAGCCCTCTCCCCTCAGCACATATCCAACCCCCCTTCCAGCACTAGCCCTCTCCCCCCAGCACATATCCAACCCCCCTTCCAGCACTAGCCCTCTCCCCTCAGCACATATCCAACCATCCCTTCCCGTAAATGCCCCCCCTTCCAGCACTAGCCCTCTCCCCCAGCACATATCCAACCCCCCCTTCCAACACTAGCCCTCTCCTCCAGCACATGTCCAACCCCCCTCCCTTTCCAGCACTAGCCCTCCCCCTTAGCACATATCCAACCTCCATTCCCGTACTAGCCCCCCCCCCTCCAGCACTAGCCCTCTCCCCCCAGCACATATCCAACCCCCCCTTCCAACACTAGCCCTCTCCTCCAGCACATATCCAACCCCCCTTCCAAATCTAGCCCTCTCCCCGCAGCACATATCCAACCCCCCTTCCAACACTAGCCCTCTCCCCCCAGCACATATCCAACCCCCCTTCCAGCACTAGCCCTCTTCCCCGAGCACATATCCAACCCCCCTTCCAACACTAGCCCTCACCCCCAGGACATATCCAACCCCCCCTTCCAGCACTAGTCCTCTCCCCCCAGCACATATCCAACACCCCCCTTCCAGCACTAGCCCTCTCCCCCCAGCACATATCCAACCCCCCCTTCCAGCACTAGCCCTCTCCCCCCCCAGCACATATCCAACCCCCCCTTCCAGCACTAGCCCTCTCCCCCCAGCACATATCCAACCCCCCTTCCAACACTAGCCCTCTCTCCCAGCACATATCCAACCACCCTTCCAGCACTAGCCCTCTCCCCCCAGCACATATCCAACCCCCCTTCCAACACTAGCCCTCTCTCCCAGCACATATTCAACCCCCCCTTCCAGCACTAGCCCTCACCCCCAGGACATATCCAACCCCCCTTCCAACACTAGTCCTCTCCCCCCAGCACATATCCAACCCCCCCTTCCAGCACTAGCCCTCTCCCCCCAGCACATATCCAACCCCCCCCCTTCCAGCACTAGCCCTCTCCCCCCAGGCACATATCCAACCCCCCCTTCCAGCACTAGCCCTCTCCCCCCAGCACATATCCAACCCCCCTTCCAGCACTAGCCATCTCCCCTCAGCACATATCCAACCATCCCTTCCCATAAAAGCCCCCCTTCCAGCACTAGCCCTCTCCCCCCAGCACATATCCAACCCCCGCTTCCAACACTAGCCCTCTCCTCCAGCACATATCCAACCCCCCTCCCTTTCCAGCACTAGCCCTCCCCCTCAGCACATATCCAACCTCCATTCCCGTTATAGCCCCCCCTTCCAACACTAGCCCTCTCCCCCCAGCACATATCCAACCCCCCCTTCCAACACTAGCCCTCTCCTCCAGCACATATCCATCCCCCCCTTCCAGCACTAGCCCTCTCCCCCCAGAACATATCCAACCCCCCTTCCAACACTAGCCCTCTCCCCCCAGCACATATCCAACCCCCCCTTCCAGCACTAGCCCTCTCCCCCAGCACATATCCAACCCCCCTTCCAACACTAGCCCTCTCTCCCAGCACATATCCAACCCCCCTTCCAGCACTAGCCCTCTCCCCCAGCACATATTCAACCCCCCCTTCCAGCACTAGCCCTCACCCCCAGGACATATCCAACCCCCCTTCCAACACTAGTCCTCTCCCCCCAGCACATATCCACCCCCCCTTCCAGCACTAGCCCTCTCCCCCCAGCACATATCCAACTCCCCCCCTTCCAGCACTAGCCCTCTCCCCCCAGCACATATCCAACCCCCCCCCTTCCAGCACTAGCCCTCTCCCCCCAGGCACATATCCAACCCCCCCTTCCAGCACTAGCCCTCTCCCCCCAGCACATATCCAACCCCCCTTCCAGCACTAGCCATCTCCCCTCAGCACATATCCAACCCCCCTTCCAACACTAGTCCTCTCCCCCCAGCACATATCCACCCCCCCTTCCAACACTAGCCCTCTCCTCCAGCACATATCCAACCCCCCTTCCAACACTAGCCCTCTCTCCCAGCACATATCCAACCCCCCTTCCAGCACTAGCCCTCTCCCCCAGCACATATTCAACCCCCCCTTCCAGCACTAGCCCTCACCCCCAGGACATATCCAACCCCCCTTCCAACACTAGTCATCTCCCCCCAGCACATATCCACCCCCCCCTTCCAGCACTAGCCCTCTCCCCCCAGCACATATCCAACTCCCCCCCTTCCAGCACTAGCCCTCTCCCCCCAGCACATATCCAACCCCCCCCCTTCCAGCACTAGCCCTCTCCCCCCAGGCACATATCCAACCCCCCCTTCCAGCACTAGCCCTCTCCCCCCAGCACATATCCAACCCCTCTTCCAGCACTAGCCCTCTCCCCCCAGCACATATCCAACCCCCCCCCCTTCCAGCACTAGCCCTCTCCCCCCAGGCACATATCCAACCCCCCCTTCCAGCACTAGCCCTCTCCCCCCAGCACATATCCAACCCCCTTCCAACACTAGCCCTCTCCTCCAGCACATATCCAACCCCCCTCCCTTTCCAGCACTAGCCCTCCCCCTCAGCACATATCCAACCTCCATTCCCGTACTAGCCCCCCCCCTTCCAGCACTAGCCCTCTCCCCCCAGCACATATCCAACCCCCCCTTTCAACACTAGCCCTCTCCTCCAGCACATATCCAACCCCCCTTCCAAATCTAGCCCTCTCCCCCCAGCACATATCTAACCCCCCTTCCAGCACTAGCCCTCTCCCCCCAGCACATATCCAACCCCCCTTCCAGCACTAGCCCTCTCCCCCAGCACATATTCAACCCCCCCTTCCAGCACTAGCCCTCTCCCCCCCAGCACATATCCAACCCCCCTTCCAACACTAGCCCTCTCTCCCAGCACATATCCAACCCCCCTTCCAGCACTAGCCCTCTCCCCCAGCACATATTCAACCCCCATTCCAGCACTAGACCTCACCCCCAGGACATATCCAACCCCCCTTCCAACACTAGTCCTCTCCCCCCAGCACATATCCAACCCCCCCTTCCAGCACTAGCCCTCTCCCTCCAGCACATATCCAACCCCCCCTTCCAGCACTAGCCCTCTCCCCCCAGGCACATATCCAACCCCCCCTTTCCAGCACTAGCCCTCTCCCCCCAGCACATATCCAACCCCCCTTCCAGCACTAGCCATCTCCCCTTGGCACATATCCAACCATCCCTTCCCGTAAAAGCCCCCCTTCCAGCACTAGCCCTCTCCCCCCAGCACATATCCAACCCCCCCCTTCCAACACTAGCCCTCTCCTCCAGCACATATCCAACCCCCTCCCTTTCCAGCACTAGCCCTCCCCCTCAGCACATATCCAACCTCCATTCCCGTACTAGCCCCTCCCTTCCAGCACTAGCCCTCTCCCCCCAGCACATATCCAACCCCCCCTTCCAACACTAGCCCTCTCCTCCAGCACATATCCAACCCCCCTTCCAAATCTAGCCCTCTCCCCCCAGCACATATCTAACCCCCCTTCCAACACTAGCCCTCTCCCCCCAGCACATATCCAACACCCCCTTCCAACACTAGCCCTCTCCCCCCAGCACATATCCAACCCCCCTTCCAACACTAGCCCTCTCCCCCAGCACATATTCAACTCCCCCCTTCCAACACTAGTCCTCTCCCCCCAGCACATATCCAACCCCCCCTTCCAACACTAGTCCTCTCCCCCCAGCACATATCCAACCCCCCTAACAACACTAGCCCTCTCCCTCCGGCACATATCCAACCCCCCTTCCAACACTAGCCCTCTCCCCCTAGCACATATCCAACCCCCCTTCCAACACTAGCCCTCTCCCCCTAGCACATATCCAACCCCCCTTCCAACACTAGCCCTCTCCCCCCAGCACATATCCACCCCCCCTTCCAACACTAGCCCTCTCCCCCCAGCACATATCCAACCCCCCATTCCCACACTAGCCTTCTCCCCCCAGCACATATCCAACCCCCCATTCCCACACTAGCCTTCTCCCCCCAGCACATATCCAACCCCCCATTCCCACACTAGCCTTCTCCCCCCAGCACATATCCAACCCCCCTTCCAACACTAGCCCTCTCCCCCCAGCACATATCCAACCCCCCTTCCAACACTAGCCCTCTCCCCCCAGCACATATCCAACCCCCCTTCCAGCACTAGCCCTCTTCCCCGAGCACATATCCAACCCCCCTTCCAACACTAGCCCTCACCCCCAGGACATATCCAACCCCCCCTTCCAGCACTAGTCCTCTCCCCCCAGCACATATCCAACACCCCCCTTTCCAGCACTAGCCCTCTCCTCCCAGCACATATCCAACCCCCCCCTTCCAGCACTAGCCCTCTCCCCCAGCACATATCCAACCCCCCCTTCCAGCACTAGCCCTCTCCCCCCAGCACATATCCAACCCCCCTTCCAACTCTAGCCCTCTCTCCCAGCACATATCCAACCCCCCTTCCAACACTAGCCCTCTCTCCCAGCACATATCCAACCCCCCTTCCAGCACTAGCCCTCTCCCCCCAGCACATATCCAACCCCCCTTCCAACACTAGCCCTCTCTCCCAGCACATATTCAACCCCCCCTTCCAGCACTAGCCCTCACCCCCAGGACATATCCAACCCCCCTTCCAACACTAGTCCTCTCCCCCCAGCACATATCCAACCCCCCCTTCCAGCACTAGCCCTCTCCCCCCAGCACATATCCAACCCCCCCCCCTTCCAGCACTAGCCCTCTCCCCCCAGGCACATATCCAACCCCCCCTTCCAGCACTAGGCC
This sequence comes from Rana muscosa, assembly GCA_029206835.1. Classification (NCBI taxonomy): domain Eukaryota; kingdom Metazoa; phylum Chordata; class Amphibia; order Anura; family Ranidae; genus Rana; species Rana muscosa. The sequence continues at coordinate 909,581,293 of CM055121.1, read as the reverse complement.
TCTCCCCCCAGCACATATCCAACCCCCCTTCCAGCACTAGCCATCTCCCCCCAGCACATATCCAACCCCCCCTTCCAACACTAGCCCTCTCCTCCAGCACATATCCAACCCCCCTCCCTTTCCAGCACTAGCCCTCCCCCTCAGCACATATCCAACCTCCATTCCCGTACTAGCCCCCCCCTTCCAGCACTAGCCCTCTCCCCCCAGCACATATCCAACCCCCCCTTCCAACACTAGCCCTCTCCTCCAGCACATATCCAACCCCCCCTTCCAGCACTAGCCCTCTCCCCCCAGCACATATCCAACCCCCCTTCCAACACTAGCCCTCTCCCCCCAGCACATATCCAACCCCCCCTTCCAGCTCTAGCCTTCTCCCCCAGCACATATCCAACCCCCCTTCCAGCACTAGCCCTCTCCCCCCAGCACATATCCAACCCCCCTTCCAACACTAGCCCTCTCTCCCAGCACATATTCAACCCCCCCTTCCAGCACTAGCCCTCACCCCCAGGACATATCCAACCCCCCTTCCAACACTAGTCCTCTCCCCCCAGCACATATCCAACCCCCCCCTTCCAGCACTAGCCCTCTCCCCCCAGGCACATATCCAACCCCCCCTTCCAGCACTAGCCCTCTCCCCCCAGCACATATCCAACCCCCCTTCCAGCACTAGCCATCTCCCCTCAGCACATATCCAACCATCCCTTCCCGTAAAAGCCCCCCCTTCCAGCACTAGCCCTCTCCCCCCAGCACATATCCAACCCCCCCTTCCAACACTAGCCCTCTCCTCCAGCACATATCCAACCCCCCTCCCTTTCCAGCACTAGCCCTCCCCCTCAGCACATATCCAACCTCCATTCCCGTAGTAGCCCCCCCCTTCCAGCACTAGCCCTCTCCCCCAGCACATATCCAACCCCCCCTTCCAACACTAGCCCTCTCCTCCAGCACATATCCAACGCCCCTTCCAAATCTAGCCCTCTCCCCCAGCACATATCTAACCCCCCTTCCAGCACTAGCCCTCTCCCCCCAGCACATATCCAACCCCCCTTCCAGCACTAGCCCTCTCCCCCAGCACATATCCAACCCCCCCTTCCAGCACTAGCCCTCTCCCCCCAGCACATATCCAACCCCCCTTCCAACACTAGCCCTCTCTCCCAGCACATATCCAACCCCCCTTCCAGCACTAGCCCTCTCCCCCAGCACATATTCAACCCCCCTTCCAGCACTAGCCCTCACCCCCAGGACATATCCAACCCCCCTTCCAACACTAGTCCTCTCCCCCCAGCACATATCCAACCCCCCCTTCCAGCACTAGCCCTCTCCCTCCAGCACATATCCAACCCCCCCTTCCAGCACTAGCCCTCTCCCCCCAGGCACATATCCAACCCCCCCTTCCAGCACTAGCCCTCTCCCCCCAGCACATATCCAACCCCCCTTCCAGCACTAGCCATCTCCCCTTAGCACATATCCAACCATCCCTTCCCGTAAAAGCCCCCCTTCCAGCACTAGCCCTCTCCCCCCAGCACATATCCAACCCCCCCTTCCAACACTAGCCCTCTCCTCCAGCACATATCCAACCCCCCTCCCTTTCCAGCACTAGCCCTCCCCCTCAGCACATATCCAACCTCCATTCCCGTACTAGCCCCTCCCTTCCAGCACTAGCCCTCTCCCCCCAGCACATATCCAACCCCCCCTTCCAACACTAGCCCTCTCCTCCAGCACATATCCAACCCCCCTTCCAAATCTAGCCCTCTCCCCCCAGCACATATCTAACCCCCCTTCCAACACTAGCCCTCTCCCCCCAGCACATATCCAACACCCCCTTCCAACACTAGCCCTCTCCCCCCAGCACATATCCAACCCCCCTTCCAACACTAGCTCTCTCCCCCAGCACATATTCAACTCCCCCCTTCCAACACTAGTCCTCTCCCCCCAGCACATATCCAACCCCTCCTTCCAACACTAGTCCTCTCCCCCCAGCACATATCCAACCCCCCTTCCAACACTAGCCCTCTCCCTCCGGCACATATCCAACCCCCCTTCCAACACTAGCCCTCTCCCCCTAGCACATATCCAACCCCCCTTCCAACACTAGCCCTCTCCCCCTAGCACATATCCAACCCCCCTTCCAACACTAGCCCTCTCCCCCCAGCACATATCCACCCCCCCTTCCAACACTAGCCCTCTCCCCCCAGCACATATCCAACCCCCCATTCCCACACTAGCCTTCTCCCCCCAGCACATATCCAACCCCCCATTCCCACACTAGCCTTCTCCCCCCAGCACATATCCAACCCCCCATTCCTACACTAGCCTTCTCCCCCCAGCACATATCGAACCCCCCTTCCAACACTAGCCCTCTTCCCCCAGCACATATCCACCCCCTTTCCAACACTAGCCCTCTCCCCCAGCACATATCCAACCCCCACTTCCATCACTAGCCCTCTCCCCCAGCACATATCCAACCCTTCTTCCAACACTAGCCCTCTTCCCCCAGCACATATCCAACCCCCCTTCCAACTCTAGCCCTCTCCCCCCAGCACATATCCAACCCCCCTTCCAACTCTAGCCCTCTCCCCCAGCACATATCCAACCCCCTATTCCAACACTAGCCCTCTCACCCCCAGCACATATCCACCCCCCTTCAAACACTAGCCCTCTCCCCCCCAGCAAATATCCACCCCCCCGTTCCAACACTAGCCCTCTCCCCCTAGCACATATCCAACCCCCCTTCCAGCACTAGCCCTCTCCCCCAGCACATATCCAACCCCCCCTTCCAGCACTAGCCCTCTCCCCCCAGCACATATCCAACCCCCCCTTCCAACACTAGCCCTCTCCCCCAGCACATATCCAACCTCCCCTTCCAGCACTAGCCCTTTCCCCCCAGCACATATCCAATACCCCCCTTCCAGCACTAGCCCTCTCCCCCCAGCACATACCCAACCCCCCCCCCTTCCAGCACTAGCCCTCTCCCCCAGCACATATCCAACCCCCCCTTCCAACACTAGCCCTCTCCCCCCAGCACATATACAACACCCCCTTCCAGCACTAGCCCTCTCCCCCCAGCACATATCCAACCCCCCCTTCCAACTCTAGCCCTCTCCCCCCAGCACATATCCAACCCCCCCTTCCAGCACAAGCCCTCTCCCCCCAGCACATATCCAACCCCCCTTCCAACACTAGCCCTCTCCCCCCAGCACATATCCAACCCCCCCTTCCAGCACTAGCCCTCTCTCCCAGAACATATCTAACCCCCCTTCCAACACTAGCCCTCTCCCCCCAGCACATATCCAACACCCCCTTCCAACACTAGCCCTCTCCCCCCAGCACATATCCAACCCCCCCTTCCAACACTAGCCCTCTTCCCCCAGCACATATCCAACCCCCCCTTCCAACACTAGCCCTCTCCCCCTAGCACATATCCAACCCCCCTTCCAGCACTAGCCCTCTCCCCCAGCACATATCCAACCCCCCTTCCAGCACTAGCCCTCTCCCCCAGCACATATCCAACCCCCCTTTCAACACTAGCCCTCTCTCCCAGCACATATCCAACCCCCCCTTTCAGCACTAGCCCTCTTCCCTGAGCACATATCCAACCCCCCTTCCAACACTAGCCCTCACCCCCAGGACATATCCAACCCCCCTTCCAGCACTAGTCCTCTCCCCCCAGCACATATCCAACACCCCCCCTTCCAGCACTAGCCCTCTCCCCCCAGCACATATCCAACCCCCCCTTCCAGCACTAGCCCTCTCCCCCAGCACATATTCAACCCCCCCTTCCAGCACTAGCCCTCTCCCCCCAGCACATATCCAACCCCCCTTCCAACACTAGCCCTCTCTCCCAGCACATATCCAACCCCCCTTCCAGCTCTAGCCCTCTCCCCCAGCACATATCCAACCCCCCTTCCAACACTAGCCCTCTCTCCCAGCACATATTCAACCCCCCCTTCCAGCACTAGTCCTCACCCCCAGGACATATCCAACCCCCCTTCCAACACTAGTCCTCTCCCCCCAGCACATATCCAACCCCCCCTTCCAACACTAGCCCTCTCCTCCAGCACATATCCAACCCCCCTCCCTTTCCAGCACTAGCCCTCCCCCTCAGCACATATCCAACCTCCATTCCCGTACTAGCCCCCCCCCTTCCAGCACTAGCCCTCTCCCCCCAGCACATATCCAACCCCCCCTTCCAACACTAGCCCTCTCCTCCAGCACATATCCAACCCCCCTTCCAAATCTAGCCCTCTCCCCCCAGCACATATCTAACCCCCCTTCCAACACTAGCCCTCTCCCCCCAGCACATATCCAACACCCCCTTCCAACACTAGCCCTCTCCCCCCAGCACATATCCAACCCCCCCTTCCAGCACTAGCCCTCTCCCCCAGCACATATCCAACCCCCCCTTCCAGCACTAGCCCTCTCCCCCCAGCACATATCCAACCACCCTTCCAACACTAGCCCTCTCTCCCAGCACATATCCAACCCCCCTTCCAGCACTAGCCCTCTCCCCCAGCACATATTCAACCCCCCCTTCCACCTTCCAGCACTAGCCCTCACCCCCAGGACATATCCAACCCCCCTTCCAGCACTAGCCCTCTCCCCCCAGCACATATCCAACCCCCCCTTCCAGCATTAGCCCTCTCCCCCCAGCACATATCCAACCCCCCCTCCAGCACTAGCCCTCTCCCCCCAGGCACATATCCAACCCCCCCCTCCAGCACTAGCCCTCTCCCCCCAGGCACATATCCAACCCCCCTTCCAGCACTAGCCCTCTCCCCCCAGCACATATCCAACCCCCCTTCCAGCACTAGCCATCTCCCCTCAGCACATATCCAACCATCCCTTCCCGTAAAAGCCCCCCCTTCCAGCACTAGCCCTCTCCCCCCAGCACATATCCAACCCCCCCTTCCAACACTAGCCCTCTCCTCCAGCACATATCCAACCCCCCTTCCAAATCTAGCCCTCTCCCCCCAGCACATATCTAACCCCCCTTCCAACACTAGCCCTCTCCCCCCAGCACATATCCAACACCCCCTTCCAACACTAGCCCTCTCCCCCCAGCACATATCCAACCCCCCCTTCCAGCACTAGCCCTCTCCCCCAGCACATATCCAACCCCCCCTTCCAGCACTAGCCCTCTCCCCCCAGCACATATCCAACCACCCTTCCAACACTAGCCCTCTCTCCCAGCACATATCCAACCCCCCTTCCAGCACTAGCCCTCTCCCCCAGCACATATTCAACCCCCCCTTCCACCTTCCAGCACTAGCCCTCACCCCCAGGACATATCCAACCCCCCTTCCAGCACTAGCCCTCTCCCCCCAGCACATATCCAACCCCCCCTTCCAGCATTAGCCCTCTCCCCCCAGCACATATCCAACCCCCCCTCCAGCACTAGCCCTCTCCCCCCAGGCACATATCCAACCCCCCCCTCCAGCACTAGCCCTCTCCCCCCAGGCACATATCCAACCCCCCTTCCAGCACTAGCCCTCTCCCCCCAGCACATATCCAACCCCCCTTCCAGCACTAGCCATCTCCCCTCAGCACATATCCAACCATCCCTTCCCGTAAAAGCCCCCCCTTCCAGCACTAGCCCTCTCCCCCCAGCACATATCCAACCCCCCCTTCCAACACTAGCCCTCTCCTCCAGCACATATCCAACCCCCCTCCCTTTCCAGCACTAGCCCTCCCCCTCAGCACATATCCAACCTCCATTCCCGTACTAGCCCCCCCCTTCCAGCACTAGCCCTCTCCCCCCAGCACATATCCAACCCCCCCTTCCAACACTAGCCCTCTCCTCCAGCACATATCCAACCCCCCTTCCAAATCTAGCCCTCTCCCCCCAGCACATATCTAACCCCCCTTCCAACATTAGCCCTCTCCCCCCAGCACATATCCAACACCCCCTTCCAACACTAGCCCTCTCCCCCCAGCACATTTCCAACACTAGCCCTCTCCCCCAGGACATATCCAACCCCCCCTTCCAGCACTAGTCCTCTCCCCCCAGCACATATCCAACACCCCCCCTTCCAGCACTAGCCCTCTCCCCCCAGCACATATCCAACCCCCCCTGCCAGCACTAGCCCTCTCCCCCAGCACATATCCAACCCCCCCTTCCAGCACCAGCCCTCTACCCCCAGCACATATCCAACCCCCCTTCCAACACTAGCCCTCTCTCCCAGCACATATCCAACCGCCCTTCCAGCACTAGCCCTCACCCCCAGGACATATCCAACCCCCCTTCCAACACTAGTCCTCTCCCCCCAGCACATATCCAACCCCCCCTTCCAGCACTAGCCCTCTCCCTCCAGCACATATCCAACCCCCCCCTTCCAGCACTAGTCCTTTCCCCCCAGCACATATCCAACCCCCCTTCCAGCACTAGCCATCTCCCCTTAGCACATATCCAACCATCCCTTCCAGTAAAAGCCCCCCTTCCAGCACTAGCCCTCTCCCCCCAGCACATATCCAACCCCCCCTTCCAACACTAGCCCTCTCCTCCAGCACATATCCAACCCGCCTCCCTTTCCAGCACTAGCCCTCCCCCTCAGCACATATCCAACCTCCATTACCGTACTAGCCCCCCCCCCTTCCAGCACTAGCCCTCTCCCCCCAGCACATATCCAACCCCCCCTTCCAACACTAGCCCTCTCCTCCAGCACATATCCAACCCCCCTTCCAAATCTAGCCCTCTCCCCCTAGCACATATCTAACCCCCCTTCCAACACTAGCCCTCTCCCCCCAGCACATATCCAACACCCCCTTCCAACACTAGCCCTCTCCCCCCAGCACATATCCAACCCCCCTTCCAACACTAGCCCTCTCCCCCAGCACATATTCAACTCCCCTTCCAACACTAGCCCTCTCCCTCCGGCACATATCCAACCCCCCTTCCAACACTAGCCCTCTCCCCCTAGCACATATCCAACCCCCCTTCCAACACTAGCCCTCTCCCCCCATCACATATCCACCCCCCCTTCCAACACTAGCCCTCTCCCCCAGCACATATCCAACCCCCCATTCCCACACTAGCCTTCTCCCCCCAGCACATATCCAACCCCCCTTCCAACACTAGCCCTCTTCCCCCAGCACATATCCAACCCCCCTTCCAACACTAGCCCACTCCCCCAGCACATATCCAACCCCCCCTTCCATCACTAGCCCTCTCCCCCAGCACATATCCAACCCCCCTTCCAACACTAGCCCTCTTCCCCCAGCACATATCCAACCCCCCTTCCAACTCTAGCCCTCTCCCCCCAGCACATATCCAACCCCCCTTCCAACTCTAGCCCTCTGCCCCCAGCACATATCCAACCCCCCTTCCAACTCTAGCCCTCTCCCCCCAGCACATATCCAACCCACTATTCCAACACTAGCCCTCTCACCCCCAGCACATATCCACCCCCCTTCAAACACTAGCCCTCTCCCCCCCAGCAAATATCCACCCCCCCTTCCAACACTAGCCCTCTCCCCCTAGCACATATCCAACCCCCCCTCCAGCACTAGCCTTCTCCCTCAGCACATATCCAACCCCCCCTTCCTGCACTAGCCCTCTCCCCCCAGCACATATCCAACCCCCCCTTCCAACACTAGCCCTCTCCCCCAGCACATATCCAACCTCCCCTTCCAGCACTAGCCCTTTCCCCCCAGCACATATCCAACCCCCCCCCCCTCCAGCACTAGCCCTCTCCCCCAGCACATATCCAACCCCCCCTTCCAGCACTAGCCCTCTCCCCCCAGCACATATCCAACCCCCCCTTCCAGCACTAGCCCTCTCCCCCAGCACATATCCAACCCCCCCTTCCAGCACTAGCCCTCTCCCCCCAGCACATATCCAACCCCCCCCTTCCAGCACTAGCCCTCTCCCCCAGCACATATCCAACCCCCCCTTCCAACATTAGCCCTCTCCCCCCAGCACATATACAACACCCCCTTCCAGCACTAGCCCTCTCCCCCCAGCACATATCCAACCCCCCCTTCCAACTCTAGCCCTCTCCCCCCAGCACATATCCAACCCCCCCTTCCAGCACTAGCCCTCTCCCCCCAGCACATATCCAACCCCCCTTCCAACACTAGCCCTCTCCCCCCAGCACATATCCAACCCCCCCTTCCAGCACTAGCCCTCTCTCCCAGCACATATCTAACCCCCCCTTCCAGCACTAGCCCTCTTTCCCAGCACATATCTAACACCCCCTTCCAACACTAGCCCTCTCCCCCCAGCACATATCCAACCCCCCCTTCCAACACTAGCCCTCTCCCCCCAGCACATATCCAACCCCCCTTCCAGCACTAGCCCTCTCCCCCCAGCACATATTAAACCCCCCTTCCAGCACTAGTCCTCTCCCCCAGCACATATCCAACCCCCCCTTCCAGCACTAGCCCTCTCCCCCCAGCACATATCCAACCCCCCCATTCCAGCACTAGCCCTCTCCCCCAGCACATATCCAACCCCCCTTCCAGCACTAGCCCTCTCCCCCCAGCACAAATCCAAACCCCCCCCCTTCCAGCACTAGCCTTCTCCCCCATCACATATCCAACCCCCCCTTCCATCACTAGTCCTCTCCCTCAGCACATATCCAACCCCCCTTCCAACACTAGCCTTCTCCCCCCAGCACATATCCAACCCCCCCTTCCAGCACTAGCCCTCTCCCCCAGCACATATCCAACCCCCCCTTCCAACACTAGCCCTCTCCCCCCAGCACATATTAAACCCCCCTTCCAGCGCTAGCCCTCTCCCCCAGCACATATCCAACCCCCCCTTCCAGCACTAGCCCTCTCCCCCCAGCACATAACCAACCCCCCCATTCCAGCACTAGCCCTCTCCCCCAGCACATATCCAACCCCCCCTTCCAGCACTAGCCCTCTCCCCCCAGCACATATCCAACCCCCCCTTCCAGCACTAGCCCTCTCCCCCCAGCACATATCCAAACCCCCCCCCCTTCCAGCACTAGCCTTCTCCCCCAGCATATATCCAACCCCCCCCTTCCATCACTAGTCCTCTCCCCCCAGCACATATCCAACCCCCCTTCCAACACTAGCCTTCTCCCCCCCAGCACATATCCAACCCCCCCTTCCAGCACTAGCCCTCTCTCCCCACCACATATCCAATCCCCCCTTCCAGCACTAGCCCTCTCCCCCCAGCACATATCCAACCCCCCTTCCAGCACTAGCCCTCTCCCCTCAGCAAATATCCAACCATCCCTTCCCGTAAAAGCCCCCCCTTCCAGCACTAGCCCTCTCCCCTCAGCACATATCCAACCCCCCCTTCCAGCACTAGCTCTCTCCCCCCAGCACATATCCAACCCCCCTTCCAGCACTAGCCCTCTCCCCTCAGCACATATCCAACCATCCCTTCCCGTAAATGCCCCCCCTTCCAACACTAGCCCTCTCCCCCCAGCACATATCCAACCCCCCCTTCCAACACTAGCCCTCTCCTCCAGCACATATCCAACCCCCCTCCCTTTCCAGCACTAGCCCTCCCCCTCAGCACATATTCAACCTCCATTCCCGTACTAGCCCCCCCCCTTCCAGCACTAGCCCTCTCCCCCCAGCACATATTCAACCCCCCCTTCCAACACTAGCCCTCTCCTCCAGCACATATCCAACCCCCCTTCCAAATCTAGCCCTCTCCCCCCAGCACATATCCAACCCCCCTTCCAACACTAGCCCTCTCCCCCCAGCACATATCCAACACCCCCTTCCAACACTAGCCCTCTCCCCCCAGCACATATCCAACCCCCCCTTCCAGCATTAGCCCTCTCCCCCAGCACATATCCAACCCCCCTTCCAACACTAGCCCTCTCCCCCAGCACATATCCAATCCCCCCTTCCAGCACTAGCCCTCTCCCCCCAGCACATATCCAACCCCCCTTCCAGCACTAGCCCTCTCCCCTCAGCACATATCCAACCATCCCTTCCCGTAAAAGCCCCCCCTTCCAGCACTAGCCCTCTCCAGTCAGCACATATCCAACCCCCCCTTCCAGCACTAGCCCTCTCCCCCCAGCACATATCCAACCCCCCTTCCAGCACTAGCCCTCTCCCCTCAGCACATATCCAACCATCCCTTCCCGTAAATGCCCCCCCTTCCAGCACTAGCCCTCTCCCCCCAGCACATATTCAACCCCCCCTTCCAACACTAGCCCTCTCCTCCAGCACATATCCAACCCCCCTCCCTTTCCAGCACTAGCCCTCCCCCTCAGCACATATCCAACCTCCATTCCCGTACTAGCCCCCCCCCTTCCAGCACTAGCCCTCTCCCCCCAGCACATATCCAACCCCCCTTCCAACACTAGCCCTCTCCCCCCAGCACATATCCAACACCCCCTTCCAACACTAGCCCTCTCCCCCCAGCACATATCCAACCCCCCCTTCCAGCATTAGCCCTCTCCCCCAGCACATATCCAACCCCCCTTCCAACACTAGCCCTCTCCCCCAGCACATATTCAACTCCCCCCTTCCAACACTAGTCCTCTCCCCCCAGCACATATCCAACCCCCCCTTCCAACACTAGTCCTCTCCCCCCGGCACATATCCAACCCCCCTTCCAACACTAGCCCTCTCCCTCCTGCACATATCCAACCCCCCTTCCAACACTAGCCCTCTCCCCCTAGCACATATCCAACCCCCCTTCCAACACTAACCCTCTCCCCCTAGCACATATCCAACCCCCCTTCCAACACTAGCCCTCTCCCCCCAGCACATATCCACCCCCCCTTCCATCACTAACCCTCTCCCCCAGCACATATCCAACCCACCCTTCCAACACTAGCCCTCTCCCCCAGCACATATCCACCCCCCCTTCCAACACTAGCCCTCTCCCCCAGCACATATCCAAACCCCCCTTCCAACACTAGCCCTCTCCCCCCAGCACATATCCACCCCCCTTCCAACACTAGCCCTCTCCCCCAGCACATATCCAACCCCCCATTCCCACACTAGCCCTCTCCCCCCAGCACATATCCAACCCCCCATTCCAACACTAGCCCTCTCCCCCCAGCACATATCCAACCCCCCTTCCAACTCTAGCCCTCTCCCCCCAGCACATATCCAACCCCCTATTCCAACACTAGCCCTCTCACCCCCAGCACATATCCACCCCCCCTTCCAACACTAGCCCTCTCCCCCCAGCACATATCCACCCCCCCTTCCAACACTAGCCCTCTCCCCCTAGCACATATCCAACCCCCCTTCCAGCACTAGCCCTCTCCCCCAGCACATATCCAACCCCCCCTTCCAGCACTAGCCCTCTCCCCCCAGCACATATCCAACCCCCCTTCCAACACTAGCCCTCTCCCCCAGCACATATCCAACCTCCCCTTCCAGCACTAGCCCTCCTCCCCCCAGGCACATATCCAACCCCCCCTCCAGCACTAGCCCTCTCCCCCCAGGCACATATCCAACCCCCCCTTCCAGGACTAGCCCTCTCCCCCCAGGCACATATCCAACCCCCCCTTCCAGCACTAGCCCTCTCCCCCAGCACATATCCAACCCCCCCTTCCAGCACTAGCCCTCTCCCCCCAGCACATATCCAACCCCCCTTCCAGCACTAGCCCTCTCCCTAGCCCTCTCCCCCAGCACATATCCAACCCCCCCTTCCAGCACTAGCCCTCTCCCCCCAGCACATATCCAACCCCCCCTTCCAGCACTAGCTCTCTCCCCCCAGCACATATCCAACCCCCCCTTCCAGCACTAGCCCTCTCCCCCAGCACATATCCAACCCCCCTTCCAGCACTAGCCCTCTCCCCCAGCACATATCCAACCCCCCTTCCAGCACTAGCCCTCTCCCCCCAGCACATATCCAACCCCCCCTTCCAGCATTAGCCCTCTCCCCCAGCACATATCCAACCCCCCCTTCCAGCACTAGTCCTCTCCCCCCAGCACATATCCAACCCCCCCTTCCAACACTAGCCTTCTCCCCTCAGCACATATCAACCCCCATTTCCAACACTAGCCTTCTCCCCTCAGCACATATCAACCCCCCTTTCCAACACTAGCCTTCTCCCCCCCAGCACATACCCAACCCCCCTTTCCAGCACTAGCCCTCTCTCCCCAGCACATATCCAACCCCCCTTCCAGCACTAGCCTTCTCCCCTCAGCACATATCCAACCCCCCCTTCCAGCACTAGCCCTCTCCCCCCCAGCACATATCCAACCCCCCCTTCCAGCACATATCCAACCATCCCTTCCCGTACTAGCTCCCCCTTCCAGCACTAGCCCTCTCCTCCAGCACATATCCAACCCCCCTCCCTTCCCAGCACTAGCCCTCCCCCTCAGCACATATCCAACCTCCATTCCCGTACTAGCCCCCCCCCTTCCAGCACTAGCCCTCTCCCCCCAGCACATATCCAACCCCCCCTTCCAACACTAGCCCTCTCCACCAGCACATATCCAACCCCCCTTCCAACACTAGCCCTCTCCTCCAGCACATATCCAACCCCCCTTCCAAATCTAGCCCTCTCCCCCCAGCACATATCCAACCCCCCTTCCAACACTAGCCCTCTCCCCCCAGCACATATCCAACACCCCCTTCCAACACTAGCCCTCTCCCCCCAGCACATATCCAACCCCCCCTTCCAGCACTAGCCCTCTCCCCCAGCACATATCCAACCTCCCCTTCCAGCACTAGCCCTCTCCCTCAGCACATATCCAACCCCCCCTTCCAGCACTAGCCCTCTCCCCCCAGCACATATCCAACCCCCCCTTCCAGCACTAGCCCTCTCCCCCAGCACATATCCAACCCCCCCTTCCAGCACTAGCCCTCTCCCCCCAGCACATATCCAACCCCCCCTTCCAACACTAGCCTTCTCCCCCCCAGCACATATCCAACCCCCCTTTCCAGCACTAGCCCTCTCTCCCCAGCACATATCCAACCCCCCCTTCCAGCACTAGCCCTCTCCCCTCAGCACATATCCAACCCCCCCCCTTCCAGCACTAGCCCTCTCCCCCCAGCACATATCCAACCCCCCCTTCCAACACTAGCCCTCTCCTCCAGCACATATCCAACCCCCCTCCCTTTCCAGCACTAGCCCTCCCCCTCAGCACATATCCAACCTCCATTCCCGTACTAGCCCCCCCTTCCAGCACTAGCCCTCTCCCCCCAGCACATATCCAACCCCCCCTTCCAACACTAGCCCTCTCCTCCAGCACATATCCAACCCCCCTTCCAAATCTAGCCCTCTCCCCCCAGCACATATCTAACCCCCCTTCCAACATTAGCCCTCTCCCCCCAGCACATATCCAACACCCCCTTCCAACACTAGCCCTCTCCCCCCAGCACATTTCCAACACTAGCCCTCTCCCCCAGGACATATTCAACCCCCCCTTCCAGCACTAGTCCTCTCCCCCCAGCAAATATCCAACACCCCCCCCCCTCCAGCACTAGCCCTCTCCCCCCAGCACATATCCAACCCCCCCTTCCAGCACTAGCCCTCTCCCCCAGCACATATCCAACCCCCCCTTCCAGCACTAGCCCTCTCCCCCCAGCACATATCCAACCCCCTTCCAACACTAGCCCTCTCTCCCAGCACATATCCAACCCCCCTTCCAGCACTAGCCCTCACCCCCAGGACATATCCAACCCCCCTTCCAACACTAGTCCTCTCCCCCCAGCACATATCCAACCCCCCCCTTCCAGCACTAGCCCTCTCCCCCCAGCACATATCCAACCCCCCTTCCAGCACTAGCCATCTCCCCTTAGCACATATCCAACCATCCCTTCCCGTAAAAGCCCCCCTTCCAGCACTAGCCCTCTCCCCCCAGCACATATCCAACCCCCCCTTCCAACACTAGCCCTCTCCTCCAGCACATATCCAACCCCCCTCCCTTTCCAGCACTAGCCCTCCCCCTCAGCACATATCCAACCTCCATTCCCGTACTAGCCCCCCCCCCCCCCTTCCAGCACTAGCCCTCTCCCCCCAGCACATATCCAACCCTCCCCTTCCAACACTAGCCCTCTCCTCCAGCACATATCCAACCCCCCTTCCAAATCTAGCCCTCTCCCCCTAGCACATATCTAACCCCCCTTCCAACACTAGCCCTCTCCCCCCAGCACATATCCAACACCCCCTTCCAACACTAGCCCTCTCCCCCCAGCACATATCCAACCCCCCTTCCAACACTAGCCCTCTCCCCCAGCACATATTCAACTCCCCTTCCAACACTAGCCCTCTCCCCCTAGCACATATCCAACCCCCCTTCCAACACTAGCCCTCTCCCCCCAGCACATATCCACCCCCCCTTCCAACACTAGCCCTCTCCCCCCAGCACATATCCAACCCCCCATTCCCACACTAGCCTTCTCCCCCCAGCACATATCCAACCCCCCTTCCAACACTAGCCCTCTTCCCCCAGCACATATCCACCCCCTTTCCAACACTAGCCCACTCCCCCAGCACATATCCAACCCCCCCTTCCATCACTAGCCCTCTCCCCCAGCACATATCCAACCCCCCTTCCAACACTAGCCCTCTTCCCCCAGCACATATCCAACCCCCCTTCCAACTCTAGCCCTCTCCCCCCAGCACATATCCAACCCCCCTTCCAACTCTAGCCCTCTCCCCCCAGCACATATCCAACCCACTATTCCAACACTAGCCCTCTCACCCCCAGCACATATCCACCCCCCTTCAAACACTAGCCCTCTCCCCCCCAGCAAATATCCACCCCCCCTTCCAACACTAGCCCTCTCCCCCTAGCACATATCCAACCCCCCCTCCAGCACTAGCCTTCTCCCTCAGCACATATCCAACCCCCCCCTTCCTGCACTAGCCCTCTCCCCCCAGCACATATCCAACCCCCCCTTCCAACACTAGCCCTCTCCCCCAGCACATATCCAACCTCCCCTTCCAGCACTAGCCCTTTCCCCCCAGCACATATCCAACCCCCCCTTCCAGCACTAGCCCTCTCCCCCAGCACATATCCAACCCCCCCTTCCAGCACTAGCCCTCTCCCCCCAGCACATATCCAACCCCCCTTCCAGCACTAGCCCTCTCCCCCAGCACATATCCAACCCCCCCTTCCAGCACTAGCCCTCTCCCCCCAGCACATATCCAACCCCCCCTTCCAGCACTAGCCCTCTCCCCCAGCACATATCCAACCCCCCCTTCCAACACTAGCCCTCTCCCCCCAGCACATATACAACACCCCCTTCCAGCACTAGCCCTCTCCCCCCAGCACATATCCAACCCCCCCTTCCAACTCTAGCCCTCTCCCCCCAGCACATATCCAACCCTCCCTTCCAGCACTAGCCCTCTCCCCCCAGCACATATCCAACCCCCCTTCCAACACTAGCCCTCTCCCCCCAGCACATATCCAACCCCCCCTTCCAGCACTAGCCCTCTCTCCCAGCACATATCTAACCCCCCTTCCAGCACTAGCCCTCTTTCCCAGCACATATCTAACACCCCCTTCCAACACTAGCCCTCTCCCCCCAGCACATATCCAACACCCCCTTCCAACACTAGCCCTCTCCCCCCAGCACATATCCAACCCCCCCTTCCAACACTAGCCCTCTCCCCCCAGCACATATCCAACCCCCCTTCCAGCACTAGCCCTCTCCCCCCAGCACATATTAAACCCCCCTTCCAGCACTAGCCCTCTCCCCCCAGCACATATCCAACCCCCCCATTCCAGCACTAGCCCTCTCCCCCAGCACATATCCAACCCCCCCTTCCAGCACTAGCCCTCTCCCCCAGCACAAATCCAAACCCCCCCCCTTCCAGCACTAGCCTTCTCCCCCATCATATATCCAACCCCCCCTTCCATCACTAGTCCTCTCCCCCAGCACATATCCAACCCCCCTTCCAACACTAGCCTTCTCCCCCCCAGCACATATCCAACCCCCCCTTCCAGCACTAGCCCTCTCCCCCAGCACATATCCAACCCCCCTTCCAACACTAGCCCTCTCCCCCCAGCACATATTAAACCCCCCTTCCAGTACTAGCCCTCTCCCCCAGCACATATCCAACCCCCCTTCCAACACTAGCTCTCTCCCTCCTGCACATATCCAACCCCCTTTCCAACACTAGCCCTCTCCCCCTAGCACATATCCAACCCCCCTTCCAACACTAACCCTCTCCCCCTAGCACATATCCAACCCCCCTTCCAACACTAGCCCTCTCCCCCCAGCACATATCCACCCCCCTTTCCATCACTAGCCCTCTCCCCCAGCACATATCCAACCCACCCTTCCAACGCTAGCCCTCTCCCCCAACACATATCCACCCCCCCTTCCAACACTAGCCCTCTCCCCCAGCACATATCCAAACCCCCCTTCCAACACTAGCCCTCTCCCCCCAGCACATATCCACCCCCCCTTCCAACACTAGCCCTCTCCCCCAGCACATATCCAACCCCCCATTCCCACACTAGCCCTCTCCCCCAGCACATATCCAACCCCCCTTCCAGCACTAGCCATCTCCCCTTAGCACATATCCAACCATCCCTTCCCGTAAAAGCCCCCCTTCCAGCACTAGCCCTCTCCCCCCAGCACATATCCAACCCCCCCTTCCAACACTAGCCCTCTCCTCCAGCACATATCCAACCCCCCTCCCTTTCCAGCACTAGCCCTCCCCCTCAGCACATATCCAACCTCCATTCCCGTACTAGCCCCCCCCCCCTTCCAGCACTAGCCCTCTCCCCCCAGCACATATCCAACCCCCCCTTCCAACACTAGCCCTCTCCTCCAGCACATATCCAACCCCCCTTCCAAATCTAGCCCTCTCCCCCTAGCACATATCCAACCCCCCTTCCAACACTAGCCCTCTACCCCAGCACATATTCAACTCCCCTTCCAACACTAGCCCTCTCCCTCCGGCACATATCCAACCCCCCTTCCAACACTAGCCCTCTCCCCCTAGCACATATCCAACCCCCCTTCCAACACTAGCCCTCTCCCCCCAGCACATATCCACCCCCCCTTCCAACACTAGCCCTCTCCCCCCAGCACATATCCAACCCCCCATTCCCACACTAGCCTTCTCCCCCCAGCACATATCCAACCCCCCTTCCAACACTAGCCCTCTTCCCCCAGCACATATCCACCCCCTTTCCAACACTAGCCCACTCCCCCAGCACATATCCAACCCCCCCTTCCATCACTAGCCCTCTCCCCCAGCACATATCCAACCCCCCTTCCAACACTAGCCCTCTTCCCCCAGCACATATCCAACCCCCCTTCCAACTCTAGCCCTCTCCCCCCAGCACATATCCAACCCCCCTTCCAACTCTAGCCCTCTGCCCCCAGCACATATCCAACCCCCCTTCCAACTCTAGCCCTCTCCCCCCAGCACATATCCAACCCACTATTCCAACACTAGCCCTCTCACCCCCAGCACATATCCACCCCCCTTCAAACACTAGCCCTCTCCCCCCCAGCAAATATCCACCCCCCCTTCCAACACTAGCCCTCTCCCCCTAGCACATATCCAACCCCCCCTCCAGCACTAGCCTTCTCCCTCAGCACATATCCAACCCCCCTTCCTGCACTAGCCCTCTCCCCCCAGCACATATCCAACCCCCCCTTCCAACACTAGCCCTCTCCCCCAGCACATATCCAACCTCCCCTTCCAGCACTAGCCCTTTCCCCCCAGCACATATCCAACCCCCCCCTTCCAGCACTAGCCCTCTCCCCCAGCACATATCCAACCCCCCCTTCCAGCACTAGCCCTCTCCCCCCAGCACATATCCAACCCCCCTTCCAGCACTAGCCCTCTCCCCCAGCACATATCCAACCCCCCCTTCCAGCACTAGCCCTCTCCCCCCAGCACATATCCAACCCCCCCCCCCTTCCAGCACTAGCCCTCTCCCCCAGCACATATCCAACCCCCCCTTCCAACACTAGCCCTCTCCCCCCAGCACATATACAACACCCCCTTCCAGCACTAGCCCTCTCCCCCCAGCACATATCCAACCCCCCCTTCCAACTCTAGCCCTCTCCCCCCAGCACATATCCAACCCCCCCTTCCAGCACTAGCCCTCTCCCCCCAGCACATATCCAACCCCCCTTCCAGCACTAGCCATCTCCCCTTAGCACATATCCAACCATCCCTTCCCGTAAAAGCCCCCCTTCCAGCACTAGCCCTCTCCCCCCAGCACATATCCAACCCCCCCTTCCAACACTAGCCCTCTCCTCCAGCACATATCCAACCCCCCTCCCTTTCCAGCACTAGCCCTCCCCCTCAGCACATATCCAACCTCCATTCCCGTACTAGCCCCCCCCCCTTCCAGCACTAGCCCTCTCCCCCCAGCACATATCCAACCCTCCCCTTCCAACACTAGCCCTCTCCTCCAGCACATATCCAACCCCCCTTCCAAATCTAGCCCTCTCCCCCTAGCACATATCTAACCCCCCTTCCAACACTAGCCCTCTCCCCCCAGCACATATCCAACACCCCCTTCCAACACTAGCCCTCTCCCCCCAGCACATATCCAACCCCCCTTCCAACACTAGCCCTCTCCCCCAGCACATATTCAACTCCCCTTCCAACACTAGCCCTCTCCCTCCGGCACATATCCAACCCCCCTTCCAACACTAGCCCTCTCCCCCTAGCACATATCCAACCCCCCTTCCAACACTAGCCCTCTCCCCCCAGCACATATCCACCCCCCCTTCCAACACTAGCCCTCTCCCCCCAGCACATATCCAACCCCCCATTCCCACACTAGCCTTCTCCCCCCAGCACATATCCAACCCCCCTTCCAACACTAGCCCTCTTCCCCCAGCACATATCCACCCCCTTTCCAACACTAGCCCACTCCCCCAGCACATATCCAACCCCCCCTTCCATCACTAGCCCTCTCCCCCAGCACATATCCAACCCCCCTTCCAACACTAGCCCTCTTCCCCCAGCACATATCCAACCCCCCTTCCAACTCTAGCCCTCTCCCCCCAGCACATATCCAACCCCCCTTCCAACTCTAGCCCTCTGCCCCCAGCACATATCCAACCCCCCTTCCAACTCTAGCCCTCTCCCCCCAGCACATATCCAACCCACTATTCCAACACTAGCCCTCTCACCCCCAGCACATATCCACCCCCCTTCAAACACTAGCCCTCTCCCCCCCAGCAAATATCCACCCCCCCTTCCAACACTAGCCCTCTCCCCCTAGCACATATCCAACCCCCCCTCCAGCACTAGCCTTCTCCCTCAGCACATATCCAACCCCCCCCCTTCCTGCACTAGCCCTCTCCCCCCAGCACATATCCAACCCCCCCTTCCAACACTAGCCCTCTCCCCCAGCACATATCCAACCTCCCCTTCCAGCACTAGCCCTTTCCCCCCAGCACATATCCAACCCCCCCCTTCCAGCACTAGCCCTCTCCCCCAGCACATATCCAACCCCCCCTTCCAGCACTAGCCCTCTCCCCCCAGCACATATCCAACCCCCCTTCCAGCACTAGCCCTCTCCCCCAGCACATATCCAACCCCCCCTTCCAGCACTAGCCCTCTCCCCCCAGCACATATCCAACCCCCCCCTTCCAGCACTAGCCCTCTCCCCCAGCACATATCCAACCCCCCCTTCCAACACTAGCCCTCTCCCCCCAGCACATATACAACACCCCCTTCCAGCACTAGCCCTCTCCCCCCAGCACATATCCAACCCCCCCTTCCAACTCTAGCCCTCTCCCCCCAGCACATATCCAACCCTCCCTTCCAGCACTAGCCCTCTCCCCCCAGCACATATCCAACCCCCCTTCCAACACTAGCCCTCTCCCCCCAGCACATATCCAACCCCCCCTTCCAGCACTAGCCCTCTCTCCCAGCACATATCTAACCCCCCTTCCAGCACTAGCCCTCTTTCCCAGCACATATCTAACACCCCCTTCCAACACTAGCCCTCTCCCCCCAGCACATATCCAACACCCCCTTCCAACACTAGCCCTCTCCCCCCAGCACATATCCAACCCCCCCTTCCAACACTAGCCCTCTCCCCCCAGCACATATCCAACCCCCCTTCCAGCACTAGCCCTCTCCCCCCAGCACATATTAAACCCCCCTTCCAGCACTAGCCCTCTCCCCCCAGCACATATCCAACCCCCTCAATTCCAGCACTAGCCCTCTCCCCCAGCACATATCCAACCCCCCCTTCCAGCACTAGCCCTCTCCCCCAGCACAAATCCAAACCCCCCCCCTTCCAGCACTAGCCTTCTCCCCCATCATATATCCAACCCCCCCTTCCATCACTAGTCCTCTCCCCCCAGCACATATCCAACCCCCCTTCCAACACTAGCCTTCTCCCCCCCAGCACATATCCAACCCCCCCTTCCAGCACTAGCCCTCTCCCCCAGCACATATCCAACCCCCCTTCCAACACTAGCCCTCTCCCCCCAGCACATATTAAACCCCCCTTCCAGTACTAGCCCTCTCCCCCAGCACATATCCAACCCCCCCTTCCAGCACTAGCCCTCTCCCCCCAGCACATAACCAACCCCCCCATTCCAGCACTAGCCCTCTCCCCCAGCACATATCCAACCCCCCCTTCCAGCACTAGCCCTCTCCCCCCAGCACATATCCAACCCCCCCTTCCAGCACTAGCCCTCTCCCCCCAGCACATATCCAAACCCCCCCCCTTCCAGCACTAGCCCTCTCCCCCCAGCACATATTCAACCCCCCCTTCCAACACTAGCCCTCTCCTCCAGCACATATCCAACCCCCCTTCCAAATCTAGCCCTCTCCCCCCAGCACATATCCAACCCCCCTTCCAACACTAGCCCTCTCCCCCCAGCACATATCCAACACCCCCTTCCAACACTAGCCCTCTCCCCCCAGCACATATCCAACCCCCCCTTCCAGCATTAGCCCTCTCCCCCAGCACATATCCAACCCCCCTTCCAACACTAGCCCTCTCCCCCAGCACATATCCAATCCCCCCTTCCAGCACTAGCCCTCTCCCCCCAGCACATATCCAACCCCCCTTCCAGCACTAGCCCTCTCCCCTCAGCACATATCCAACCATCCCTTCCCGTAAAAGCCCCCCCTTCCAGCACTAGCCCTCTCCAGTCAGCACATATTCAACCCCCCTTCCAGCACTAGCCCTCTCCCCCCAGCACATATCCAACCCCCCTTCCAGCACTAGCCCTCTCCCCTCAGCACATATCCAACCATCCCTTCCCGTAAATGCCCCCCCTTCCAGCACTAGCCCTCTCCCCCCAGCACATATCCAACCCCCCCTTCCAACACTAGCCCTCTCCTCCAGCACATATCCAACCCCCCTCCCTTTCCAGCACTAGCCCTCCCCCTCAGCACATATCCAACCTCCATTCCCGTACTAGCCCCCCCCTTCCAGCACTAGCCCTCTCCCCCCAGCACATATCCAACCCCCCCTTCCAACACTAGCCCTCTCCTCCAGCACATATCCAACCCCCCTTCCAACACTAGCCCTCTCCCCCCAGCACATATCCAACACTCCCTTCCAACACTAGCTCTCTCCCCCCAGCACATATCCAACCCCCCCTTTCAGCATTAGCCCTCTCCCCCAGCACATATCCAACCCCCCTTCCAACACTAGCCCTCTCCCCCAGCACATATTCAACTCCCCCCTTCCAACACTAGTCCTCTCCCCCCAGCACATATCCAACCCCCCCTTCCAACACTAGTCCTCTCCCCCCGGCACATATCCAACCCCCCTTCCAACACTAGCTCTCTCCCTCCTGCACATATCCAACCCCCTTTCCAACACTAGCCCTCTCCCCCTAGCACATATCCAACCCCCCTTCCAACACTAACCCTCTCCCCCTAGCACATATCCAACCCCCCTTCCAACACTAGCCCTCTCCCCCCAGCACATATCCACCCCCCTTTCCATCACTAGCCCTCTCCCCCAGCACATATCCAACCCACCCTTCCAACACTAGCCCTCTCCCCCAACACATATCCACCCCCCCTTCCAACACTAGCCCTCTCCCCCAGCACATATCCAAACCCCCCTTCCAACACTAGCCCTCTCCCCCCAGCACATATCCACCCCCCCTTCCAACACTAGCCCTCTCCCCCAGCACATATCCAACCCCCCATTCCCACACTAGCCCTCTCCCCCAGCACATATCCAACCCCCCTTCCAGCACTAGCCATCTCCCCTTAGCACATATCCAACCATCCCTTCCCGTAAAAGCCCCCCTTCCAGCACTAGCCCTCTCCCCCAAGCACATATCCAACCCCCCCTTCCAACACTAGCCCTCTCCTCCAGCACATATCCAACCCCCCTCCCTTTCCAGCACTAGCCCTCCCCCTCAGCACATATCCAACCTCCATTCCAGCACTAGCCCCCCCCCCCTTCCAGCACTAGCCCTCTCCCCCCAGCACATATCCAACCCCCCCTTCCAACACTAGCCCTCTCCTCCAGCACATATCCAACCCCCCTTCCAAATCTAGCCCTCTCCCCCTAGCACATATCCAACCCCCCTTCCAACACTAGCCCTCTACCCCAGCACATATTCAACTCCCCTTCCAACACTAGCCCTCTCCCTCCGGCACATATCCAACCCCCCTTCCAACACTAGCCCTCTCCCCCTAGCACATATCCAACCCCCCTTCCAACACTAGCCCTCTCCCCCCAGCACATATCCACCCCCCCTTCCAACACTAGCCCTCTCCCCCCAGCACATATCCAACCCCCCATTCCCACACTAGCCTTCTCCCCCCAGCACATATCCAACCCCCCTTCCAACACTAGCCCTCTTCCCCCAGCACATATCCACCCCCTTTCCAACACTAGCCCACTCCCCCAGCACATATCCAACCCCCCCTTCCATCACTAGCCCTCTCCCCCAGCACATATCCAACCCCCCTTCCAACACTAGCCCTCTTCCCCCAGCACATATCCAACCCCCCTTCCAACTCTAGCCCTCTCCCCCCAGCACATATCCAACCCCCCTTCCAACTCTAGCCCTCTGCCCCCAGCACATATCCAACCCCCCTTCCAACTCTAGCCCTCTCCCCCCAGCACATATCCAACCCACTATTCCAACACTAGCCCTCTCACCCCCAGCACATATCCACCCCCCTTCAAACACTAGCCCTCTCCCCCCCAGCAAATATCCACCCCCCCTTCCAACACTAGCCCTCTCCCCCTAGCACATATCCAACCCCCCCTCCAGCACTAGCCTTCTCCCTCAGCACATATCCAACCCCCCTTCCTGCACTAGCCCTCTCCCCCCAGCACATATCCAACCCCCCCTTCCAACACTAGCCCTCTCCCCCAGCACATATCCAACCTCCCCTTCCAGCACTAGCCCTTTCCCCCCAGCACATATCCAACCCCCCCCTTCCAGCACTAGCCCTCTCCCCCAGCACATATCCAACCCCCCCTTCCAGCACTAGCCCTCTCCCCCCAGCACATATCCAACCCCCCTTCCAGCACTAGCCCTCTCCCCCAGCACATATCCAACCCCCCCTTCCAGCACTAGCCCTCTCCCCCCAGCACATATCCAACCCCCCCCCTTCCAGCACTAGCCCTCTCCCCCAGCACATATCCAACCCCCCCTTCCAACACTAGCCCTCTCCCCCCAGCACATATACAACACCCCCTTCCAGCACTAGCCCTCTCCCCCCAGCACATATCCAACCCCCCCTTCCAACTCTAGCCCTCTCCCCCCAGCACATATCCAACCCCCCCTTCCAGCA
This sequence comes from Rana muscosa, assembly GCA_029206835.1. NCBI lineage: Eukaryota > Metazoa > Chordata > Amphibia > Anura > Ranidae > Rana > Rana muscosa. The sequence continues at coordinate 909,557,675 of CM055121.1, read as the reverse complement.
CTAGCCCTCTCCCCCCAGCACATATCCAACCCCCCTTCCAACACTAGCCCTCTCCCCCCAGCACATATCCAACCCCCCCTTCCAGCACTAGCCCTCTCTCCCAGCACATATCTAACCCCCCCTTCCAGCACTAGCCCTCTTTCCCAGCACATATCTAACACCCCCTTCCAACACTAGCCCTCTCCCCCCAGCACATATCCAACACCCCCTTCCAACACTAGCCCTCTCCCCCCAGCACATATCCAACCCCCCCTTCCAACACTAGCCCTCTCCCCCCAGCACATATCCAACCCCCCTTCCAGCACTAGCCCTCTCCCCCCAGTACATATTAAACCCCCCATTCCAGCACTAGCCCTCTCCCCCAGCACATATCCAACCCCCCCTTCCAGCACTAGCCCTCTCCCCCAGCACAAATCCAAACCCCCCCCCCTTCCAGCACTAGCCTTCTCCCCCATCATATATCCAACCCCCCCTTCCATCACTAGTCCTCTCCCCCCAGCACATATCCAACCCCCCTTCCAGCACTAGCCCTCTCCCCCAGCACATATCCAACCCCCCCCCTTCCAACACTAGCCCTCTCCCCCCAGCACATATTAAACCCCCCTTCCAGTACTAGCCCTCTCCCCCAGCACATATCCAACCCCCCCTTCCAGCACTAGCCCTCTCCCCCCAGCACATAACCAACCCCCCCATTCCAGCACTAGCCCTCTCCCCCAGCACATATCCAACCCCCCCTTCCAGCACTAGCCCTCTCCCCCCAGCACATATCCAACCCCCCCTTCCAGCACTAGCCCTCTCCCCCCAGCACATATCCAAACCCCCCCCCCCCTTCCAGCACTAGACTTCTCCCCCAGCATATATCCAACCCCCCCCTTCCATCACTAGTCCTCTCCCCCCAGCACATATCCAACCCCCCTTCCAACACTAGCCTTCTCCCCCCCAGCACATATCCAACCCCCCCTTCCAGCACTAGCCCTCTCTCCCCAGCACATATCCAATCCCCCCTTCCAGCACTAGCCCTCTCCCCTCAGCACATATCCAACCCCCCCTTCCAGCACTAGCCCTCTCCCCCCAGCACATATCCAACCCCCCTTCCAGCACTAGCCCTCTCCCCTCAGCACATATCCAACCATCCCTTCCCGTAAATGCCCCCCCTTCCAGCACTAGCCCTCTCCCCCCAGCACATATCCAACCCCCCCTTCCAACACTAGCCCTCTCCTCCAGCACATATCCAACCCCCCTCCCTTTCCAGCACTAGCCCTCCCCCTCAGCACATATCCAACCTCCATTCCCGTACTAGCCCCCCCCCTTCCAGCACTAGCCCTCTCCCCCCAGCACATATTCAACCCCCCCTTCCAACACTAGCCCTCTCCTCCAGCACATATCCAACCCCCCTTCCAAATCTAGCCCTCTCCCCCCAGCACATATCCAACCCCCCTTCCAACACTAGCCCTCTCCCCCCAGCACATATCCAACACCCCCTTCCAACACTAGCCCTCTCCCCCCAGCACATATCCAACCCCCCCTTCCAGCATTAGCCCTCTCCCCCAGCACATATCCAACCCCCCTTCCAACACTAGCCCTCTCCCCCAGCACATATCCAATCCCCCCTTCCAGCACTAGCCCTCTCCCCCCAGCACATATCCAACCCCCCTTCCAGCACTAGCCCTCTCCCCTCAGCACATATCCAACCATCCCTTCCCGTAAAAGCCCCCCCTTCCAGCACTAGCCCTCTCCAGTCAGCACATATTCAACCCCCCCTTCCAGCACTAGCCCTCTCCCCCCAGCACATATCCAACCCCCCTTCCAGCACTAGCCCTCTCCCCTCAGCACATATCCAACCATCCCTTCCCGTAAATGCCCCCCCTTCCAGCACTAGCCCTCTCCCCCCAGCACATATCCAACCCCCCCTTCCAACACTAGCCCTCTCCTCCAGCACATATCCAACCCCCCTCCCTTTCCAGCACTAGCCCTCCCCCTCAGCACATATCCAACCTCCATTCCCGTACTAGCCCCCCCCCCTTCCAGCACTAGCCCTCTCCCCCCAGCACATATCCAACCCCCCCTTCCAACACTAGCCCTCTCCTCCAGCACATATCCAACCCCCCTTCCAACACTAGCCCTCTCCCCCCAGCACATATCCAACACTCCCTTCCAACACTAGCCCTCTCCCCCCAGCACATATCCAACCCCCCCTTCCAGCATTAGCCCTCTCCCCCAGCACATATCCAACCCCCCTTCCAACACTAGCCCTCTCCCCCAGCACATATTCAACTCCCCCCTTCCAACACTAGTCCTCTCCCCCCAGCACATATCCAACCCCCCCTTCCAACACTAGTCCTCTCCCCCCGGCACATATCCAACCCCCCTTCCAACACTAGCCCTCTCCCTCCTGCACATATCCAACCCCCCTTCCAACACTAGCCCTCTCCCCCTAGCACATATCCAACCCCCCTTCCAACACTAACCCTCTCCCCCTAGCACATATCCAACCCCCCTTCCAACACTAGCCCTCTCCCCCCAGCACATATCCACCCCCCTTTCCATCACTAGCCCTCTCCCCCAGCACATATCCAACCCACCCTTCCAACACTAGCCCTCTCCCCCAACACATATCCACCCCCCCTTCCAACACTAGCCCTCTCCCCCAGCACATATCCAAACCCCCCTTCCAACACTAGCCCTCTCCCCCCAGCACATATCCACCCCCCCTTCCAACACTAGCCCTCTCCCCCAACACATATCCAACCCCCCATTCCCACACTAGCCCTCTCCCCCCAGCACATATCCAACCCCCCATTCCAACACTAGCCCTCTCCCCCCAGCACATATCCAACCCCCCTTCCAACTCTAGCCCTCTCCCCCCAGCACATATCCAACCCCCTATTCCAACACTAGCCCTCTCACCCCCAGCACATATCCACCCCCCCTTCCAACACTAGCCCTCTCCCCCCAGCACATATCCACCCCCCTTCAAACACTAGCCCTCTCCCCCCCCAGAAAATATCCACCCCCCCTTCCAACACTAGCCCTCTCCCCCTAGCACATATCCAACCCCCCTTCCAGCACTAGCCCTCTCCCCCAGCACATATCCAACCCCCCCTTCCAACACTAGCCCTCTCCCCCCAGCACATATCCAACCCCCCTTCCAACACTAGCCCTCTCCCCCAGCACATATCCAACCTCCCCTTCCAGCACTAGCCCTCTCCCCCCAGGCACATATCCAACCCCCCCTCCAGCACTAGCCCTCTCCCCCCAGGTACATATCCAACCCCCCCTTCCAGCACTAGCCCTCTCCCCCCAGGCACATATCCAACCCCCCCTTCCAGCACTAGCCCTCTCCCCCAGCACATATCCAACCCCCCCTTCCAGCACTAGCCCTCTCCCCCCAGCACATATCCAACCCCCCCTTCCAGCACTAGCCCTCTCCCTAGCCCTCTCCCCCAGCACATATCCAACCCCCCCTTCCAGCACTAGCCCTCTCCCCCCAGCACATATCCAACCCCCCCTTCCAGCATTAGCCCTCTCCCCCAGCACATATCCAACCCCCCCTTCCAGCACTAGCCCTTTCCCCCCAGCACATATCCAACCCCCCTTCCAGCACTAGTCCTCTCCCCCCAGCACATATCCAACCCCCCCTTCCAACACTAGCCTTCTCCCCTCAGCACATATCAACCCCCATTTCCAACACTAGCCTTCTCCCCTCAGCACATATCAACCCCCCTTTCCAACACTAGCCTTCTCCCCCCCAGCACATATCCAACCCCCCCTTCCAGCACTAGCCCTCTCTCCCCAGCACATATCCAACCCCCCTTCCAGCACTAGCCTTCTCCCCTCAGCACATATCCAACCCCCCCTTCCAGCACTAGCCCTCTCCCCCCCCAGCACATATCGAACCCCCCCCTTCCAGCACATATCCAACCATCCCTTCCCGTACTAGCCCCCCCTTCCAGCACTAGCCCTCTCCTCCAGCACATATCCAACCCCCCTCCCTTCCCAGCACTAGCCCTCCCCCTCAGCACATATCCAACCTCCATTCCCGTACTAGCCCCCCCCCCCTTCCAGCACTAGCCCTCTCCCCCCAGCACATATCCAACCCCCCTTCCAACACTAGCCCTCTCCTCCAGCACATATCCAACCCCCCTTCCAAATCTAGCCCTCTCCCCCCAGCACATATCCAACCCCCCTTCCAACACTAGCCCTCTCCCCCCAGCACATATCCAACACCCCCTTCCAACACTAGCCCTCTCCCCCCAGCACATATCCAACCCCCCCTTTCTAGCACTAGCCCTCTCCCCCAGCACATATCCAACCTCCCCTTCCAGCACTAGCACTCTCCCTCAGCACATATCCAACCCCCCCTTCCAGCACTAGCCCTCTCCCCCCAGCACATATCCAACCCCCCCCTTCCAGCACTAGCCCTCTCCCCCAGCACATATCCAACCCCCCCTTCCAGCACTAGCCCTCTCCCCCCAGCACATATCCAACCCCCCTTTCCAACACTAGCCTTCTCCCCCCCAGCACATATCCAACCCCCCTTTCCAGCACTAGCCCTCTCTCCCCAGCACATATCCAACCCCCCCTTCCAGCACTAGCCCTCTCCCCTCAGCACATATCCAACCCCCCTTCCAGCACTAGCCCTCTCCCCCAGCACATATCCAACCCCCCCTTCCAGCACTAGCCCTCTCCCCTCATTACATATCCAACCATCCCTTCCCGTACTAGCCCCCCCTTCCAACACTAGCCCTCTCCCCCAGCACATATCCAACCCCCTTCCAACACTAGCCCTCTTCCCCCAGCACATATCCAACCCCCCTTCCAACTCTAGCCCTCTCCCCCCCAGCACATATCCAACCCCCCTTTGTTGTGGAAAAATGTATTAATGTATGTTGTCAGATGTCCCCCCATGTCAGTTTTGCTGTAATGCGCTCATCTGAGCGTATTTGCACATACAGACGTTGGTGGAAGATCGGTGGTGGGAAAATCTTCCTATGGAAACAGCGATGTTTGCTCCATTTAGAGATGTTGTTTTACGCCCCGTCGGGGGACTGGCCACCTCCTAACGGGGGGACGTTAAATGACTCCGAGCGGACAGATCTGTGTCCACAAGAACAGTAGCATAGCTATACGACAATTATGGTCCATTATGGCATAATTGTCGTATAGTTCCCGTCATTGGTTGCAGTGCACGTCACTGATAGTCTATTTGAATGTATACATGTCTGTGATTGGTTATTATTGTATTGAATCCTTTAAGCTATATTTCTTGTGTTGTTTTCTGTGTGGGGCTCCTGTGAGCTCACTTCCTATGGAGGGTGGGTCACATGTTGTGACATCACTTCCTCCTACCTGGCTCGCCAAAAATGGTTGATGGGCGTCGGCTTGGCAGAGTTTGCTGGGACGCCTTGATGATAAGACCTGTGTGAGGATGCTTGCTTCTTGGAGTGGATGGGACGGATGAATGGTGAGTTAAACTTAGATTAACATGCATTATATCACTGAGACGAAAGCTGTTACTATCAGAGACACGATATCTGGCTGTATGCTTTGCGTACAGCCTAATTTCGCTAACAGCTTGGCGGGCCAGAAAGGAGACATGAACATGGGCCCCCCCTAGCATTGTTTGGAGACATGTCACAATGCGTGGGGGGGCTCTGCTTTGTAAAAGAACCCCTTTTTTCGTCTTTTTGAAATAATGCTGTATGTCTGAGAGATGTGTGTGTGTGTGTGTGTGTGTGTGTGTGTGTGTGTGTGTGTGTCTGTGAATGTATGGAACAAGTAAATTGCATGAAGAAGCTGAAAATGGCTGCCCCCATGAGGTTTAGCGGGAGAGGGGCAGGCAGCATGGCCATCAGTTACAATGGTGAAAGTTGGTGACTCTCTGTAAATAGCATGGAGGAGTTTTGTAAACAGGAACAAAAAAGTCTTCTGGACTGCAGCACTCCAAAGATAAAAGCCTTTATTAAAATAGGAAATCCAAAATGCACACTGTACAACGGTACACAGGTCAAAAAAATCTGGCTAACATGTTTCGCACTGTGCTAGTGCTTATTCCTAGCTATGAATAAGCACTAGCACAGTGCGAAACATGTTAGCCAGATTTTTTTGACCTGTGTACCGTTGTACAGTGTGCATTTTGGATTTCCTATTTTAATAAAGGCTTTTATCTTTGGATTGCTGCAGTCCAGAAGACTTTTTTGTTCCTGTTTGCTGTTAGTAGCATTGTCTGCACCCTTGGCTGCTGGGAGGAGGTGATTGGAGGATTCCCACACCTGAGCGGCTCCCTTTTTTTCTGCTTCTCACATGGAGGAGTTTTGTGTTGGGGGAGGGCTACGCACTGAGATGATCTGATGGAAACTGTATATTGTGTATGAAATGAAGGTATAGCTGTGATTATTTAGTGCACTGAGAAGTTTGTAAATGGATGATTGTTTGTGAGCCATGTGCTTGTGTAGCGCTACCCCCAGTTATAAGAGAGCCGCTGGTTTGTTTTCTCAGGCCCTGTATACAGCACCGCCAACCCCCGGCAATCTGACTCGACCCACTCTGGCACAGTTAGTCTAGGGTTAACTTCTTATCACTCTCTGGTGTATAATACTCAACAGTTTCTAAATAGGCAGACAACACTCTGAAGCAAGAGTATAAATAAGTAATAGCTTTACTATAAAATGGTGGCATAAAACATGGCATGTAACACATACATGGGCCTGCAGAGCCCTGCATTAATCAGTGTATCAGAAGCAGCACTATAATATGGCGCCACGCAGTGTCTACCACGCCGAGCTATTATGGCGTGCGCGCCCTATGGCAAAGTAACACAACTTTATAACTTTCCCCACCTAGGTCAGGCCTGACAGTGTATGAAATAGTCCCCTTTCCTTAAGGAAGTAAGGTTTTCTTCACCAGCCAGCTTTCGTTGGTGCACTTGGAGAAATGACCCAATTGTAATCCAAAGGGTGGTAAACTTGTAGCAACAGTATGCAAACGGGGGGGGGGGTAGGTACTTCAGCTCTGTCCCAACTACCGGACCCCTAAGGAAACACGGGTGAGCGAACAGTGGGCCTAGGCAGTCTACAGGCCTGAATACAGCTCAGTCTATGGATATGGGCAGGGGCCCGCTCACCGTTCCAGGCGCGATCCCAGCCTGGGTCTTCCACCGCGTGTGTCCGTCGCACACGGCGTCTGCAACCGATCGGGTGCCCGATCCAACTGGAGTCCTACACCGATGATCCAGGATCCACCCAGGCTCCGCAGGATGGTGGAAGGCTCTTCAGACTTCAGGTAAGGCCTAAGGCTTCAGGCCTTACCCCGCAGCAGATCCGCGCAGGATGACTGGTTGCTTGAAGCGCGGTGTCCAAAGAGAGCGAGCTCCGCCTCCCCTCTCGCGTAAATAGGCCCTCCCATGAGTCTTTGCGGCGGAACTTCCGCCCTGGGGCTGAATGGGGTTCTGGGTAACGTAGTCCTGGGGCCTTAAGAGAGACCCCGCTACACACTCCCCCCACTTGAACTCTTTGGTCCCCAACGATAACATAACTTAAATTACATATCTGACCACATCTACCAATTCTTCATATGATGTCGGCAGAGGAAATTCCCACCAAAAACGAGGCAGCGAACTCCCCTGCCCACAGGACACATTAACATCAGCATCCTGCCTAACTGTGCCAGAGAGTGAGCTGGGGTTGCCTCCCACCAAATGAACAGTGGGAGGATTATGGTCTTCCATACTCCTTCTGGCAGTAACAACAGTGTCTTCCGCACTTTCACCCATCTGTGGATAGGTTAATCTCCTGGGAGGTTTTATTGCCCTCCGCTTCCTCTGTCCTCTTGGGCTTTCTGTTGGAGCAGACTCTTCTTCTGCTGCTAACTCAGGATTTCCCCCTTCCTCGGGAACATCCAGCTCCGGAGCAGGAAGGTACATGGCTTCTCTCGGATCTTCCTCTACAGATGGTTTACTGGCACTTTCCCAAGCATCCAACCAAGGACAGGAAGGGATAAACTCTGTCGCTTCTGCATTCAGTGTGGAGCTCCGTAAGAATGATGGGCACCCGGTTGACTCCTTCACCGGGGCCCGCTGAAGTTTTCCGGCGGCTTGCGGTTGTTCATCTTCCTCTTTTTGGGACTGGAACACACTCTGGCCGCGTGACCAACTCCTCCACAGTTGAAACAGATCATATCCCCCCTATCTTCCAGGGATGCGGGTGCTAAAGTATTTGGAAACAACTCCTTCCTTGGACTGTTCCTCTCAGGCGCCCTTGACTCCTTTTCCATCAGGGAGGTCAACATTCCCAGCACTTGGGACATCTGTGACTTTAAGGTATCCACCTCTGCGTCTCTTTCTAAGGTCGTGGCGGCCCTGACCATCACTGGAGGGGGCTGCACCAGCTCGACTGGTTGGCTCCTTTTCTTCTCCTCCAGTATAGCTTCTTCTTCTCTGACTACTCGGATCAAGTCAGGGTACTCCAGGCTCTTCCCGTCCTGTCTTGTACGTAGCGCCAGTGCGATGGGATCCAGGGGTTGAGATCCTCTCAAGACCTGCTGGACCCGGGCCTCATCCACCTTCTTCGGGTCAATCCCTTTCTTTAGGATCATCTTGTGCAGTATTTTATCTAGGCGCATCATGAACTCTGATAGCTTCTCCCCTGCCTTCTGGTAGCAGTGCTCTAGTTGGTAGGTAAGCTCAGTGATCTTTTCTGTTCCTCCAAACACATTCTGCAGAATGTCCAGATAGTCCTGCGCAACACAGTCTTTCTTGCTCATCTTAAGGTTGCATATGACCTCTAAGGCAGGCCCCTTTAAGCTCTCAGCAATCCTCTGCTTCTTTCTGTGGTCTGGGACTTCCCACTCCTCTAAGGCTTGAGTAGCGCCGTCTAACCACTCCTCAAACCCCTCTTCACCTGAGGGTACAGGCTTCCTTCCTGAAAACATCCTGAGTTTCCGGTATCCCGACATTTGGTAATCTGCAGGATCTTTCTTGCATTGCTCTATGATTTCCCCTAGAACTGCGCATAATTCTGTGCTGAGAGCGCCTTGTGGCGACCCAGGATTCATCTCTTTCTTGACATCTTTTAAGTCGGGTGGAGCGCGTATTAACTTAAAGATTTGTTTATCCGCCGTTTCTATTCTCGGCTTCTTGAAGTCTTCTGGGATTCCATCTTTCCATTTTAACAGTACATATGTCAAGGGAGGTTCTGATCTGACATCCACTATGTATGCTTTTTGTTGCGGGGACAGTGACACCACTAACTGTTTCACTGCATCATCTTGCCAGATCCCTGCTAGTTCTATGATCACTACTTCATGTGGATCTGTTTTTACTACTGCGCACCACTTTGCTATTTCTAGTGGGTCCATGCTGGTATCTCTTGGCTGCTATTTGCTGCAACAGGATCCCGGACTCGAGAGCCCCCACGTGCAGCGCTACCCCCAGTTAAGTTTGTTTTCTCGGGCCCTGTATACAGCACCGCCAACCCCCGGCAATCTGACTCGACCCACTCTGGCACAGTTAGTCTAGGGTTAACTTCTTATCACTCTCTGGTGTATAATACTCAACAGTTTCTAAATAGGCAGACAACACTCTGAAGCAAGAGTATAAATAAGTAATAGCTTTACTATAAAATGGTGGCATAAAACATGGCATGTAACACATACATGGGCCTGCAGAGCCCTGCATTAATCAGCGTATCAGAAGCAGCACTATAATATGGCGCCGCGCAGTGTCCACCACGCGGAGCTATTATGGCGTGCGCGCCCTATGGCAAAGTAACACAACTTTATAACTTTCCCCACCTATGTCAGGCCTGACAGTGTATGAAATAGTCCCCTTTCCTTAAGGAAGTAAGGTTTTCTTCACCGGCCAGCTTTCGTTGGTGCACTTGGAGAAATGACCCAATTGTAATCCAAAGGGTGGTAAACTTGTAGCAACAGTATGCAAACGGGGGGGGTAGGTACTTCAGCTCTGTCCCAACTACCGGACCCCCTAAGGAAACACGGGTGAGCGAACAGTGGGCCTAGGCAGTCTACAGGCCTGAATACAGCTCAGTCTATGGATATGGGCAGGGGCCCGCTCACCGTTCCAGGCGCGATCCCAGCCTGGGTCTTCCACCGCATGTGTCCGTCGCACACGGCGCATGCAAACGATCGGGTCCCCGATCCAACTGGAGTCCTACACCGACGATCCAGGATCCACCCAGGCTCCGCAGGATGGTGGAAGGCTCTTCAGACTTCAGGTAAGGCCTAAGGCTTCAGGCCTTACCCCGCAGCAGATCCGCGCAGGATGACTGGTTGCTTGAAGCGCGGCGTCCAAAGAGAGCGAGCTCCGCCTCCCCTCTCGCTTAAATAGGCCCTCCCATGAGTCTTTGCGGCGGAACTTCCGCCCTGGGGCTGAATGGGGTTCTGGGTAACGTAGTCCTGGGGCCTTAAGAGAGACCCAGCTACACTTGAATGGGGGAAGGGCTTGCCCACTGCTTTGTGTTGCTGGGGCTATGCCCTGAGGGAAGGAAACTCTGAGCAGACATGTAGGACAACATTGTCCTGTATGTGTGTGGTGAATATCTTAGAGTATATGGACTTAGAGAAATGAATATGTTGTTTTAATGTTGTACATGTAACTAACATTTATTAAATGTGCTGTTTAGTTGGCCAAAGGGTCTGAGTTGAAGTAGCCTAGAGTGTGTGTCTATGGTTGAGTGTGAATCTCAAGTGTAGTCTGTCTTTGTAGAGAAAAACATTTTTGATTTTCTTTTAAAGACATGCTGGTTTTGGCGGGAAAAAAAAATACAAGCGTTAATGGCGCCATTCTTGGCTTTTGTTAGCCTTGTGGTTTGTCTGCCATTTTGAGGCGCAGTTTTTCCTTAGACTGTGGGTATCCTATAAGGGAAGGTGCAGCCACCTTTCCTTTGGGTGTGATATCATGTGACAGTGCTGTGGCAGTCGTCGGCTATTTTGCTGGTGGAATTTCTCAGTTTTTGATGTTTGGTGCAGTCTTTTCTGCGTTGGAATCTGGAGGCCATTTGTGTTTTTCTTTGTGTGGGGGAACCCATGTGGTGTTCATTGTGATGTCCCATGCTGGTTTTGGCGGGAAAAATTGCATGCGTTAATGGCGCCATTTTTGTTGTCCATGAGGTGTGCGGTGGTCATCCACCATTTTGTTGTCCTGGCTTGTCGGCCATTTTGAGAGATGTTTACAGTTTGAGATAGGAAGTTCCAGTTTAGCAAACACGGCCCCTGGATGCTGTATTTGGCATTTGTTTATTGGCGCAGTTTTGTCCTGTTTTATGCGTTTGCAGTTTGACCTGTGCACTGCTGGGGAGAGCAGTGAGACACCAGGGTGACATACTGAGGCTAGGTAGGTAAAAGGACCCCAATCTTCTACTATCCACATCCATACATCCTAGCCAATTGGGATATAAAAATATATATTGAAAACGGTGAATCGTCCAAAAAAGTGTACTTCAAAAAAGTGTACTAATACATAGAACAGTCCACAAAAAAATCACAATGCAATTGTTAAAAAGAAATATCAAAGGAAATATGTGTGTAAAAATCCAAAAAAGTCCAGTTGACACCATACAGTTTCAAAGTAAATATACAGTGATTCCCATCACCAAAGTGAACCAGTACATATCCTAAGAAAGTGGCATACACATCAGTGTGGTGTCCCAAATACTGATCTCTATTCAGTGCTCCACCTCTGTGCCTGCAAGCAGCTTACCTTGTTGCAAATAAAGCTTAGCATGGACAGGTCACAGGGCGTTGAAAGGCAGAGGTTATGGCAGTGCTAATCTTCTTCCTATGGTTATAATCCTCTCAGGCGTCATACATAGATGCAGGAAAAAGAAAAACCGATATAGCGTAGTTCCGCTACTGTCTCAAGTCACAGACAGACGCCTGATAAACACTCACTTGAGGGAGAGACAATATGGGACCCTCTCGTAGGATACTCTGCCTCCTTTCTCCACATACTATGTGAGTGTTGTATTTTATGTTTTGTTAATAAATTAACAGTTTTTACGGGATTATGCGATGTCTGCCATATCTTTTTTTATTGCATTGATTGCTACGATCTACCGAGATCCCCTGCTGTTTGGAGAGCCACACAGAGCCACTGACACTTTGAGGGACGACGAGTTCTGAGCTCGTGGAGAGGGTCCCATATTGTCTCTCCCTCAAGTGAGTGTTTATCAGGCGTCTGTCTGTGACTTGAGACAGTAGCGGAACTACACTATATCGGTTTTTCTTTTTCCTGCATCTATGTATGACGCCTGAGAGGATTATAACCATAAGAAGAAGATTAGCACTGCCATAACCTCTGCCTTTCAACACCCTGTGACCTGTCCATGCTAAGCTTTATTTGCAACAAGGTAAGCTGCTTGCAGGCACAGAGGTGGAGCACTGAATAGAGATCAGTATTTGGAACACCACACTGATGTGTATGCCACTTTCTTAGGATATGTACTGGTTCACTTTGGTGATGGGAATCACTGTATATTTACTTTGAAACTGTATGGTGTCAACTGGACTTTTTTGGATTTTTACACACATATTTCCTTTGATATTTCTTTTTAACAATTGCATTGTGATTTTTTTGTGGACTGTTCTATGTATTAGTACACTTTTTTGAAGTACACTTTTTTGGACGATTCACCGTTTTCAATATATATTTTTATATCCCAATTGGCTAGGATGTATGGATGTGGATAGTAGAAGATTGGGGTCCTTTTACCTACCTAGCCAATTTATTTGTATTAAGGTCATACTATATATATATATATATATATATATATATATATTGTGAGGGGGTTAACTCGGTAGCGGGTGTGTGTGACCCCCTGGTTGGGCTCCCCACACAAAAACAGGGCCAGCAGACGGAGGTTGTGGTTTTCAAAATCAAAAGGTGCGGTTTATTTCTCTATGTACAGTGACAAAAACACAGCAAAGCCAAAAAGAAACATAAACAAAATAAATCCTGGTCAGTTTGACCTCTGACTAAACATGCAGGTTTCCTAAACTAACAACTGGGATCAGCCTGGTGCTGTCCTAGTCCCTAAGTCCCTGGTTTAGTAAATGTCCAAACAAATAGCCACACAGGCTTTTTCTCACCGCACAGGGGTTCACTCTCCCTAGACAGTCCACACAGGTCTGGGTCCAGGCATGAGCAAACACCTAATGAATCTGGGAGAAATATATCTACCCCCCTGGATGCAACCAGGTGACTTTACCTTCCTGCTGTCACATACCCCCCCTCTTGTTTTAACCTTGGGGTTGGAACACCAGCAATCAGGCATTCATGTACTCGAGACAAAGCATCCACATTCCCCATTTGAACGCCAGGGCGATGCTTTACTGTGAAGTTGAATTCCTGGAGGGCCAGGAACCACCTATTCACTCTTCTATTTGTTTCCTTGTTTTGAGCCATCCACTTTAACGGAGCGTGATCCGTAACCATGTCAAAGTGCCTAACCTAGCAGGTAGTACCGAAGGGAATCTAGAGCCCACTTCACCGCTAAACACTCCTTTTCAACGGTGGCGTAATTTACCTCATGGGACTTCAACTTCCTGCTGAGGTAAATGACTGGGTGCTCTTCCCCGTTCCAGACCTGGGACAATACTGCTCCTAACCCCACATCTGACGCATCACTTTGTACGACAAAGTCTTTAGAGAAGTCGGGTGAGTACAACACTGGCTGGCTACATAAGGCTTGTTTCAAGAATTGGAATGCTGCCTCAGCCTCGGGGGTCCATTTAATCATGACCGACCCTTTCCCCTTCGTCAGGTTGGTTAGGGGCACAGCCTTAGAAGCAAAGTGGGGAATGAATCGCCGATAATACCCAGCGATTCCCAGAAAGGCTCGTACCTGCTTCTTGCTGTTGGGACGTGGCCAACTCTGGATGGCCTCGACTTTGTTGAGTTGGGGTTTTATCACTCCCCTGCCAATGGTGTACCCAAGATATTTGGCCTCCTCCTGCCCAATGGTACACTTCTTGGGGTTAGCCGTAAACCCCGCTTCCCGGATAGAGTCTAGGACTGCTTGCACTTTTGGCAGATGTGAGGCCCAATCTGTGCTATGGACAATTACGTCATCCAGGTAAGCCGCAGCATACTTCCGATGGGGCCTCAGTATCTGGTCCATTTTCCGCTGGAATGTGGCCGGCGCATTCTGTAACCCGAACGGCATTCTCTTATATTGGAACGCCCCGTCTGGGGTTACAAATGCGGTTTTCTCTTTGGCCGACTTGGCCAGGGGAATTTGCCAATACCCTTTTGTGAGGTCAAGAGTCGTCATGTATCGGGCTGTTCCCAGCCGGTCGATCAACTCATCTATACGTGGCATGGGGTAGGTGTCAAATTTTGTAACTTTGTTCAACTGACGAAAATCGTTACAAAATCGCCAGCTCCCATCCGGTTTAGGCACCAACACAATGGGACTAGACCAATCACTTTGGGACTCCTCTATCACCCCTAAGTTCAGCATTTTCTGTACTTCCTCCCGTATTGCCTCCCATCGGGCCTCTGGGATCCGATAGGGTTTTAACTTCACCCTTTCACCGGGCGGGGTAATAATATCATGCTCTACCCCAGATGTTTGTCCCGGCAGCTCAGAGAACACCTCCTTGTTGCGAAGCACAAACTCCTTAACCTCCTGTTGTTGGGGTTGTGACAAGGTGGCTGCTATTCCAACCTCCGGAATCACGCAACCAGTTTGAGCTGGTGACCAAGTGTCTGCGACTAGGGACTCTCTATCCATCCAGGCTTTCAACAGATTAACGTGATATATCTGTTCGGGCTTTCGCCTTCCTGGTTGTCTGACCTTGTAATTCACTTCGCTCACTTTTTCCATTATCTCGTAGGGGCCTTGCCATTTGGCAAGGAATTTACTTTCAACCGTAGGGACAAGTACCAATATCCTATCCCCCGGGGAAAAGGTACGGGTCTTTGCTCCACGGTTGTACACTCTCTGCTGTGCCAACTGCGCTTGGGCCAAATGTTCCTTCACGATGGGCATTACCTGTGCAATTCGATCTTGCATCAGGGCGACATGCTCAATCACACTCCTGTGGGGAGAACTCTCACTTTCCCAAGTTTCCTTGGCAATATCCAACAGCCCTCTTGGGTGTCTCCCATACAGTAACTCAAAGGGGGAGAATCCCGTAGAGGATTGGGGCACCTCCCTAATAGCAAACATCAAATAAGGAAGTAGACAGTCCCAATCCTTTCCATCTCTATCCACCACTTTCTTCAACATTTGTTTTAGGGTTTTGTTGAATCTTTCAACCAGCCCATCGGTTTGGGGGTGATACACAGATGTACGCAATTGCGTCACTTTGAGCAATTTACACAGCTCTTTCATAACCCGGGACATAAAGGGTGTACCTTGGTCCGTAAGCAGTTCTTTACAAATACCCACCCGGCTAAAAACAAGAGATAGCTCTTTGGCTATGGTTTTGGCCGAGGTATTTCGGAGAGGGATCGCTTCTGGATAACGGGTGGCATAGTCCATTATAACCAATATGTACTGGTGCCCCCTAGCGGACTTGATTATAGGACCTACCAAATCCATTGCGATTCTCTCAAACGGGACCTCAATGATGGGTAGAGGGACCAGCGGGCTACGGAAATGTGGCATCGGGGCCGACCTCTGACACACAGGGCAGGAGGAACAATAATTTTCTATGTCCTTCATCTCCCCAGGCCAATAAAATCTCTGTAATACCCTCTCTCGGGTTTTCTCTGTCCCCAGATGACCTCCAAGAATGTGCCCATGGGCCAACTCCAACACCAACTTCCTGTAAGGTTTGGGCACCACAAGCTGCTCAACGGTTTCTTCTGCCCTTTTTGCCACCCGATACAGTAGGTCCTTCTCTACGCTGAAGTATGGGTAAGTGCAGGTATTATCTGGGTTCACTAACTCGCCATCTATTTCCACTACGTTTTCCCGTGCCTTTATTAGGGCGGGGTCTTTTAACTGTTCTGTGGCAAAATTTTCCCTGTGAACCTCCAGATCAGAAAACTCCACAGACGGTAGGTTTTCGTCTGAGGAGGTGGGCTCCTCTCCAGTTTCTTGAGTCTCCCCTGCCAATACTGACAAGGGAAATTCTGGAGAGTCCTCACCACTCTCAGAGGAGTTCTGGCTATCACATTCCTGGTACATAGGGGCACCAGTGGGGGGCTCAGGATCATCCCACAGTTCCCAGAACTTCGGAAAATCCCTTCCCACAATGGCATCATGCGGTAATTGAGATACTAACCCCACTGGATGAGAGAGGGTACCTTTGGGGGTCTCGAAACACACTGTAGTCACTGGATACTCTCGGGTGTCCCCATGCACACAAATAACAGCTACCTTGCTATTCCCAGAGACCTCTGTTTTAACTAATTCAGCCTTTATCAGGGTCACAAGGCTACCTGAATCCAGTAATACCACAACATTTCTACCATTAATACACATTTTGCATAAATGTTTCTCAGTTCCCCGAATGGCAGTGCATGCGACTGTCGCACACAGCGACTGACGTCTGTCCATCAGAAAGTCACATTGCATGGGTTCCTCCACAACCGGGCAATTTGCTGCAATATGTCCCGCTTGCCGGCAGCGGTAGCAAACAATCCATTTGGCTGCCTCTTGAGCCCCTGACTTCCCAGGCTGTTCTCGCCAAACTTTGGGTAGAGCTCCCACCCTCTCACTCTCTCCACCCTCACCCCTTGGAATCCTCTTATCCGCCCCTGGGGATGGTCTGGTCTTAGGGTGGAAAGTCCGAGAGTCTCTGGAAGAGGCCGTCAGGTTCTCTGTAGCCAAGTATTTCTCTACACGATCCACAAGACCACCGGCCGTCTCTGGGTCTCCATGGCTTACCCACTTTTGGATGGCAGTAGGAAGAGCTCTCAAAAACCGATCCATTACAACACGTTCCACAATCTCTGGTGCGGACAAAGTCTCTGGCTGTAGCCACTTCCTGCTCAGGTGAATGAGATCATACATTTGAGACCTGGGGGGTTTTCCAAGCTGGAAAGTCCAGTTATGCACACGCTGAGCCCGGACAGCCAGGGTGACACCCAGCCTTGCCAATATTTCAGCTTTTAGCATCACATAGTCTTTTGCTTGGTCAGGCTCTAGGTCATAGTAAGCCTTCTGCGATTCACCAGTTAACAGAGGAGCCACCAGTCCAGCCCACTGCTCCTCAGACCACTTTTCTCTTTCAGCAGTCCTTTCAAATGTGGTCAAAAATACCTCTGGATCATCCTCTCCAGTCATTTTTGTCAATAAACGACTCACCCCAAAGGACGCGGTATTAGTGGGACGGCTTTCCTCACTGGTCTGCGGACGTTGCTGCATTACTGCTTCCATTTGTTGTAGTCTCTGCTCTTGCTTCTGTAACAGGTCTATGAAGCGGGCCTCAGATTGCTGCTGGGCTTGTTGATGAGCTTGCTGCTGGGCTGCAAGGCTCCTTTGCAAACCTGCATTTGTCTGCTGTTGATTGGCATTTGCTAGAGCCAGCTGTTTCAGTATCTCCTCCATGCTGGCTTAAAAAAAACTGCCACTGGTTCTCCACCAACTGTGAGGGGGTTAACTCGGTAGCGGGTGTGTGTGACCCCCTGGTTGGGCTCCCCACACAAAACAGGCCCAGCAAACGGAGGTTGTGGTTTTCAAAATCAAAAAGGTGCGGTTTATTTTCTATTTACAGTGACAAAACACAGCAAAGCAAAAGAAACATAACCAAAATAAATCCTGGTCAAGTTGACCTCTGACTAAACATACAGGTTTCCTAACTAACAACTGGGATCAGCCTAGTGCTGTCCTAGTCCCTAAGTCCCTGGTTTTAGATGTCCAAGCAAATAGCCACACAGGCTTTTTCTCACCGCACAGGGGTTCACTCTCCCTAGACAGTCCACACAGGTCTGGTTCCAGGCATGAGCTAACACCTAATGAATCTGGGAGTTCTTATAGAGGCCTAAATGAGCTGACAAGCTTCAGCTGGTCTCATCAACTCCCTGTCTGCACGACGCCCAGCCCTCTCCCTAGAGGTATGAGTCATCCATGAGCCCACTAGCCTTATACAACTCTCCACCTAGTTGTATAAGTCGGCGTAAAGCCTGAATCTGGGCGAAATATATCTACCCCCCTGGATGCAACCAGGTGACTTTACCTTCCTGCTGTCACATACCCCCCCCTCTTGTTTTAACCTCGGGGTTGGAACACCAGCAATCAGGCATTCATGTACTCGAGACAAAGCATCCACATTCCCCATTTGAACGCCAGGGCGATGCTTTACTGTGAAGTTGAATTCCTGGAGGGCCAGGAACCACCTATTCACTCTTCTATTTGTTTCCTTGTTTTGAGCCATCCACTTTAACGGAGCGTGATCCGTAACCATGTCAAAGTGCCTACCTAGCAGGTAGTACCGAAGGGAATCTAGAGCCCACTTCACCGCTAAACACTCCTTTTCAACGGTGGCGTAATTTACCTCATGGGACTTCAACTTCCTGCTGAGGTAAATGACTGGGTGCTCTTCCCCGTTCCGGACCTGGGACAATACTGCTCCTAACCCCACATCTGACGCATCACTTTGTACGACAAAGTCTTTAGAGAAGTCGGGTGAGTACAACACTGGCTGGCTACATAAGGCTTGTTTCAAGAATTGGAATGCTGCCTCAGCCTCGGGGGTCCATTTAATCATGACCGACCCTTTCCCCTTCGTCAGGTTGGTTAGGGGCACAGCCTTAGAAGCAAAGTGGGGAATGAATCGCCGATAATACCCAGCGATTCCCAGAAAGGCTCGTACCTGCTTCTTGCTGTTGGGACGTGGCCAACTCTGGATGGCCTCGACTTTGTTGAGTTGGGGTTTTATTACTCCCCTCCCAATGGTGTACCCAAGATATTTGGCCTCCTCCTGCCCAATGGTACACTTCTTGGGGTTAGCCGTAAACCCCGCTTCCCGAACAGAGTCCAGGACTGCTTGCACTTTTGGCAGATGTGAGGCCCAATCTGTGCTATGGACAATTACGTCATCCAGGTAAGCCGCAGCATACTTCCGATGGGGCCTCAGCATCTGGTCCATTTTCCGCTGGAATGTGGCCGGCGCATTCTGTAACCCGAACGGCATTCTTTTATATTGGAACGCCCCGTCTGGGGTTACAAATGCGGTTTTCTCTTTGGCCGACTTGGCCAGGGGAATTTGCCAATACCCTTTTGTGAGGTCAAGAGTCGTCATGTATCGGGCTGTTCCCAGCCGGTCGATCAACTCATCTATACGTGGCATGGGGTAGGTGTCAAATTTTGTAACTTTGTTCAACTGACGAAAATCGTTACAAAATCGCCAGCTCCCATCCGGTTTAGGCACCAACACGATGGGACTAGACCAATCACTTTGGGACTCCTCTATCACCCCTAAGTTCAGCATTTTCTGTACTTCCTCCCGTATTGCCTCCCGTCGAGCCTCTGGGATCCGATAGGGTTTTAACTTCACCCTTTCACCGGGCGGGGTAATGATGTCATGCTCTACCCCAGATGTTTGTCCCGGCAGCTCAGAGAATACCTCCTTGTTGCGAAGCACAAACTCCTTAACCTCCTGTTGTTGGGGTTGTGACAAGGTGGCTGCTATTCCAACCTCAGGAATCACGCAACCAGTTTGAGCTGGTGACCAAGTGTCTGCGACTAGGGACTCTCTATCCCTCCAGGCTTTCAACAGATTAACGTGATAGATCTGTTCGGGCTTTCGCCTTCCTGGTTGTCTGACCTTGTAATTCACTTCGCTCACTTTTTCCATTATCTCGTAGGGGCCTTGCCATTTGGCAAGGAATTTACTTTCAACCGTAGGGACAAGTACCAATATCCTATCCCCCGGGGAAAAGGTACGGATCTTGGCTCCACGGTTGTACACTCTCTGCTGTGCCAACTGCGCTTGGGCCAAATGTTCCTTCACGATGGGCATTACCTGTGCAATTCGATCTTGCATCAGGGCGACATGCTCAATCACACTCCTGTGGGGAGAACTCTCACTTTCCCAAGTTTCCTTGGCAATATCCAACAGCCCTCTTGGGTGTCTCCCATACAGTAACTCAAAGGGGGAGAATCCCGTAGAGGATTGGGGCACCTCCCTAATAGCAAACATCAAATAAGGAAGTAAACAGTCCCAATCCTTTCCATCTCTATCCACCACTTTCTTCAACATTTGTTTTAGGGTTTTGTTGAATCTTTCAACCAGCCCATCGGTTTGGGGGTGATACACAGACGTACGCAATTGCGTCACATTGAACAATTTACACAGCTCTTTCATAACCCGGGACATAAAGGGTGTACCTTGGTCCGTAAGCAGTTCTTTACAAATACCCACCCGGCTAAAAACAAGAGATAGCTCTTTGGCTATGGTTTTGGCCGAGGTATTTCGGAGAGGGATCGCTTCTGGATAACGGGTGGCATAGTCCATTATAACTAATATGTACTGGTGCCCCCTAGCGGACTTGATTATAGGACCTACCAAATCCATGGCGATCCTCTCAAACGGGACCTCAATGATGGGTAGAGGGACCAGCGGGCTACGGAAATGTGGCATCGGGGCCAACCTCTGACACACAGGGCAGGAGGAACAATAATTTTCTACGTCCTTCATCACCCCTGGCCAATAGAATCTCTGTAATACCCTCTCTCGGGTTTTCTCTGTCCCCAGATGACCTCCAAGAATGTGCCCATGGGCCAACTCCAACACCAACTTCCTGTAAGGTTTGGGCACCACAAGCTGCTCAACGGTTTCTTCTGCCCTTTTTGCCACCCGATACAGTAGGTCCTTCTCTACGCTGAAGTATGGGTAAGTGCAGGTATTATCTGGGTTCACTAACTCGCCATCTATTTTCACTACGTTTTCCCGTGCCTTTATTAGGGCGGGGTCTTTCAACTGTTCTGTGGCAAAGTTTTCCCTGTGAACCTCCAGATCAGAAAACTCCACAGACGGTAGGTTTTCGTCTGAGGAGGTGGGCTCCTCTCCAGTTTCTTGAGTCTCCCCTGCCAATACTGATAAGGGAAATTCCGGAGAGTCCTCACCACTCTCAGGGGAGTTCTGGCTATCACATTCCTGGTACATAGGGGCACCAGTGGGGGGCTCAGGATCATCCCACAGTTCCCAGAACTTCGGAAAATCCCTTCCCACAATGGCGTCATGCGGTAACTGAGATACTAAGCCCACTGGATGAGAGAGGGTACCTTTGGGGGTCTCGAAACACACTGTAGTCACTGGATACTCTCGGGTGTCCCCATGCACACAAATAACAGCTACCTTGCTATTCCCAGAGACCTCTGTTTTAACTAACTCAGCCTTTATCAGGGTCACAAGGCTACCTGAATCCAGCAATACCACAACATTTCTACCATTAACACACATTTTGCATAAATGTTTCTCAGTTCCTCGAATGGCAGTGCATGCGACTGTCGCACACAGCGACTGACGTCTGCCCGTCAGAAAGTCACACTGCATGGGTTCCTCCACAACCGGGCAATTGGCTGCAATATGTCCCGCTTGCCGGCAGCGGTAGCAAACGATCCTTCTTGCCGCCTCTTGAGCCGCTGATTTCCCAGGCTGTTCTCGCCAAACTTGGGGTAGAGCTCCTACCCTCTCACTCTCTCCACCCTCACCCCTTGGAATCCTCTTATCCGCCCCTGGGGATGGTCTGGTCTTAGGGTGGAAAGTCCGAGTGTCTCTGGAAGAGGCCGTCAGGTTCTCTGTAGCCAAGTATTTCTCCACATGATCCACAAGACCATCGGCCGTCTCTGGGTCTCCATGGCTTACCCATTTTTGGATGGCAGTAGGAAGAGCTCTCAAAAACCGATCCATTACAACACGTTCCACAATCTTTGGTGCGGACAAAGTCTCTGGCTGTAGCCACTTTCTGCTCAGGTGAATGAGATCATACATTTGAGACCTGGGGGGTTTTCCAAGCTGGAAAGTCCAGTTATGCACACGCTGAGCCCGGACAGCCTGGGTGACACCCAGCCTTGCCAATATTTCAGCTTTTAGCATCACATAGTCTTTTGCTTGGTCAGGCTCTAGGTCATAGTAAGCCTTCTGCGATTCACCAGTTAACAGAGGAGCCACCAGTCCAGCCCACTGCTCCTCAGGCCACTTTTCTCTTTCAGCAGTCCTTTCAAATGTGGTCAAAAATACCTCTGGATCATCCTCTCCAGTCATTTTTGTCAATAAACGACTCACCCCAAAGGACGCGGTATTAGTGGGACGGCTTTCCTCACTGGTCTGCGGACGTTGCTGCATTACTGCTTCCATTTGTTGTAGTCTCTGCTCTTGCTTCTGTAACAGGTCTATGAAGCGGGCCTCATATTGCTGCTGGGCTTGTTGATGAGCTTGCTGCTGGGCTGCAAGGCTCCTTTGCAAACCTGCATTTGTCTGCTGTTGATTGGCATTTGCTAGAGCCAGCTGTTTCAGTATCTCCTCCATGCTGGCTTAAAAAAAACTGCCCGCATTCTCCACCAACTGTGAGGGGGTTAGCTCGGCAGCGGGGGTGTGTGGCCCCCGGGATGGGCTCCCCACACAAAACAGGCCCAGCAAACGGAGGTTGTGGTTTTCAAAATCAAAAAGGTGCGGTTTATTTTCTATTTACAGTGACAAAACACAGCAAAGCAAAAGAAACATAACCAAAATAAATCCTGGTCAAGTTGACCTCTGACTAAACATACAGGTTTCCTAACTAACAACTGGGATCAGCCTAGTGCTGTCCTAGTCCCTAAGTCCCTGGTTTTAGATGTCCAAGCAAATAGCCACACAGGCTTTTTCTCACCGCACAGGGGTTCACTCTCCCTAGACAGTCCACACAGGTCTGGTTCCAGGCATGAGCTAACACCTAATGAATCTGGGAGTTCTTATAGAGGCCTAAATGAGCTGACAAGCTTCAGCTGGTCTCATCAACTCCCTGTCTGCACGACGCCCAGCCCTCTCCCTAGAGGTATGAGTCATCCATGAGCCCACTAGCCTTATACAACTCTCCACCTAGTTGTATAAGTCGGCGTAAAGCCTGAATCTGGGCGAAATATATCTACCCCCCTGGATGCAACCAGGTGACTTTACCTTCCTGCTGTCACAGTACAGTGACAAAAACACAGCAAAGCCAAAAAGAAACATAAACAAAATAAATCCTGGTCAGTTTGACCTCTGACTAAACATGCAGGTTTCCTAAACTAACAACTGGGATCAGCCTGGTGCTGTCCTAGTCCCTAAGTCCCTGGTTTAGTAAATGTCCAAACAAATAGCCACACAGGCTTTTTCTCACCGCACAGGGGTTCACTCTCCCTAGACAGTCCACACAGGTCTGGGTCCAGGCATGAGCAAACACCTAATGAATCTGGGAGAAATATATCTACCCCCCTGGATGCAACCAGGTGACTTTACCTTCCTGCTGTCACAATATATATATATATATATATATATATATATATATATATGTTTTTTGATTGAGTGTGTTATCAGTCATACCATTCTCATTTTTCCTTCCTTTCTTTGTTTAAACACAGCGCTTAACACCATCACCGTTTTATATTGCTTTTAGTTTCCCCGAATTGGATTCACAGGTGTTCAGCAGCAGTGCCCCTTCCCCCCCCCCTCCCTTTTCTAGTCACATATTTATTTCACGTTAGGGCAGCGCGGGAGTTCCCCCCCTTTTTTTCATACTGAGAGGCTGTTTTTGTTTCTGGTTTAAATTGTTTTTCTAAGCATCACCTTTTTGAGGTGAGTTGAGAGGTATCTTAAAATAGCGCGGTCTTACTCCGAGGGGCCATGACGCGCTTGCGGACACACACACACATGCTGGGGCCTATTTATGGATGGGATCTGGCTGACCTACCAGCATTTGGAGTGTGGGGGGAGGCCAACGCAGAGACAGGGAGAACATGCAGGTGGTGTTAGGATGGGGATTTCTCTGTTTTCATTTAAAGTGAATGTAAGCTATTGAATGGTCAGCTGACTTTGCAGTATATGAGCGGCGGTTTTTGTATTGGATTTCGTTTTTAAGTAAAAACTCCACTTTACACTGAATTTTGATAGATTGTAAGACTAACAGAGTTTTTGTACAATGATGTGTTTTTATGTTTAAATATTTGGCAGTTTCCCAGAAGGCAATTCATATTGTTTTTGCAACTTGTACTGTATAGCCATCTTTTGGCAGGAGTTTGTATTTTGAGTCCCAACTTATGGTTTGACTTCCAGGGAATGTGGGTCAGGGGGGATTCCCTCCCATTTGCAAAGGGGGGTTTATTCCATAATTTCCTTGACAAGGTTTTAAATGGTTGAAATATATATGATGTTTAACCATGGATTTGGTTTGGTGTCTTGATAGACAAGGCGATTGGGGCTAGGCTTCCCCCTCCCCCTTCCTGAACAATTGATATGCAATTAAACCAGTTTGGTTTTTTTGAGAGCTGAGCATGTAACCGGAAGTTTCTTTTCAGCATTTTTTTTATCAGAGGGAAGTTGGTGGGAGGAGCTTGGGGTTGTCTGAAAGGTAGGGCAATGAGATTTGTGTTTGGAAGGAAAATGGAAAGCATTTTTGCGTTAAAAGTGTTTTATATTTCGTTCCAGTTTTGTGAAGTTTTGTACTGTAATACAGTTTTGGGTAGAGAGCAAACAGGGGGGCATCACCATTATTGTATCATCTAGATACAGAGAGAAGCCACATTGTTCTGCAGGTGGTAAACTGGCGTAAGTGTTCTGTGTGGTTTAGTCTGGCAGCGCAGTGTATGGGTGTATAGCGGAAAATGTTTGTGTATGCATGCACTGTGAGGGGTAGAGGTTAATTCGGGGGTTGATCTGTGGTTGTTGCTGTAGTTCCAAAAGTGTTGGGACAACAAGCCATAGAGTTGACGACTCGGTTAGGGTTTCTAGTTGGAGGACTTGACCAGATAGTGGTTGTAGTTCTTCAATCCACCGTATAATAAGACACCGGGCGGTGCTCTCCGAAATGGGTGCAACGGTTTAACCTGGACGCAGGTTTAAGACGATAAGCCGATTCGAATCGCCATGGACACAAGGAGGTCTGTGCAAAGGGAAGGAATGGAGGCTTCCCACAGTCAGACGGTCACACAGTGCACGAAGCCTAGTTTTGGGGCAAAGGCCTTTGAACCCCAAAAAGATTAACATAGGTGGTCCAAGGATACTATTTTCGGTATCCCTCTGGAATGGATGTAGTTCAGCTGCGGCTTCAGAAATCTGTAATGATGAGTGTTGATGGAGGTTAAATTCTCATGCCCGTTTGTTTGAACTTTGTATGGCTGGTCCATGCAAGGTTCTCGAGCTGCTCTCAAGTTTGTCCCATTGTATTTTTTTCTATTGCTGAAAGAGTAAAGGTAGAATTCTGGCTGTTTGTTTTTTTCATTTTTGGAAACTATGAAGCATCTCCCCCATGTTTGTATCTGAATGTTTGTATGTAGTAACGTGAATATGTTTGAACTTACCGCGGCGATCCTTCGATGCGTCGCGGCTGTTGTATTTTTGTAGGAACGGGAAAAGTAAGGGTTACAGAGGGTTTTGTTTGAATCGGTTTTGAAAGAATGTCATTGACAATTTACCAATGTACAGGAATGTCATTATTGTTTATCCTTCATATTTAACCTGCAAAGAATGGTAGAGTAATGATTTTGCTTATAAGTATTTTTTCAGGTCCAAGGAGTTTGTACATAGAGAACAGGTGTATGTAGACAGCTGTACATATGGATAAATACGAGTCTAAGGAGGTAAAAGTATCATAGGCTATTTCATTGTTTCTTTTTTCCTGCACCACGCTTTTCTTCCTTCAGTCTGTAGAGGAAAAAATGGGGGGAGAAGTGATAAATGTAAGAATGACAGTTTTTTTTTTTTTTGTCAATCGAATAATGTTAACTCCTGTAATTCTAACCAAGTTTGTGCCAAGACTGTCTTTCTTTGATAGAATTTGAATCAGCAAGCAGCACTCTGGTGAAGTAGGTTCCCATCCCAGAGGCTAAGAACCTTTTGTCAATGGTTCCAGGTATTGTAAGCCACGCACAGGTTATGCAGTGACCACAGTCCCGATGTCTGGGTTATTGTCATATGAGGGTTGTTTGGAGGTCAATCAAAACCAGAGTCGTACTTTCCTCATTAGCTGTCACTTATATTCTCGGCTGATGGGGGAGGTTCGATCGCTGTGACATGAACTTCAAAATGTCCACCACAGGGTTCACGAGTCCCTCCTGGACCCTGACTCAATAACCAGTTTACATTCTTTCCAACCAGGTGACTGGATCGTTGTAAAGAAGCTTGAGGGATGCGACCACGCCAGCCACTGCAAGAAGCGGCTCAACCACACCAAAGAACTGAGTAGTATCTTCGTCTATATTTTTGTTGTTTAGTAAATTTTAGCAAGGGTAACTATGAAAAGCATCCCAAGTTATTATTTAAAGTGTATTACCTGACTAGCTCAGAAAGCGAACAGGACCAATTGCTGGGTCTGTTCTGAGTCTTCACCGAGTTTTAGTCCCCAGCGATGACAGAGGTATGATGTTATTATGGGTATGAGGAGTTTTGACAGACTGGTGAAGACTCCAAACAGACACTTGTCAATGGAATCTAACGATGCATTTTTAGAGGGAAAATTGGTTAATTTTAATGGCTCTGCCTCTTGTCGGTTTGGGTATCTAGGTAGCCCACAAGTGTGTTTGAACTTTAGTTTGGTGCTTCTGTGGATCTGCAGCTTATAAAGGTAATTCCCCCAAAGCAAGAGGTTTATGCGTGATGGTGAAGCTGTCCCAGCATCTTATGGCCGATCGCGAGAATCTGATGGCGCGAGAAATTAAGAATGGCAGGGACAGCTAGAAGGGGATTGTTCACCAACCCCGACCAGGTCTGGGCATGGTATCCTGCATGTACAAGGTGGGGGGGCTCGAGCTTGGGATACGATTGAACAATTCTCATCCGTTAAGGATAGGGTTCTTCATGTAACTGTTGAAGCCAGAGCTGTAGCTAAGTGAAGGTTGGGAGTCCTTTTAAGGGTCTGGGGATCAAATTTTTATTTTTACAGCGGATCGTGGTTAAAGGAAGTGGGAATATATACTCATGTCGTTTTTATTTCTATTCTTTCTATGTCGTGACGAGGTGCTCCTGTTGCCTGATTTGACGCGTGACCAGAGTTTCCTTGATGAGACGCCCCGAAGCCAGACCCACATACAAGACACAGAGGATCACAGACGGATCGGCGATTACTAAAGCTCACCATGTCGTGTCCTCCTTTATAAGTCATGCCCCTGAAGAGTAGAGTCTACATGTCAAGCCGTGTTTTCCTTTTTATGGACTATGGACGGATTCATTACCAGGTGTAAGAAGCAGATCAAGTTTCATCGATGGACACATGGGGTGCATATGACAAAAAAGGGAGGACTGTTGTGGAAAAATTTATTAATGTATGTTGTCAGATGTCCCCCCCATGTCAGTTTTGCTGTAATGCGCTCATCTGAGCGTATTTGCCCATACAGACGTTGGTGGAAGATCGGTGGTGGGAAAATCTTCCTATGGAAACAGCAATGTTTGCTCCATTTAGAGATGTTGTTTTACGCCCCGTCGGGGGACTGGCCACCTCCTAACGGGGGGGGGGGGCATTAAATGACTCAGAGCGGTCAGATCTGTGTCCACAAGAACAGTGGCATAGCTATACGACAATTGTGGTCCATTAAGGCATAATTGTCGTATAGTTCCCGTCATTGGTTGCAGTGCACGTCACTGATAGTCTATTTGAATGTATACATGTCTGTGATTGGTTATTATTGTATTGAATCCTTTAAGCTATATTTCTTGTGTTGTTTTCTGTGTGGGGCTCCTGTGAGGTCACTTCCTATGGAGGGTGGGTCACATATTGTGACATCACTTCCTCCTAAGTGTAATAAAAATGGTTGATGGGCGTCGGCTTGGCAGAGTTTGCTGGGACGCCTTGGTGATAAGACCTGTGTGAGGATGCTTGCTTCTTGGAGTGGATGGGACAGATGAATGGTGAGTTAGACTTAGATTAACATGCATTATATCACTGAGACGAAAGCTGTTACTATCAGAGACACGATATCTGGCTTTATGCTCTGCGTACAGCCTAATTTCGCTAACACCCTCCAACACTAGCCCTCTCCCCCCAGCACAAATCCAACCCCCCTTCCAGCACTAACCCTCTCCCCCCAGCACATATCCAACCCCCCCCCTTCCAGCACTAACCCTCTCCCCCCAGCACATATCCAACCCCCCCTTCCAGCACTAGCCCTCTCCCCCAGCACATATCCAACCCCCCCCCCCCCTTCGAGCACTAGCCCTCTCCCCCCAGCACATATCCAACCCCCCCCCCTTCGAGCACTAGCCCTCTCCCCCAGCACATATCCAACCCCCCCCTTCCAGCACTAGCCTTCTCCCCCCAGCACTAGCCTTCTCCCCCCAGCACATATCCAACCCCCCCTTCCAGCACTAGCCCTCTCCCCCAGCACATATCCAACCCCCCCTTCCAGCACTAGCCCTCTCCCCCAGCACATATCCAACCCCCCCTTCCAACACTAGCCCTCTCCCCCCAGCACATATCCAACCCCCCCTTCGAGCACTAGCCCTCTCCCCCAGCACATATCCAACCCCCCCCCCTTCGAGCACTAGCCCTCTCCCCCCAGCACATATCCAACCCCCCCCTTCGAGCACTAGCCCTCTCCCCCCAGCACATATCCAACCCCCCCCTTCGAGCACTAGCCCTCTCCCCCCAGCACATATCCAACCCCCCCCTTCGAGCACTAGCCCTCTCCCCCCAGCACATATCCAACCCCCCCCTTCGAGCACTAGCCCTCTCCCCCCAGCACATATCCAACCCCCCCCTTCGAGCACTAGCCCTCTCCCCCCAGCACATATCCAACCCCCCCCTTCGAGCACTAGCCCTCTCCCCCCAGCACATATCCAACCCCCCCTTCGAGCACTAGCCCTCTCCCCCCAGCACATATCCAACCCCCCTTCCAACACTAGCCCTCTCCCCTCAGCACATATCCAACCATCCCTTCCCGTACTAGCCCCCCCTTCCAACACTAGCCCTCTCCTCCAGCACATATTCAACCCCCCTTCCAAATCTAGCCCTCTCCCCCCAGCACATATCCAACCCCCCCTTCGAGCACTAGCCCTCTCCCCCCAGCACATATCCAACCCCCCCCCCTTCGAGCACTAGCCCTCTCCCCCCAGCACATATCCAACCCCCCCTTTGAGCACTAGCCCTCTCCCCCAGCACATATCCAACCCCCCCTTCGAGCACTAGCCCTCTCCCCCAGCACATATCCAACCCCCCCCTTCGAGCACTAGCCCTCTCCCCCCAGCACATATCCAACCCCCCTTCCAACACTAGCCCTCTCCCCTCAGCACATATCCAACCATCCCTTCCCATACTAGCCCCCCCTTCCAACACTAGCCCTCTCCTCCAGCACATATTCAACCCCCCTTCCAAATCTAGCCCTCTCCCCCCAGCACATATCCAACACTAGCCCTCTCCCCCAGCACATATCCAACCCCCCTTCCAACACTAACCCTCTCCCCCCAGCACATATCCAACCCCCCTTCCAACACTAGCCCTCTCCCCCCAGCACATATCCAACCCCCCTTCCAGCACTAGCCCTCTCCCCTCAGCACACATCCAACCCCCCCTTCCAACACTAGTCCTCTCCCCCCAGCACATATCCAACCCCCCTTCCAACACTAGTCCTCTCCCTCCAGCACATATCCAACCCCCACTTCCAACACTAGCCCTCTCCCCCCAGCACCTATCCAACCCCCACTTCCAACACTAGCCCTCTCCCCCCAGCACCTATCCAACCCCCCCTTCCAACACTAGCCCTCTCCCCCCAGCACCTATCCAACCCCCCTTCCAGCACTAGCCCTCTCCCCCAGCACATATCAAACCCCCCCTTCCAGCACTAGCCGTCCCCCCCAGCACATATCCAACCCCCCTTCCAACACTAGCCGTCTCCCCCCAGCACATATCCAACCCTCCTTCCAACACTAGCCGTCTCCCCCCAGCACATATCCAACCCCCCTTCCAACACTAGCCCTCTCCCCCAGCACATATCCAACCCCCCCTTCCAGCACTAGCCCTCTCCCCCCGCACCAATCCAACCCCCCTTCCAGCACTAGCCCTCTCCCCTCAGCACACATCCAACCCCCCTTCCAGCACTAGCCCTCTCCCCTCAGCACACATCCAACCCCCCTTCCAGCACTAGCCCTCTCCCCTCAGCACACATCCAACCCCCCTTCCAGCACTAGCCCTCTCCCCTCAGCACACATCCAACCCCCCTTCCAGCACTAGCCCTCTCCCCTCAGCACACATCCAACCCCCCTTCCAGCACTAGCCCTCTCCCCTCAGCACACATCCAACCCCCCTTCCAGCACTAGCCCTCTCCCCTCAGCACACATCCAACCCCCCTTCCAGCACTAGCCCTCTCCCCTCAGCACACATCCAACCCCCCTTCCAGCACTAGCCCTCTCCCCTCAGCACACATCCAACCCCCCTTCCAGCACTAGCCCTCTCCCCTCAGCACACATCCAACCCCCCCTTCCAGCACTAGCCCTCTCCCCTCAGCACACATCCAACCCCCCTTCCAGCACTAGCCCTCTCCCCTCAGCACACATCCAACCCCCCTTCCAGCACTAGCCCTCTTCCCTCAGCACACATCCAACCCCCCTTCCAGCACTAGCCCTCTCCCCTCAGCACACATCCAACCCCCCCTTCCAGCACTAGCCCTCTCCCCTCAGCACACATCCAACCCCCCCTTCCAGCACTAGCCCTCTCCCCTCAGCACATATCCAACCCCCCCTTCCAGCACTAGCCCTCTCCCCCAGCACCTATCCAACCCCCCCTTCCAGCACTAGCCCTCTCCCCCCCAGCACATCCCCAACACTAGCCCTCTCCCCTCTCTACACACCCAATCCCCCCTTCCAGCACTAGCCCTCTCCCCCCAGCACATTTCCAACACTAGCCTTCTCCCCCCCAGCACATATCCAACCCCCACTTCCAACACTAGCCTTCCCCCCCCCCCAGCACATATCCAACCCCCACTTCCAACACTAGCCTTCTCCCCCCCAGCACATATCCAACCCCCCCTTACAACACTAGCCTTCTCCCCCAGCATATATCCGACCTCCCCTTCCAGCACTAGCCCTCTCCCCCAGCACATATCCAACCCCCCCTTCCAGCACTAGCCCTCTCCCCTCAGCACATATCCAACCCCCCTTCCAGCACTAGCCCTTTCCCCTCAGCACATATCCAACCATCCCTTCCCATACTAGCCCCCCCTTCCAGCACTAGCCCTCTCCCCCCAGCACATACCCAACACCCCCAACACTAGCCCTCTCCCCTTCCCCCCCCCCTACACACCCAACCCCCCCTTCCAGCACTAGCCCTCCCCCTCAGCACATATCCAACCCTCCATTCCCGTACTAGCCCCCCCCCCTCCAGCAATAGCCCTCTCCCTCCAGCACATATCCAACCCCCCTTTCAACACTAGCCCTCTCCCTCCAGCACATATCCAACCCCCCTTTCAACACTAGCCCTCTCCCCCCAGCACATATCCAACCCCCCTTTCAACACTAGCCCTCTCCCCCCAGCACATATCCAACCCCCCTTCCAACACTAGCCCTCTCCCCCCAGCACATATCCAACCCCCCCTTCCAACACTAGTCCTCTCCCACCAGCACATATCCAACCCCCCTTCCAACACTAGCCTTCTCCCCCAGCACATATCCAACCCCCCCTTCCAGCACTAGCCGTCCCCCCCCCAGCACATATCCAACCCCCCTTCCAACACTAGCCGTCTCCCCCCAGCACATATCCAACCCCCCTTCCAACACTAGCCGTCTCCCCCCAGCACATATCCAACCCCCCTTCCAGCACTAGCCCTCTCCCCTCAGCACATATCCAACCCCCCCTTCCAGCACTAGCCCTCTCCCCTCAGCACATATCCAACCCCCCCTTCCAGCACTAGCCCTCTCCCCTCAGCACATATCCAACCCCCCCTTCCAGCACTAGCCCTCTCCCCTCAGCACATATCCAACCCCCCCTTCCAGCACTAGCCCTCTCCCCTCAGCACATATCCAACCCCCCCTTCCTACACTAGCCCTCTCCCCCCGCACCTATCCAACCCCCCCCTTCCAACACTAGCCCTCTCCCCTCAGCACACATCCAACCCCCCTTCCAGCACTAGCCCTCTCCCCCCAGCACATCCCCAACACTAGCCCTCTCCCCTCTCTACACACCCAATCCCCCCTTCCAGCACTAGCCCTCTCCCCCCAGCACATTTCCAACCCCCACTTCCAACATTAGCCTTCTCCCCCCCCAGCACATATCCAACCCCCCCTTACAACACTAGCCTTCTCCCCCAGCATATATCCGACCTCCCCTTGCAACACTAGCCCTCTCCCCCAGCACATATCCAACCCCCCTTCCAGCACTAGCCCTCTCCCCTCAGCACATATCCAACCATCCCTTCCCGTATTAGCCCCCCCTTCCAGCACTAGCCCTCCCCCTCAGCACATATCCAACCCTCCATTCCCGTACTAGCCCCCCCTCCAGCACTAGCCCTCTCCCTCCAGCACATATCCAACCCCCCTTTCAACACTAGCCCTCTCCCTCCAGCACATATCCAACCCCCCTTCCAACACTAGCCCTCTCCCCCCAGCACATATCCAACCCCCCTTCCAACACTAGTCCTCTCCCCCCAGCACATATCCAACCCCCCCTTCCAACACTAGTCCTCTCCCCCCAGCACATATCCAACCCCCCTTCCAGCACTAGCCCTCTCCCCCCCGCACCTATCCAACCCCCCCTTCCAACACTAGTCCTCTCCCCCCAGCACATATCCAACCCCCCTTCCAACACTAGCCCTCTCCCCCCAGCACATATCCAACCCCCTTCCAGCACTAACCCTCTCCCCCCAGCACATATCCAACCCCCTTCCAGCACTAACCCTCTTCCCCCAGCACATATCCAACCCCCCCCTTCCAGCACTAACCCTCTCCCCCCAGCACATATCCAACCCCCCCTTCCAGCACTAGCCCTCTCCCCCAGCACATATCCAACCCCCCCCCTTCGAGCACTAGCCCTCTCCCCCCAGCACATATCCAACCCCCCCCCTTCGAGCACTAGCCCTCTCCCCCAGCACATATCCAACCCCCCCCCTTCCAGCACTAGCCTTCTCCCCCCAGCACTAGCCTTCTCCCCCCCAGCACATATCCAACCCCCCCTTCCAACACTAGCCCTCTCCCCCGAGCACATATCCAACCCCCCCTTCCAACACTAGCCCTCTCCCCCCCAGCACATATCCAACCCCCCCTTCGAGCACTAGCCCTCTCCCCCAGCACATATCCAACCCCCCCCTTCGAGCACTAGCCCTCTCCCCCCAGCACATATCCAACCCCCCCCTTCGAGCACTAGCCCTCTCCCCCCAGCACATATCCAACCCCCCCCTTCGAGCACTAGCCCTCTCCCCCCAGCACATATCCAACCCCCCCTTCGAGCACTAGCCCTCTCCCCCCAGCACATATCCAACCCCCCCCTTCGAGCACTAGCCCTCTCCCCCCAGCACATATCCAACCCCCCCCTTCGAGCACTAGCCCTCTCCCCCCAGCACATATCCAACCCCCCCTTTGAGCACTAGCCCTCTCCCCCAGCACATATCCAACCCCCCCTTCGAGCACTAGCCCTCTCCCCAAGCACATATCCAACCCCCCCCTTCGAGCACTAGCCCTCTCCCCCCAGCACATATCCAACGCCCCTTCCAACACTAGCCCTCTCCCCTCAGCACATATCCAACCATCCCTTCCCGTACTAGCCCCCCCTTCCAACACTAGCCCTCTCCTCCAGCACATATTCAACCCCCCTTCCAAATCTAGCCCTCTCCCCCCAGCACATATCCAACCCCCCCTTCGAGCACTAGCCCTCTCCCCCCAGCACATATCCAACCCCCCCCCTCGAGCACTAGCCCTCTCCCCCCAGCACATATCCAACCCCCCCTTTGAGCACTAGCCCTCTCCCCCAGCACATATCCAACCCCCCCTTCGAGCACTAGCCCTCTCCCCCAGCACATATCCAACCCCCCCCTTCGAGCACTAGCCCTCTCCCCCCAGCACATATCCAACCCCCCTTCCAACACTAGCCCTCTCCCCTCAGCACATATCCAACCCCCCTTCCAGCACTAGCCCTCTCCCCTCAGCACACATCCAACCCCCCCTTCCAACACTAGTCCTCTCCCCCCAGCACATATCCAACCCCCACTTCCAACACTAGCCCTCTCCTCCAGCACATATTCAACCCCCCTTCCAAATCTAGCCCTCTCCCCCCAGCACATATCCAACACTAGCCCTCTCCCCCAGCACATATCCAACCCCCCCTTCCAACACTAGCCCTCTCCCCCCAGCACATATCCAACCCCCCTTCCAACACTAGCCCTCTCCCCCCAGCACATATCCAACCCCCCTTCCAGCACTAGCCCTCTCCCCTCAGCACACATCCAACCCCCCCTTCCAACACTAGTCCTCTCCCCCCAGCACATATCCAACCCCCCTTCCAACACTAGTCCTCTCCCTCCAGCACCTATCCAACCCCCACTTCCAACACTAGCCCTCTCCCCCCAGCACCTATCCAACCCCCACTTCCAACACTAGCCCTCTCCCCCCAGCACCTATCCAACCCCCCCCCTTCCAACACTAGCCCTCTCCCCCCAGCACCTATCCAACCCCCCTTCCAGCACTAGCCCTCTCCCCCAGCACATATCAAACCCCCCCTTCCAGCACTAGCCGTCCCCCCCAGCACATATCCAACCCCCCTTCCAACACTAGCCGTCTCCCCCCAGCACATATCCAACCCTCCCAACACTAGCCGTCTCCCCCAGCACATATCCAACCCCCCTTCCAACACTAGCCGTCTCCCCCCGCACCAATCCAACCCCCCTTCCAGCACTAGCCCTCTCCCCTCAGCACACATCCAACCCCCCTTCCAGCACTAGCCCTCTCCCCTCAGCACACATCCAACCCCCCTTCCAGCACTAGCCCTCTCCCCTCAGCACACATCCAACCCCCCTTCCAGCACTAGCCCTCTCCCCTCAGCACACATCCAACCCCCCTTCCAGCACTAGCCCTCTCCCCTCAGCACACATCCAACCCCCCTTCCAGCACTAGCCCTCTCCCCTCAGCACACATCCAACCCCCCTTCCAGCACTAGCCCTCTCCCCTCAGCACACATCCAACCCCCCTTCCAGCACTAGCCCTCTCCCCTCAGCACACATCCAACCCCCCTTCCAGCACTAGCCCTCTCCCCTCAGCACACATCCAACCCCCCTTCCAGCACTAGCCCTCTCCCCTCAGCACACATCCAACCCCCCTTCCAGCACTAGCCCTCTCCCCTCAGCACACATCCAACCCCCCCTTCCAGCACTAGCCCTCTCCCCTCAGCACACATCCAACCCCCCTTCCAGCACTAGCCCTCTCCCCTCAAAACACATCCAACCCCCCTTCCAGCACTAGCCCTCTCCCCTCAGCACACATCCAACCCCCCTTCCAGCACTAGCCCTCTCCCCTCAGCACACAGCCAACCCCCCCTTCCAGCACTAGCCCTCTCCCCCCCAGCACATCCCCAGCACTAGCCCTCTCCCCTCTCTACACACCCAATCCCCCCTTCCAGCACTAGCCCTCTCCCCCCAGCACATTTCCAACACTAGCCTTCTCCCCCCCAGCACATATCCAACCCCCACTTCCAACACTAGCCTTCCCCCCCCCCAGCACATATCCAACCCCCACTTCCAACACTAGCCTTCTCCCCCCCAGCACATATCCAACCCCCACTTCCAACACTAGCCTTCTCCCCCCCAGCACATATCCAACCCCCCCTTACAACACTAGCCTTCTCCCCCAGCATATATCCGACCTCCCCTTCCAGCACTAGCCCTCTCCCCCAGCACATATCCAACCCCCCCTTCCAGCACTAGCCCTCTCCCCTCAGCACATATCCAACCCCCCTTCCAGCACTAGCCCTTTCCCCTCAGCACATATCCAACCATCCCTTCCCATACTAGCCCCCCCTTCCAGCACTAGCCCTCTCCCCCCAGCACATACCCAACACCCCCAACACTAGCCCTCTCCCCTTCCCCCCCCTACACACCCAACCCCCCCTTCCAGCACTAGCCCTCCCCCTCAGCACATATCCAACCCTCCATTCCCGTACTAGCCCCCCCCCTCCAGCAATAGCCCTCTCCCTCCAGCACATATCCAACCCCCCTTTCAACACTAGCCCTCTCCCTCCAGCACATATCCAACCCCCCTTTCAACACTAGCCCTCTCCCCCCAGCACATATCCAACCCCCCTTTCAACACTAGCCCTCTCCCCCCAGCACATATCCAACCCCCCCCTTCCAACACTAGCCTTCTCCCCCAGCACATATCCAACCCCCCCTTCCAGCACTAGCCGTCTCCCCCCAGCACATATCCAACCCCCCTTCCAGCACTAGCCCTCTCCCCTCAGCACATATCCAACCCCCCCTTCCAGCACTAGCCCTCTCCCCTCAGCACATATCCAACCCCCCCTTCCAGCACTAGCCCTCTCCCCTCAGCACATATCCAACCCCCCCTTCCAGCACTAGCCCTCTCCCCTCAGCACATATCCAACCCCCCCTTCCTACACTAGCCCTCTCCCCCCGCACCTATCCAACCCCCCCTTCCAACACTAGCCCTCTCCCCTCAGTACACATCCAACCCCCCTTCCAGCACTAGCCCTCTCCCCCCAGCACATCCCCAACACTAGCCCTCTCCCCTCTCTACACACCCAATCCCCCCTTCCAGCACTAGCCCTCTCCCCCCAGCACATTTCCAACCCCCACTTCCAACATTAGCCTTCTCCCCCCCCAGCACATATCCAACCCCCCCTTACAACACTAGCCTTCTCCCCCAGCATATATCCGACCTCCCCTTGCAACACTAGCCCTCTCCCCTCAGCACATATCCAACCATCCCTTCCCGCACTAGCCCTCTCCCCCCAGCACATACCCAACACCCCCAGCACATACCCAACACCCCAACACTAGCCCTCTCCCCTTTCCCCCCCCCCCAGCACTAGCCCTCCCCCTCAGCACATATCCAACCCTCCATTCCCGTACTAGCCCCCCCCTCCAGCACTAGCCCTCTCCCTCCAGCACATATCCAACCCCCCTTTCAACACTAGCCCTCTCCCTCCAGCACATATCCAACCCCCCTTCCAACACTAGCCCTCTCCCCCCAGCACATATCCAACCCCCCTTCCAACACTAGTCCTCTCCCCCCAGCACATATCCAACCCCCCCTTCCAACACTAGTCCTCTCCCCCCAGCACATATCCAACCCCCCTTCCAGCACTAGCCCTCTCCCCCCGCACCTATCCAACCCCCCTTCCAGCACTAGCCCTCTCCCCCCCGCACCTATCCAACCCCCCCTTCCAACACTAGTCCTCTCCCCCCAGCACATATCCAACCCCCCTTCCAACACTAGCCCTCTCCCCCCAGCACATATCCAACCCCCTTCCAGCACTAGCCCTCTCCCCCCAGCACATATCCAACCCCCCTTCCAGCACTAGCCCTCTCCCCCCAGCACATATCCAACCCCCCTTCCAACACTAGTCCTCTCCCCCCAGCACATATCCAACCCCCCTTCCAGCACTAGCCCTCTCCCCTCAGCACATATCCAACCCCCCCCTTCCAGCACTAGCCCTCTCCCCTCAGCACATATCCAACCCTCCCTTCCCGTACTAGCCCCCCTTCCAGCACTAGCCCTCTCCCCTCTCTACACACCCAATCCCCCCTTTCAGCACTAGCCCTCTCCCCCAGCACATATCCACCCCCCCTTCCAACACTAGCCCTCTCCTCCAGCACATATCCAACCCCCCTCCCCTTCCAGCACTAGCCCTCTCCCCCCCAGCACATCCCCAACACTAGCCCTCTCCCCTCTCTACACACCCAATCCCCCCTTCAGGCACTAGCCCTCTCCCCCCAGCACATTTCCAACACTAGCCTTCTCCCCCCCAGCACATATCCAACCCCCACTTCCAACACTAGCCTTCTCCCCCCCAGCACATATCCAACACTAGCCTTCTCCCCCAGCATATATCCGACCTCCCCTTCCAACACTAGCCCTCTCCCTCCAGCACATATCCAACCCTCCCTGACAACACTAGCCCCCCCTCCCCTTCTAACACTAGCCCTCTCCCCCCAACACATATCCAGCCCTCTCTCCCCAGCACATATCCAACCCCCCCAACACTAGCCCTCTCCCCCAGCACATATCCAACCCCCCCCAACACTAGCCCTCTCCCTTACAGCACATATCCAACCCCCCCTTCCAGCACTAGCCCTCTCCCTCC
The DNA here is from genome assembly GCA_029206835.1 of Rana muscosa. Lineage (NCBI taxonomy): Eukaryota > Metazoa > Chordata > Amphibia > Anura > Ranidae > Rana > Rana muscosa. The sequence goes on along the minus strand of CM055121.1, from coordinate 909,519,301 downwards.
CAGAGTGCCCCCCAGCACATATCCAACTTCTCACAGGAGGGCATGATCATGGCATCTGGGACCCCCCCGAGAGATGGAGGACATTTGCCCTGGATGCCCACACTAGCTCCTGCTTGGCAAGTTAGTGGAGCCTAGTGCCAGAACTTGTTCCAGCACTGGGCTCCAGGACTCAGCCCAGATTAACGGGACACTGGGATTTTGTTCAAATCTGAGGAAAGTCCCATTAAAACTGGGGCAGTTGGGAGGTTTGAATTTGGATTCAAAGAGGGGAAAGGATTTGTGTTTGTGGGAGAAAAGTTTGTATTGACGGGGGGGATTTAGGTGGGAAAGATATGTGATGGAACTGGGGAGAGGACTTGTGTAGGAGGGGCTTGGAGGAAAGAGTATTTGCACTGTAGAGGACAAGGGGAGAGGAATTGTTTCAGGATGGGGAGCATGTTGTGCTTGAAGGGGGGATTTGGGGGACAGTATTTGTACTGGGTGGAGGATTTATGCTGGGATGAGTTGCTGTGCTGGTATAGAGATTTGTGGGGTGGAAGGAGATTTGTGCTGGGAAAGGGGATTTTTTTTTTTTTTTTTTAACGAGAGGTTTCTGCTAGAAGTGGGATTTTTTTTTTTTTGTGGGTGGGTGAGTGGGAGGAGGAGAAAGATTTAGACTTTTTTTGTTGGTGGGGGGGGGGGGGGTGTTCTACTGGAATGGGAGGCTGTGCTGGGAGGTAGGATTTGGTGGTGGCAGAGGATTTATTCTGAGAGGGGTATTGGGGGAAGGAGGGTTTGTACTGGTTGGGAAAGAGGAATTCTATTAGAAGGGGGAATTGAGGGGGACAGGGATAAGTGCTGGGATGGGAAAGAAGGGGGGCTAGGACTGGGGATTTTGTGGATAGTGGAGGAGGACTTGTGCTGTGTAAGGGGGAAGAGGATTTGTTTTGAGGGGGAATTGTTCTGGGAGGGGGAGAAATAATTTTTGTTGGTGGGGTGGAGAGTGAGCATAAAGATTAGTGCTGGCTTTTTTATTTTTTTTCGCAGGAGAGGGAGTTGGGATATTTTGATAAAGGGTAACATGGCTGTATTGCTTGTGAGGGGAATTTTGCGCTCTTCTTACCCCTGACTGCTGTACTCTTTGTTTTGTACTTATGACTCCTATTATGCATTCCACACTCCTGTCCCCTGCATTTTGCACAGTAAATATTCCTGACTCCTGTATTCCATGCATAACAATCACAATTCGGCCACATCCACTGCGTTACGCATTACTGTTCTCCTTGAGGCAACCAAGTGTCCCAGGTCTTGTCTTTTACAATCTTATAGCATATACTTAAAAAAAAAAAAAAAAAAAAAAAAAAAAAGGATGTCGTGCGCCACTAAAGTGTTCGGATTTGGCTTGAAGCAAAGGTGGCAACCCTACTTTAGATGCACATGGCAAAGTAATAGTACGATGATAAATGTCTGTAGGGTAGGAGCTCGTTGACGTGATAAGATATTTCATGCCAGGTTGAGCTGAGTGACTGGGAATGAGGAGCAGAAGCATGCTTGTCTGGGGGACATTTATAAATGAGGTTACACTCTATGAATACTGATAAGTATTGTGTGTGATAACAGCAATTCTTATGCCGCGTACACACGATCGATTTTCTTGCCATTTTTTTTCTTGCCGTTTTTCACGTCGTTTTTTTTCATGTTTCCTCTCAAGCCTGTCTTGCGTACACACGATGATTGTAAAAAACGATGAAGCAAAGCGCAGTGACGTACAACACGTACGACGGCACTATAAAGGGGAAGTTCCGTTCTAATGACGCCACCCTTTGGGACGCTTTTGCTAATTCCGTGTTACCGCATGTTAGTAAAAGTTTGGTGAGAGACGATTCGCGCTTTTCAGTCTTCGTGCTTTGAAGATCGTTTTGTGGAGTTCAGTTTGTGCCTGTGGGTTCGTATCTGTTTGGCAGTGCGTGTAGTCAGTTCGTATCTGTTTATTCAGTGCGGTCTGCTCTGCTCGTTCCTGTTTTTCAGCTTGTTCTTCATTGGCCTTGCTGTTCTTCCGTGCGTTCTTCTTCTAGTTCGTTCTGTTCAGCCGACCGTTATCTAGCCATGTTGCGGCTACGTACTCGTCGTAGAGTTCGTGCTGTAGTTGGTGCAGGGGTTCATGCTTTATCCTGACTCCATGCCATGAGCAGGGTCAGGAGGAGTTCATGGACCAAGAATTGGTTGCTCCAGCGGCACCAATTCTGTCACATGCCTTTGTTGCGGGAGATCAGGGAGAATAATCCTGATGATTTCAGGAATTTTCTCAGGATGTCTGACCCCGTATTTCAGCATCTGTTGGCTTTGGTGTCCCCCTACATTACCAGGCAGGACACCGTTATGCGTGAAGCCATCAGTGCTGAGCAGAGGCTCATTGCCACGTTGCGATACCTGGCGACTGGGAGAAGCCTGCAGGACCTTAAGTTCTCCACAGGCATATCCCCCCAGGCTCTGGGTATCATTATACCAGAGACTTGTTCTGCCATCCTTCAAGTTTTGCAGGAGGACTATATTAAGGTAAGTGTTCTTCTTAAAAACTTCACATTGTATGTATTTTTGTTTTGGATACTTTTTTATTTTGCTTTATTAGCAGTCCCTAATTCACATGATTCTTAGCTGCAGGGAATGTCCCCTTTCTCCCCATGTTTTAATAGTAAAAGTTTTGGCTATGTGGACGTTGGCAAGAATGGCAGGATGTCTGATGGAGGAGTATTTGCCCAGACGGAGTTTGGGGAACGGCTCCTTTTGGATCTGCTGGCCTTGCCACCAGCGGAGCAGAATGTGGAGGGACTACCTTTTGTGTTTGTTGCGGATGAGGTGTTTGGCCTGGGACCCCATTTGATGAGGGCATTCCCGCAACGCACCCTCACCCCTGAGAGGAGGGTGTTCAATTATCGGCTGGCCAGAGCCAGAAGGGTGGTGGAAAATGCCTTTGGCATCATGGCCAGCCGATTTCGCCTCTTCCTGACTTACATCCACCTTGCCCCATACAAATGGAACCATGTGGTAATGACTTGCTGTGTGCTTCATAATTTCCTACTGGTGCATTCCACCAGTTATATAGCTTTGAGTGGGCCTGAGGCCTCTTTACTCAATCAAGAAACTTTAGTGGCCCTGGAACCTGGCCATCCTGGCTTGGCCCCCCCAACCGGACGTGAGGTCCGTAACCAATATGTGGAATATTTTATGGGTAGGGGGGCCATTGAAATGCCAGAAAATGTTTAAAATTTTGTTTTCAAATAAATACATTATTTTATGGAGTAAAGTTTGGTGTTTTCATTTTATAATGTTTTATGTTTCATGTAGGTTTACCTAGTGCACTTGTATTGCCATGTGTATTTATCATTCTTAATTAGCCTTCATTGTCAGTGTAAACACAAAACATTGATTAGTTCACTCAGCACCACATTTACATAATGAAGCCACAATTATTTGGAATGTAAAAATACCTTTATTTCTTTTTTTGGTGGTAAACTTCCTTTGAAATGTGGATGTTCACTTAATTTTTGGGGTATTAAAACGCATGACCAGCCATGCATAAACAAACTATATTCTAAAAAATTGTGAAAAAGCTAAACGTGCTAGTCATTAAAGGGTAAAACAACAAAAAAACTTCCAAAACTCAGCTATTTAAACGTTCTTTGGTGTAAAAACATTAGACACGCCCAAGCACAGCCATGATATTTTGGAGCCTTTCCTCCACCCGCTTGGTATTTGCCCTGATCTCTATCAAGTCTCCCTTAATTTTTTTGAGGTCACGACAGCAGACCATGAGGTATTGGGCACTGTGATGTGTCAACTTTTTGGGGTCTTCGGCCAGAACTGCACCTAAATGTAAAAAGAAAAATGTAGGATAAAATATGTAGGCCTACATCTATTTAACATGCATGTGTCTGGTTTCTCTCTGACCTGTTGTGGTGCCACTTTCCACTTCCACAACATCACGTTCCTCTCCGTTCTGGGGGTATTGTATTGTTGTAGGTGTTGCAATTATCGGCTCATCTAAGGTAGCTATTGGAATCCCTAGGTAGATTGAAATAAAAGGTATAGTTTCATTAGTAGCGACTCAATTTTTCAAAAAAACTAAACATGATAAAATACTTTGTAAACATTCTTTTGAAGCCTGCTCCATTTTAAAATGGACCCCCAGTGCCAACCGGAACACATGATTGGATACATAGCCAAAACCATAGCATATACTTTTTAAACACAAATTTGACACATTGTAACACCCCAAAGTATCTACACAGGATCACCTGTGTGTGACACCCTCAAGCTTTTTGGCTTTAGGCCCACACTTGTACTACTGCGTTCAGATGTTTCATCAGCTGCTGAGCATTCACTCCCTTAACATTACCATGCATATCCTTTTTTCAAACGAACAAATGTCCTTTTGGATTAGCACCGAAAAAATAAGGGATTACAAAATTTGCTCCCCCAAATAAAATAAAATACATTGGTGTTCACACTGGATGATCCTAAAACATCGTTTGAGGAACTGTAAGGAGAAAGAGGTTTAATACGTCCGTTTACTGTGAGGACGAACCTGAAAGATGGTATCTTTCACTGTACTATATCAAAGTCAAAAATACACAACAGAATACAAGTAAATAATATGTACCATGGAAAATATTAAAAAATAACTTAGTTTTTCCTAAAACTTTCTTTATTCTTTTGTATTGGTCGGGCTCCCGCAACTTCAGATCAGACCAACGTTTTCGGAGCTGTTCCTTCGTTCTGCACACCCCGAATATTTTGCGAAGACTTTTGACCACTTTGCCCATAATTTTTGCCTTGACCAGATTAGGCCTTTTATACGGCTCATGCTTGGCATCATAATCCTCCCTCTTCAAAATGGCGACCATCTCCACCATTTCCTTGAATGACATCTTGGATGCCTTATATCTCCTGGATCTGGATTTGGGCTCATCTGGAATTTCCTCCTCCTGTAGAGGTAATCTCAGCCACCTGTGTCGCCGCCATGTTTTGTTAAGCACTACGACGAGCGAGAAGGGGCGGGGAAAGTGCAATATCGACGTCAGGGGCGGGGAAAGCGTGCAGAGTTTCACGCATGCGCAGTGTATATCAAGTGAAGATCCATGTCTCGAAAATACATTCATTTGGCGGGAGAGGGAGTTAGCAACGAACGTCTTGACGAAGGTACCTAACAATTTAAGCATTTCAGGTTCATCAGACGAGGAGATTTGTGCGTAAAAAATATGTAGAAAATGCACATTTGAGGAATGTTGCCTGAAAAATATATATTTTGTTGTTTTTCGCTTTTACAGATATCATAGACAAATGGCAAGAGCTACCTATACTATGGCAAACCAAAAGTGGCGCGAATAAAAATAAAGACGCCAGGAAAGCAGCACTGGAAAGCCTGCTTGCATTTGTGCAAACCAAGATACCCACAACAACTCTCCAAGATGTGAAAAATAGCGACCATCAGAGGGACATACAGGACCCAGAGGACTATGGTCCTGAGGTCCCAGAGGTCAGGTGCTCCAGCAGATAAGGTTTATAAACCCAGTCTGTGGTACTACAGCAAGTTATCTTTCCTGGATGACCAGCTGGAAGTGAGGGAATCTCTGTCCACCCTTCCCCCCAGAGGTCAATCCAGACTTCCTTGTAGCCAACACTCCAGCCTTCCCTGCAGCCAGTCCTCCAGCCTTCCTGGCAACCCTGCTCTGGCTTCCTCTGAGGTTCAAGATGAGGTCCCTGAGGAGGCAGATTTGGATATATGGAGCCAGGTAAAGTATTGATATCTATATCTTACAAAATTGTAGAATTTAAATAGATGTTAGTATTGTTAGGTATGTAAACTTCTACCAATAAAGTTTTTTTAAGAGCAAGATACAGTAGTGGCCTAATTTTATGTGGACAAGGCAACAAAACCAGGATGCGGAATCATTGAAAATGACATAACTTTTGACATTGATTTCAAGAATGTCTAGAGGTGAACAATGTCTGTGAATGATGGTGGGCCAAAATAAATAATGTCCCTTTCTTTTTTTACAGCAAGAGCAGAGCCAGGAAGAGGGTGATGTTGGGGATCAGGAGGAGGCAGGGCCCAGTGGCACCCAGGAGGAGGCTGGGCCCAGCACAAGAGCCCAGATGCCTCCCCTGGTAGTTAAACCACAAGGACCAAGGAGAGGTAGGCAGGTGGAGGAGGAAACCAGGGCCTTCATCAGAGAGGCAACAGCGGCCCTCAGAGAGGCACCCTCTGTTGATGAGGGATTTGCCGCAGTCCTCGCCCACAAACTAGGGCAAATGGACTTACGGCAAAACATATATAGTGAGACCCTGCTTTTAAAAGTGATCAATAAGGGCTTGCTGGGTGAACTCACCATGTACAGCTATATAACGGAGGTTGTCCCTACTCCTCCACCTCCTCATCCTACTACTCCTCCTGCCACAACCTCTCCTCCTGATCCCCAGCCTCCAAGGAAGAAACCAACCAAGGCTGCAGAGAAGGCTGGAGAGAAGGCTACAAAAGGAAGAGGAGAAAATAATGCCTGCTGTAGTACCACAGACTGGGGACATATAGGACTTATCTGCTGTGGCTCCTGACCTCTGGGAGCTCAAGACAAGATTGGGCTCCTTTTTTGGGGGGGATCTAATCTCTATTTTGGTTTTCACATCTTGGATGGTTGTTGTGGGGTCAAAGGGATGCACAAATGCAAGCAGGCTCTCCAGTGCTGCCTTCCCCTTTAATTTGTTAATGTTCCGAAATAAAGGTTTTTTTTTTTAGCCTTAAAAAACTTGACTATGTGATTTGTATTTCAAAAGAGAGCTTGCTAGGGAGCAGGCAGGGACAACTCAAATAATATTATTGTTATTATCAAGGGACACAAACCTCCCTGAGGCCAAATGAGACACATTTTGAAGGTTGGTGTGGTAACTTTACACAAGAATAATTTAAGCCTAAAAATAAACAAGGCCCCAAAAATTTAAAATACAATAGTAAAATATAATTTCCCAAAAAAAGGATATTTACATTTTTTTTTAGTATTATTTAGGAGGGAGGTGCGGCTTAGAAATAATATTTTACAATCATTAGAGCAATTTGGAATTACTTTAGAAACAAGTTTGGCATAACTCTCAATGTCATTAGCAAAAGAAGGTAATTTTTAAGCATTATCAAAAGAAGAACGGAATGCGCAGCATTAAAACGATGCTATTAATTCCACCGTGACGAATGTGCCATCTCCATTTCCAACATTAGCTTTACCAAAACGAGCGCTCCCGTCTCATAGTTGCTTCTGAGCATGCGCGTTTTTTTCACCTCGTGAAAGCATACACAATCGTTTTTCACGTCGTTAAAAAAAAACGACATGAAAAACGACGTGAAAAAAGAGAGCATGTCCGAAATTTTTTATGGCCGTTTTTCACGTCGTTAAAAATGCTCTGGAGCATACACACAATCATTTTTCAGGGCCATTTTTAAAAATGGCAGTTTTAACGGCATGAAAAACGATCGTGTGTATGAGGCATTAGTTGTGGAGATGTCTATAACCAGGAAAGCTTTTCATTTTAGTATATTTATTGGTTATTTTGGAACGGAGAGTAGATTTAAAATGGGCCAAGGCAAAGCTTTTTACATTTTGGATCGAGTAAGATTGCATCGACTTGTGGCGTTTGTGGAACATGTGACAAGATGTGCAGGAAGTGTACTGAAAAGGCGCATTGGGCTTGGGGCGTCATTGTTAATACATCCCAAATGCAGTTATCAGACGTATGGTGCTCCAATGTTTCTCAACTCCAGTCCTCAAGTACCCCCAATAGGTCAGGTTTTCAAGATTTCCCTCAGCTGAAACGGCTGTGGTAATTACTAAGGCAGTGAACCTGATCAAATCATCTGTGCAAAATAATGAAAGCCTGAAAACATGACCTGTTGGGGTACTTGAGGACTTTAGTTGAGAAACATTGGGGTGTTCCATGCCCAAAAAGGTTCTGGTGAAGTAGGTCAGCCTGTTCAAATGAAGGTGCTGCCCTACGCACAACACCAAAAAAAAGTAGCAAGCGAGAAAGTGCTCTGCCACCCGTCTTTATTTTGTCATCTGTGGTCCATAGCTAGAACCGAAAGTGAGAGGAAATTCCCCCATTGTTTTTACCAGAAAGTGTCCCCATTGGAAGATTTTCCTACTTGTTACTGATTTGGAGATAATTTTAAATTTGGTGAGAACTGTAAACATAACTACTAATAGGATAAATCTCCCTAATGGGAACGCAGACAGCAATAAGGGTTCTAATCTTTCTCCGTGTACAGACTCTGCTTTGCTCAGCAGGGATCACTCCACTGATCCCCCCTGAGCAGGTGGATGACAGGTCCGTCTCTGCCCACTGTGCGGAGATGGAACTGTCAAAGCCCCACTGTCCTCTATGGCAGGGGTAGGGAACCTGGGGCCCTCCAGCTGTTGAACTACATTTCCCATGAGGCAGTGCAAGGCTGGCAGTTACAATTACTCCCAGAGGCATGATGGAACTTGTCTGCAACAGCTGGAGGGCCCCAGGATGAATACCCCTGCTCTATGGAGAGCAGATGAAAACGGACCACCTGTCCGTTCTTATCCGATTCTTCAGACGGATGGAAAATAGGGTTTCCATCCACCTGGACTTCACGGACAGGATCGGCAGACATGTCACCGCTGACATCCATCGCTCCCTAGTGGTGCATGGAGCCTCCGATCAGGTCCACCTGAAAAACTGACAGGTGGACCTGATTGGAAAGCTTGTGTGAAAGGGACCTTGGGGCTTACGCTCCTTTTGTTAATTAGAATCAGCATCTGCTTTATTTTCTACATTTAGAACAGCGGTGTAAGCATCATGCTTGCATCACCTTTTTTAAATTACCCCCAATATGTCACCATCACCACTCTCTGCTCCTGAAGGTATTGGGAGCCTTGGACGGTGAAAACATTATGAAGTTGCGTTAGTAAAACTGGAGAGTGCAAAATCTGGAGCAGCTATGCATGGTAGTCAGTCAATCAGCTTCTAACTTCAGCTTGTTCAATAAAATCTTAAAAGCCGATTAGTTCCTATGCACAGCTGCACCAGATTTTGCACTCTCTAGTTTTAGTAAATCCACCCCTACATATTAATGAGTGCTTTAAAGTAGAGCTCCACCCAAAAGGGGAAGAGACACTTGTTTGCCTCCTTAAACCCCTCCACTGCCACATTTGGCACCTTTTTCGGGGGTACCTGGTTTTGACAGGTACCCGCTCCCAGAAGTTCAGCCCCCCCCCTCCTTTCCCTGCTGCTGGGCCATTTACAAAGAGCAGCCTGCTTCGTGCATGCGCAGTAGGGAACCGGCTGTAAAGCCGCAAGGATATGGCAGCAGTAGCACCCGACAGCCGATTGAAAAATCGGCTGGGTTAGTGGACAGGTAAGTGTCCTAATATTTTTTTCTGAAGGAGCCTGGAGCTCCGCTTTAAGTATTTGTTATATGGCCAGGATTTATAGCCTCTTTCTCATACAACAATCTCTGCAGTTTGGATCCCAAACTCGTGTGGAATACTTGAATAAAGAGCTTCTAAACCAATAGCGTTTCAGAAGGGACCAGCATCCCCTCAACTGTTTTAAGAAGCTTTATTGTATTCTTTATATATGGTGGTAAGCAGTTCATGTGGGGCCATAGAAAATCATCTACCAGTCAGCTTGCATTAGCCGTCTGGTAGCCCACTCCAGAAATGATAGGTCTTCCTAGGGGCTTTAGGGGGGCGAGCACCGCCAGCAGGCAGGGTAAATGGGAGCCATTCTCCTCCCAGCGATCGCACAGGAAACTGGGGAAGAGGAAAGCTGCCTGGATCAAACAGAGCAGGGACAGCTTGGATTTGAATTGCCCAGCGACCACAGTCAAAGCCCTGCCTCCTGGCCCGGCTCCTATGATAGACCGCACACTAGTCCAATCCTGGGAAATTGAAGTAGTGTGACGTCTATCATAAGAGCCAGTCCAGGAGGCTGGAGTTCGTTTGACTGCAGCCGCCGGGCAATTCAAATCTAAGCTGTATCACAGCAGGAGATCTGCGCTCTGTGTGATCTGGCCAGCTCTCCTTTCTCTGATCTCTGCGCACTGGTGAGGCGGCACTAATAAAGTTGTTGTTACTTTTTTTATGCAGCATTACGTTAGAAAAATAATTAAGTGTAATTTCATGAGACAATTCACAAGGGCGTGTTTAGGGGCAGGGTAGGGAAACTGGTGGCAAGTAACTATTTAAAAGGAAATAAAGCCATTCTGGAGACTTGTACATACCGGTAAGCCTATAATAAGGCTTACCTGTAAGTACTATGAATATCTCCTAAACCATCACAGTTTAGGAGATATTCACACTTCATGCAGCTGGTGATGTCACTGGCGCATGCACTATGAAAGGACGGTTTACCCGTGGCATCCCTTCAGAGCTCCATGCCGCAATCCATGACTTCCAAGTACATGCGTGGGAGTGAAGTCATCGCGGCACAACCAATCAGACAGCCGGAGGACACGAACCAGGACAGAAAACAAACAGGGTGAAGATGAAAGCTTCTGTAAGAGCTCACAGCGCGGTGGTGCAGGGCTTCGTTCTAAGGTAAGTATTTCATAATGTGCTAGTATACAAAGCAAACTAGCACATTATGCCTTTACTTTGCAAATAAAACAAACTAGCAAGGTTTACTTTTTCTTTAAATCCTGGCTAGTAGCTCAGGACTTGAAATTTCGAGCCCTGCTTTAGGTAATGCGTATAATTTAACAGTGTAAGGCTCATTTCACACGTGTGCAACTTGTCATTTGACTTTAAACATCAAAGTCACATAAGTCACACCCCCTGTTTTTCAATGAGTACTGTTCATATCTATGCAACTTAAAGTAGTTCATGCACTACTTTGGTCCAACTTTTAATGCAAATTGAGGGCCATAGACTTCAATGTTAACACTCGAAAGTTTTACAACTAATCTCTCATCACTTCCATCAGCTCATTCTACACAGTTGCAACCTTTTGTACCACTTGCCCCACCCTTTTACATTGTAAGCTCTTCAGGAGTAGGGCCTTCTTAACCCTTTTGTACTTTGTCTCCCTTTTTATACTGTAAAGCACTGCATAAACTGCTGGCACCATTTAAATCCTGTATAATAATATCTGACAATCCGACTTCTGGCTGTCAGATGGAAGCAATTTGGCGCCTCCACAGGAGCCAGATTGCTTCCACATCTCCCCCCCCCCCCCGGTAATGGATATTCCCCCCACCAAGTATCCCAGGGTCTGCTTGCCTGAAAGCTCTGGACCAGCATGGCGGATGCCACCAGATAGAGGGGAGGGAGCATCCGCTCTCCTCCACTTCTTGCGGACCCAGAAGCAACATGTAAAATGTCAATTTCCGGGTCCCCCTTTCATTTTCCATGGCAGTGCGATATGCACCTCATTAGATTCATTGAAGCACAGGGGAGACAAATGGGGTCTTTTTGATCCTGGATATCTCATTAAAACAAACCTGTCGGCAAAAAAAAAAAATCACAACTTTTTTTTCATTGCATAAAAATTTCCCTAAGTTCAAATATTTTTCTTAAATTAAGGTCAAGCTACACCCATGCACATAAAATCCCCATCCCCCCAAATAAACTGTAAAAGCATAAAACACACGCCAACGTGAGAGCAATAATTCTAGCACCAGACCACCTCCATAATGCTAAACTGATGACCTGTAAGGGTTTTTTTTTTCTTTTAAAGCATCGCCTATGGAAAATGTAGGATACTGAAGTTTGTTGCCATTTCATGGGCTCATGCAAATTTAAGGTTTGACATGTGAAGTGCAACCACATCTTTTATATTTTGCCCAAAAAAATTTATAATTTATTCCATTATGTGCCCTGAAATTAACTTTCATGTAACTTTAGCCACCCCTACCAAATCATTTTCTGCAGCTTTTACCCTTTTGTAGCACCCCCCCCCCCTCTTTAGAATGTAAGCTCTACGAGCAGGGCCCTCCTGTATTGTACTGTCCCTCCCTCTACATTGTAAAGCGCTGCGTAAATTGTTGGCGCTATATAAATCGTGAATAATAATAATATGTTTTACTTTAATTTTGCGGTAATATTGTGTAACATAAGCATTTGGAACTACCACCATTTCATTCTCTAGGGTGTCTGCTTTCAATAAAATAGGATTTTTGTACTCACCGTAAAATCCTTTTCTCTGAGTCCATGGACCGACACAGCCTCTCTATTGACAAAGTGGGTATTATCCGTTAATTAGGAGTGACTAGGCAGAAAACTTGTAAAAAGTGTTGCATCACACGCTCTACAGTACCGCCCAGGGGGCGGACCCTCCGGGTATATCACCTCAGTCTGCATCTCGCAGATCAGTTCGTCAAAAAGCGGTACAAACTTAAAAAGGAGGGGTGGGTGCTGTCGGTCCATGGACTCAGAGAAAAGGATTTTTTACGGTGAGTACAAAAATCCTATTTACTCTTTCGTCCATGGACCGACACAGCCTCTCTATTGACAAAGTGGGACGTCCCAAAGCAGTGTCAGAGAAAAAACGAGGGGTGGTAACAGCATAAAAATAAACTTCACCCCAAACACAAAACCGCACTCCTCCAACAGAGGAGTTGCAACTCTAAACAGCCGCTTACAAAACCTTGCGGCCAAAAGAGGCATCCGAAGATGCACCTACATCAACTTTGTAGAATTTTGTGAAAGTGTGAGCGGACGACCAAGTCGCCGCTTTACATAATTGGGAAACAGACGCTTGATGTCAGAAAGCCCAAGAGGCACCTCTTGCCCTGGTCGAATGCGCCGTGACCGGAAAGGGGGGCGCTTGACCCTTTAAGGCGTAAGCCTGGATTACTATCTGTCGGATCCACCTAGAGATGGTGGCCGACGAGACTGCTTGGCCCTTCTTGGGACCAGCCACTGAAACAAACAGTGAGTCTGACTTCCGGAACAGGGAAGTAGCAGATAGGTCTGAAGAAAGGAAGGCTGCGGCCGAAGCACCACCTTATCCTTGTGGAAAATCAAATAGGGAGCCTTGCAGGACAAGGCTGCCAGCTCATAGATTCGTCTAAATGATGCAACAGCCACCAGAAAGACCACTTTCTGAGAAAGTGTCAACAGGGGAATATCTCTAATATTCTCAAACGGTGCCTTCTGAAGCACCGAGAGGACCAGGTTCAAGTCCCACGGGTAGCGGGGGACGGACCGGAGGGGCCACATGTCAAACCCTCTGCACAAATGTACTCACGAGAGAGTGAGTCGCCAGGGGTCGCTGAAAAAAGACAGCCAGGGCAGATATCCGTCCCTTAAATCGTACTTAAGGCAAGTCTTTGGTCCACCCCATGCTGTAAAAACAGCAGGATTCTGAAAACCAAATAAGTACGCGGATGCCATTTCATTTTCTCACACCTGGAGATGTAGGCCTTCCAAGTGCGGTGATAAACCTTCCTAGAGGACGGTTTCCGAGCACTTCTCTAGTAGAGATTACTGAATCTGATAGGCCCCGGTCTCTCAGTACCTGGTTCTCAACAGCCATGCCGTTAAAGCCAGTGACTAAAGCAGGATGGAGTATGGGACCTTGCGATAGCAGGTCCTTGCATAGTGGTAGGCGCCAGGGGACGTCTGCTACCAGACGTACTAGATCGGCGTACCAAGGACGCTGAGGCCAATCTGGAGCGATTAGGATCATTGGAATTCCCTCTGCCTCCACTCTGCGGAGCAGAAGAGGAAGAAGCCTTAAAGGGAGGGAAGGCATAGATTAGCCGATACTGACCCCACGATGCCACCAACGCGTCCGTTGCGTCTGCCCATGGGTCTCTTGACCGGGCCACAAACCTCAATACCTTCCGATTGAGTCGGGAAGCCAGAAGATCTACGTCTGGTGTGCCCCATCTTTGGCAGAGGAGTTGGAACACCTCCGGGTGTAAGGACCATTCTCCCTGGTCCAGCATCTGGCGGCTCAGGTAGTCCGCCTGCCAGTTTTCCACACCCGGAATGTACCCGGCCGACAGTGCCGGTACGCTCCTCTCTGCCCACTTCAGGATGCAAGCGACCTCCGATGCTGCAGCTGAGCTTCTTGTTCCTCCTTGATGATTGACATATGCCACTGCTGTGGCGTTGTCTGACTGGATCCTGACTGGACGCCCTTGCAGCCTCTGAGACCATTTGAAGAGGCACAGCCTGATCGCCCGGATTTCCAGGACATTGATATGCAGGAGGGCTTCCTCTGGTGTCCAGCGACCTTGCGCTGACTGAACACCCCAGACTCCCCCCCCCCCCCAACCTGTAAGGCTGGCGTCCGTCGTGATCACTATCCAGTAAACCGGAAGAAATGACTTCCCGGCCATTAGAGCCGGTGCTGTCAGCCACCATACCAGGGATCTCCTGACTAGGTGGCTCACTCGGATTTGATAATCCAGAGATGAAGGGCATCTGGACAGAACTTCCTTCTGTAACACACGAGTGTGGTATTGAGCATATGGGACCGCCTCGAAGGAGGCTACCATGAGGCCCAACACTCGCATGCCAAAACGGAGTGACAACCAATTCCTGGAAGTCAGCTGCCGTACTGCAGCCCCGAAGGGTCTGCAACTTCTCCACAGGGAGGAATACCTTTGCCTCTGAGGAATCCAGAATCAACCCCAGGTACACTAGGCATTGAGTGGGCACCATACTGACCTTTGCGTGTTTAGTATCCTACCACAGTCTCGAAGTCTGACAGGTAATGGACACGCTTACCTCTAAATTCTGAGCTTGAAGGCACCTTCAGTAGAAGGTCGTCCAAGTAGCCCCTGATAGCGATACCCCGCTGTCTTAGAAGTGCCAGAATCGGAGCGATCACCTTGGTGAACGTCCTGGGTGCTGAGGCAAGGCCAAACGGGAGGGCCACAAACTGGTAGTGGTTCTTCCCGACAGCAAATCACAGAGACTTCTGGTGTCTGGAGTATATGGGGACATGCAGGTATGCGTCCTTGATGTCCAGGGAGGCCAGAAAGTCCCCCAGATGGAGAGCCGTGACTACAGATCGAACCGACTCCATCCGAAATCTTTGTACCTTCACAAAGCAATTGAGGGCTCTGAGATCCAAGATTGGATGAACCCCATCCTTCTTCGGCACAATGAACAGATTTGAGTAAAAACCCTGACTCCGTTCCTGTTCTGGAACAACTACCTCGCGTTCCAGTAGACCCTGGACCGCCCCATACATGGCCTCCCGACGGGTCGGTAGTAGCTGGAGATTGGAGGTGATGAATCTGTCCGGTGGACAAGAGAGAAATTCTATCTTGTAGCCTGAGGAGATTACTTCGCAAACCCACCTGTCGGAGACTAGAGCTGTCCACTGACTCGCGAATTTGTGAAGACGTCCCCCCACCCGAGAGCTGGGTGGGGGCGGACCTTCATGCGGACACAGTTTAGTCCGCAGGCTTGTTGGGTCTGCGGGACCAAGGACGCTTTTGTCCTTGGTCAGGCGCCTTATCGGTCTGGGGTCTTTTCCCTGTCGCCCTAGGGGGACGAAAAAACCTCTTGCGTGCAGTAAAGGAGGGCCCTTGCCCTTGGCATGGCCCCTACCCTTGCTAGTTTGAGGAAGCAAAGTGCTTTTACCTCCTGTGGCATCCTTGATGATGCCATCCATAGAGGCCCCAAAAAGTCTGTCGCCCTTAAAAGGCAGATCCCAACACGGCTTTCTTGGAGGTCTGGTCCGCAGACCAGCCCTTTAGCCAGATCAGGCGGCGTATTGCTACTGCAGAAACCGAAGCTTTAGACAGCAGGGGAATAGTATCCATGTCTGACTCGCAGACAAACCTAAGGCCCTGGACCAACTGGTCGGCCAATGTTATCTCATCAGGAGGAGCATCTCGCTCATTAACCCCTGGAGTAGCAATCTTGCCCATTCAGTAAGTGTGTGAGACACTAGGGCCCCCGCCAATGCCGGGCGTACTGCCGAGCCTACCACTGAGTATAGGTAGCAAGCGAGTGCTTCAGCCTTCTTATCCACAGGGTCCTTGAAAACAGGAGCCCCTTCTACTGGAATTGTGGTGGCTCTATTAAGTCTGGACACCGGAGGGTCCACTATAGGGGGGGAGAGGTCCATTTCTTCAGAAAACTCTCCTCAAAGGGGTACCGTACCGCAAACCTCTTTGGGGCTTTAAAGACCCTCAGTGGGTTCTCCCATTCCTTGTATAAGAGTTTATCAAAATAAGACACACAAGGGAACACCTTAGCAGTGCGGGCAGGTTTATGAAACCCAAGTGGACCAGAGTCTCTGCTGCTTCTGCAGTATTTTCCAACTTTAGCGTATCCCGCACTGCAGTAATAAGGTCAGATACCAAAGCCGTCTCGCGTACTGATCTGGACTTGGAGTCATCCTCACTGTCCGATCGGTCACGGTCTGCAGTCTGATGCGTCAGAATCTGGGCTCTGAGCCGTAGCTGAACATGGTTCTGCATCAGAAATATCCCCAGAAGATTGCAGGGGACGGGGGCGTTTACCCCCTGTATTCCCGTGTGCTGCTTCCACCCTGGCAGCAAACGCCTCTAGGATTGCCGACATAGCGTTCATAGACACCTCAGGGGCACCAGCTGCTAAATCTGGTGTTTCAGGGGAGAAGACATCTGGCTCAGATGCCATGCTGACACCCACAGGGCTCCAGGCAAGATATCAATAGGCCACCCTCCTGCGCTGCAGAGATGCTGGGTTACCCAGAGGACTCACCACCCTGGACCGGTACTGCTATGCTGCCGTGTGCTGCGCCTGTGATGCTGTCCCACTGCTGCTGTGTCAGTCTGCTTCTTTTCTCAGCGCTTCCTGTGTGAATTTTCGCGCCAGTGTAATGCACCCTAGAGGCCGGAGCTCTCGCAAAATGGCCACCAAAAACGTCTGTATGGAAGAAAATGTGGGCTCTAAGAAAATGGCCGCCGAGCCGAAGATAGGAGGTCAAGCAGCCGTAGCCCACAAAAAGATGGCCGCCGAATGGCAATATATACATACAGGGTGGATAAACATGGCCACCAATCAGTTGATAGGGACCAGTGGGTGTGGACTACAAGAAAATGGCGCCGAAACCACAGGAAGATGGCCGCCGGGCAGTCACTAGAGGCCGAACCCGGCATGGACCACCCCAAAATGGCCGCCGACAGCATGGAGGAGGAAGCGCGCGCGCACACACACACACACACACGTAAGCAGAAATGACATTTCTTTTAAATGTTAGTTACAGCCAGCCCCGCTCCAGTGGAACCCCTTAGGTGACCCCCAGCAACCTTTAGCTAGAAGCCCAGGGAGGAGGGAAGGGCAGGGAGAGAGGGAAGAAAGGGGCCACAACCACTTACTTGATCTCTCCAGGAATGTCCAGCTAAATCACCCAGCCGAGGCAGGGGAGTCTTACTTACCTATCCTGCATGTATTATGCTGGAAGACATTCCAAACAGATCATCATCCGTGCACGGAAGGTGACTGTTGGCCAGGCATGCTGTGATTGGACCCAAAAGGGACGATCATATGTATGCCCTGGAGCGTGACGCTCACCGGACAGGCTGCTGCGACTCGGCCGTAAGGTCAGCCGAAGCTGAGCGGTCCGATGCAAGCCTTGGAGCGTAAGCTCACTGGCCAGGCTGCTGCGACTTGGCCTTAAAAGTCCGCCGAAGCTGAGCGCTCCGATGCAGGCCCTGGAGCGTAGGCTCACCGGCCACCCATGGAGCGACGGGCATGTCGTGGAAAACCCAGCGCGTAGCTAGGGTCGGCACACGCTCGATGGTCGAAACTGGGGAGACTACAAGGATTGAGGATCCAGCCTGTCACCCAGTCGGCAGTTGATCGAAGATCGCAGGAAACAACAAATGTAGCAAAAAAAAAAAAAAAAAAAAAAAAATTATATATATATATATATATATATATATATATATATATATATATATATATATATATATATATATATATATCTCTTTTTCCCCCGGACCAATGGGCCCGAAGGGAGCCATGTCCTACTCCTTGCTAGACAGAAAAAAACTGATCTGCGAGATGCAGACTGAGGTGATATACCCGGAGGGTCCGCCCCCTGGGCGGTACTGTAGAGGGTGCGATGCTTTTTACAAGTTTTCTGCCTAGTCACTCCTAATTAACGGATAATACCCACTTTGTCAATAGAGAGGCTGTGTCGGTCCATGGACGAAAGAGTAATAGGTTTGTTTGTTTTTTTTTGCAATCTTTAGATGCAAAAATGGCTCTGCGTTAAAGTAAGAGTAGAAGGCAGATCTACTTATATGAATATGTATGTACTATATTTTGGCAAATGACCAAACTGGAATTTTTACAAAGCTGAATTTGGGGACACTGCACAGAAAACCAGTAGGCAGAAGGAATTCAATCGTGGACCAGGTTCAAGATCTGCAAATTGCATCAAGTAAAATGTCTCAAATACAGTTAAAACAAATTTATTCAAATATTAATGATTCTTGCATGGACTGCATAATCAAAATAATATGAAATTCCTGAACCATTAGGTCACTATAGAGCCACTTGGGCACAGTCTGTACACCAGACCACTCTTCTCCCAGCACCGAGCCCCTCCCTCTGTATTTCAGCCGTTACATGGCCGAGCCTCTTCTTGCTGCTTATCTTCTGATATTTGACAGCTGAAAAACCAATGTCAGGGCCTAGCACTGGGAAAATGGGGATCTTAAAGTGTCACCACAGCATATATGTAAAGAAAAAGTGAACATAGTTACCCTTCCACCAGCCAGTGTGTTGAAAAACCGTGGCTTTGCTACCCCCCCCCCCCCCCCCCCCTGCAAAATGCATACCGTATAAGCCGAGATTTTCAGCTCTTTTTTTGGGCTGAAAGCCCCCCCCTCGGCTTATACTCGAGTCAGCAAATTTTTTTACATTGAAAATAGTACCTGTAAAGACGTTGCGGCTGCGGCGTCCATCGTTCGAATTCCGTGGTCTCTTCCTGTTCCTTCCGTGATAGGCGATTCTTATCAGACACTCTCCGCCTATCACGATCATGCTCTCATCCTCAGTTTCCCAGCAGACACTGTGTTGGGTGTTCCGCCAATCACAGACGTCTGCTGGGAAACTGAGGATGAGAGAATGATCGTGATAGGAGATTCTCATCAGACACTCTCAGCCTATCACGATCATTCTCTCATCCTCAGTTTCCCAGCAGACGTCTGTGATTGGCGGAACACCCAACACAGTGTCTGCTGGGAAACTGAGGATGAGAGCATGATCGTGATAGGCGGAGAGTGTCTGATAAGAATCGCCTATCACGGAAGGAACAGGAAGAGACCACGGAATTCGAACGATGGACGCCGCAGCTTCTTTACAGGTACTATTTACAATGTAAAATAGCGAGCTAGGGAACAGTGAGGATAGGAGAACAGTGAGGATAGGAGAACAGTGAGGATAGGAGAACAGTGAGGATAGGAGAACAGTGAGGATGACCCTCGGCTTATACTCGAGTCAGTAAGTTTTCCCAGTTTTTTGAGGCAACATTAAGGTACCTCGGCTTATACTCGAGTATATACGGTACTGGTTTTCCCCAGCCAACCCCTGCACTCAATATAGATGTACAGTACTGTGAAAAAGTATTTGCCCCTTCCCGATTTTTTTATTTTTTTGCATATTTTTTACACTTCAATGATTCAGATCATTCAATTTTATTATTACACAAAGATTATCCAGAGTAAATACAAAATGCAGGGCGCATGCGCGGCAGCTCCCAAGATGGCCGCCGGCTTCTAGAGCTCCGCTCCACTACGGCCCGTTCCTAGCCATCGGAGCTCACAGAGCGCCCCCCTCGCTCCCTAAACGGGATTTTCGAGTAGGGGAAGCCCCCCCGGTTCTCCGGATGTCAGCAGCGTCGGCGAGGAAGAACCTATCACGCCAGATATCCGCGATCCCCGGCCCCCTCAGCTGTGCCAAGATGGCGGCGGCGACACGAGGCCCTCACAGCACGGAGCTCAGCACGGAGCTCAATGGGGATTCTATTGCTGACCAGGACCTGATGCCGCACTCCCCTTCAGGTACAGATTCTCCACCCCTGCCCCTGGCCGCTTCTCCGGCTTCCACGGAATCGCTGCTGAGCAGGATGAGCACAGGCATCCCCACTACCCCCATGCTGGATACACATACAGGCCTCCTCATGGAAGCCGGTGAGGCCACAGGAGCTTTCCCTGTTCCCTCTGACTTCCCATCCATAATGGCTGCATTTGCTCAAATGCCCTCTAAAGGGCTGGCACAGAACGCTGCTCAGATCACGGCATCCATCCATGCTGACTTACAGCAAATAGGAATGAGAATGGACACTATAGAACAAAAAGCTGATCATGCAGTCTCCCGCATTAACCAAAATACAACTAGACTGCAAGATGTGCAGGATCAATTGGAAACAGCATTCGCAAAGATCGACGACCTCGAAAATAGATCGAGACGATACAACTTCAGGATAAGGGGGATCCCCGAATCTGAAAAGGAGGTGCAGGGAACTGTAAAAGCACTCATTCGCAGCCCGATTCCTGATATTACTGAAATACGCCTGGAACTGGACAGAGCTCACAGAGCCCTTCAACCCCCACGCTCTGACGGTCTCCCCAGAGACATCATAGTAAAACCCCACTACTATTCAGTTAAAGAAGAGGTGATGAAGAAATCCAGGAGCTCAGATACCCTCACTTTCCAAGGACGCAAAATACAAATTTTTGCTGATCTGTCACCGTATACAATTCAAAAAAGACGATCACTTAAGCCCTTACTCCTGATTCTAATGGAAAAGGAGATCACATACAGATGGTCGTTTCCCCTTCGCCTGAACTTTTCGTTCAAGAACAAAAGCTATGGCTTCTCCTCCCTAGTGGAGGGGGAGCACCTCCTGCTTCACCTTGGGATCCTGTCGCAGGAACCGCCCTCTATGCGGATCACCAGGAACACCCCATCCTCGTCGAAGAGACCACCTCCAGCAAGTCCACTGCAACACACCTGGCTACATCAAAGTTCCAAGAGGCCTAAAGAAAACCTCCCACCTTGATAGTCAACTACCCTGTACCGGATCAGGGCTCTGATCGGTGACACTTCCACCTTCCCTAAGTGCTCGAGACTTCTAGGCTTACCCCCTTACGGATGACACTAGGGTGACCTGACCCCCTGCTTGAAATGACTGGTCAAAGGCTTTCGCCTGCTCTTGTTGAAGGTTACAGTTTGAAAGTACGGGTCGGGTGTCCGGGGCTGGGGGTGAGATGGGGGACATTTTCTCTTGCAAGCCGCAGTGAACTTTCTGGACTGCAGAATGCCTCCTTAGGCCTCCCCTTTTGTTTACAATTTTACTCTTAGTAGACTGCTATTCCTCACCGTTCATTTTTGTTATAGGTTCATAGTTGCTATGTGGTCAAATTTCTTTTTATTCGGTTGGGATGCTCCTTCCTCCAGCGAGTTTGGGAGTATCCTCCCGCTGGACGAGGGAATACTATTTCGTGGCTTAGAAGGGAACCCCATGTTTTAGGTCATGAATTTCCGGAGGTTATTCCTCTCGGGCCCTGCCTAACCCCCCTCGACCACCTGGTTTATGGGTGGGGATCGGGGGGGGTCTCGGGAGGAGTGCCGGGGGCTGACCCCTGAAAGGGTTAATAACTTAGTTGGGGCGCTCTGTTTAGTTTCTATTATGGGCTCCCTTGTGCCTTAAGATCTATGTGTTAAAAGGTGGCTGGGCTGTGGTGGACTCAGTGCACCTACCCTAGGAACCGAGAGCGCTGTCAGTGCTCCGAGGTTCCGTTCTGGACTCCCAGTCATTGGGGTTTTCTGGACCTCTTAGGTTGTAGGAGTAGGTGATAGCTAGCCCATCCCACTCCGGGGGGGGGGGGGAGGGGGTTGGGGGACCCCCCAGGTAGGAGTTTGTTTCAGCAGCTTTTTAAATGACAAACGGTTACTATTGGTTTACAAGTGTGTAACCCCATTTTTCTTCTTTCTTTTTTCATTCTTTCTTTTCTTTTCACGCATGCTCGACGGAATACTCTTAGGATACTTGACTGCATCCTTCCTCCCATCCTTGGCAACAGGTTTTCGCTAAGCCTGCTCCCCCGGCATATCAGGGAGTTCCTCTCCAAGGGACAAGGTAAATCACTGAGCCTTCTTACAGATTCTTCCCCTCTGATCCATGTCTAACACACGCCATCCTATACCCACGCTTAAAATAGTCTCGCATAACACTCAGGGTCTCATTTCTCCCGTGAAACGCAGGAAAGTATTTCAGCAATACTACTCCATGCATGCTGATATACTCCTATTGCAAGAAACCCACTTCCCATCCACATTCAAACCCTCTTTTCTACATCAACGTTACCCACAATTTTTCCTGGCCTCGGCAGATAACAAGACGAAAGGGGTAGCGATATGCTTCGCCAAACACATTAATCTCTCGCAGCCAGAAACTGTAGTAGACCCACAGGGGCGTTATATTTTGATCTCCGGACACATAGATGGAGAGCTTTATACATTTGTGTCATACTATGCCCCAAATAAGGGCCAAAAACCCTTCTTTGATTCTCTTATACGGAAACTGACACCGCACCTCAAGGGATCGGTCTTCTTTGGTGGTGACTCTAATACCGCATTTGATCTCTCCCTAGACAAACTGGCAGATGGGAAAACCAAACCCAAGCGCCCTTCCAAACAGAGTACAAACATAGCTAAACTGCTCCATGCGGCAGGACTAGTGGACGTATGGAGGGAGGTCAACCCACACACAAAAGACTACACACACTTCTCAGCCCCACACAACTCATTCGCCAGGATAGATCACATTTTCACCCGCTCTTACACAATCCCTCTACTTAGGGGTTCCAAGATAGTAGAATCCCCTCTGTCGGATCACTCGATGGTCACTGTGACCGCTCTGCGTTCCTTGGGAGTGAGAGAACTCCCTCGCTGGCGGTTGCAAGATTCTATTTTAAGTGACCCAATGCAATGTTCATTATTGGAGGCAGCCATCAAGGAATATTTTCTCTTAAACACCACAGATGAGGTCTCTCCCTCTACCATATGGGCGGCTCATAAAATCGGTCATCAGGGGGAAACTAATTCAGATGTCCTCAAAACTCAAGGCGGAACGCAGGGCAGACACACTGAGACTCATGGAAGAATTCCGCTTCCTGGCTAAAGCTCATAAACGTAACCCCTCGGCCGGTACCTTAGCAAACCTGGACAGAGCTCGGGTTCTTAACCTGAATCTGACGACAGCCGCAGAACAGCACCTTAGATGGACTGGAGCAAGATTCTATTCCCAGAAGGATAGGATAGGCTCTAAACTAGCCGTAAAACTCACTCCTAGGCACCGCTCTTTGGCTTTCCCTAAAATTCAGACAGCGTCGGGAGATTTGACACAGAATCCAACTAAGATTATGGACACATTTTTACGGTTCTACTCTGATCTGTACAAACAGACCCCTCAGACCCCCGGACCGCTTAAAAGAAATTTTTTACAGGAACTACCGTTGCCCTCCCTGACGGAACAACATATGGACATCCTCGAGAGTCCATTCACTCAAGAGGAAATCATAGATACCATCAAATCTCTTAAAGTGGGATCCTCCCCTGGCCCGGATGGCTTCACCAATGGGTATTATAAAAAATTTGGCCCTAGTCTGGCTCCGCATCTGGCCCGGTTGTTCAACTCTCTCAGGGATGGAGCAAAGTTGGGTACAGATCTAAACGCTGCTTATATCTCGGTTATACCCAAACCTGATAAGGACCCAAGTGAGGTGGGAAATTATCGTCCGATCTCGCTTATTAATAACGATATCAAAATCATGACCAAGATTATAGCTAACAGAATGTCTGGTTTCATCGCCTCATACATTCACAAAGATCAGGTGGGCTTCATCCCCGGGAGGCAGGGCCCGGACCAGATTCGTCGGACCATTGACATTTCACTTTTACAGTCTCAGTGGGATGGGGGAACCCATCAAAAAGGTTATTTGCTCTCGATAGATCTACACAAGGCCTTTGATTCTATAGATTGGGCGTACCTGTCTGGTATCCTGGAAAGGTGGGGTTTTGGCCCGTGTTTCCTAAATCTTATCCACTCACTTTATTCTAAACCCACTGCTCAGATACGCCTGATGGGGAGATACTCGGAACCCTTCTTCATAAATAGGGGCACCAGACAGGGATGCCCACTCTCCCCCCTCCTCTTTGCAATAGCCATCGAGACTTTAGCTATAGCGCTTAGATCGAATCCTGATTTTAGGGGAGTCAATTGCGGACCCCGAGAGCACAAGTGCGCGCTGTACGCTGATGATCTCCTCCTCTTTGTTACCTCCCCATTGACATCTACCCCAGTAATCCTTAAAATATTGAAGGTTTTCAGTGAGGTATCAGGCTTGAAAGTAAATATGACTAAATCAATAGCCCTTAACATTACGGTCCCACCGGACAGGCTTCAACAACTTTCTAACAACTTCGAATTTGCTTGGGCACCCGGGGCGATACCTTACTTAGGCATCAAGCTGACACCGGACATCAGTAGCCTCTTTAAGGCAAATTACCCCCCTATGCTGTTGAAATGCAGAGATGACATGAATAAATGGTCAAGAAGCGGTCTATCATGGCTTGGTAGAATCCATGCAATTAAGATGACTCTTCTCCCACGTATACTGTACTTATTCCGCTCCCTTCCAATCCCGATTAAGAAACAGGTCATAGGTAAATTTCAATCTGATGTTGTTCGCTTCGTATGGGGTAAAAAAGGTTATAGATGTCCCTCGGGAATCCTTTTTCGCCTAAAATCGCAGGGAGGATTGGGTCTTCCGAACCTCTGGGATTACTATCAGGCTGCTCAACTAGCACAAATCTCCATGGTCTTCTCGAGGGGCACGAAACCGGACTGGCTGTCTATGGAAAGGCAAGCTGTCCCAGCGAACACCATTGACTATTTGCTATGGTGTGACACTAAAGCGAGACCTGCAATTTTATCCCCCACACTCTCACACTCGGTTGCTCTATGCTCCCGGCTTTATGAGCGTACAACCTTGACATCTCCTTTAAAACCACTGGCTCATCTGTTCCATAACACTGCTTTCCTTCTGGGAATGAACATTGGGGCTTTTAAATGGTGGACAGATAAGGGCCTATACAGAATAGGGCACTTTCTATCTCCGGCGGGCCCAATTTCTTTATCCCATTGCAAGAAGAAACTAGATATGCCCGACTCCGAATGTTTTAGATTCTCCCAAATCTCCCATTTCCTGCACTCTATGTGGAACAACAAATCTGACCCACCTAAAATGACACCCTATGAACACTGGTGCTCGAATGCTATGGATCAGAGGGGAGGTATCTCTTTAATTTACACGGCTGTCGACTAGGCTGACCAAGCCCTCATATGCTCAGATTTGGGAGGAGGATATGGACAGCTCCTGGGCCACTGAGGTATGGTTCCGCTCATCAAGGCGAGCGTTTAAAGGTATACTCAATGTCTCCCTAATAGAAGCTAGTATAAAAGTTCTAGTACGTTGGTATTATGTTCCTTCCAGGCTAGCAAAGATGTACACAGGCACCTCCCCAGTATGCTTCAGAGGGTGTGAGCTTGAAGGTTCCATGTTCTACACTTGGTGGTCCTGCCCACGAATCAGAACATTTTGGCGCAAAGTATTTCGCTCCATTGGATCCCTGACGGGGATACAGATAACCCCACAACCCAGTATAGCACTTCTAAATCATACTATTCCCAACTTGCCCAAACCTGCCCAGACACTTTCGTATTTTATATTACTGGGAGCCAAAATGACCGTGGCCAAAGCCTGGAAGAAACCCACCGTTTCATTTCAAGGGTTCAGGAGGAAAGTCTCCTAGATAATGGTTCAAGAGCAAATTGTAGCTACACTTATTGATAAAACTGAAAAATTTATAGCCACCTGGGAGCCTTGGGCCACCTTATGCAATGTTTCTCTTATTTCTGGCGTTCAACCTGGAAATTTGAGCTCTTGCGTTCCACAGAAATAGCATGCGAGTACCTCTGTCTCTCTCTTTCACACGTTTATATCTCTTCTTCTCGCTGCTGCCTCTCTTGGCTTTCCTGGGGTAATGCAACCCATGGGTTAACACGGTTCTCCTTTATAATTATTTTTCTGATTTTTGGTTTACGTTCTCTTCTTATTGATGGGTTCTTTAATTACTGAACATAGTAGCCTCCTATTCTGACATACTACCTTATGTTTAATAGTATAGATGAGGTGCTCCCTCTATTCTACATGTCAAGCATACCATTTTGATGGACATTTACTAGGACCCTGTCTCTCCGCCTACTGGGATGCAGCATGATCCCGTAGGGGCGTCCCGGGGGTTGGAGATACTGTGGTTGAATAACTTTAGGTATACCTCTGGTTGGTTGAGGTGGAGCTTGCTTAATCACTGGCAGTAATGCTTGGTCATTGTAGCAGGAGTTAACCTGCAAGACTCATTTAGGTATTTGTTGGAACGTATGCTACTAAGGAAGCTCACTCAGTGTTTGTACTGTACAACCTACGTGTTTGACAATCTTCTGTTATCATTGAAAACTTTCAATAAAAATATTTGAAATAAATACAAAATGCAGTTTTTAAAATGATGATTTCATTTATTAACCACTTCCATACTGGGCACTTATACAGCTTCCTGCCCAGCCCAATTTTCAGCTTTCAGCGCTGTTGCATTTTAAATGACAATTGCGCGGTTGTGCTACACTGTACCCAAACTAAATTTTTATCATTTTGTTCCCACAAATAGAGCTTTCTTTTGGTGGTATTTGATCACCTCTGCGTTTTTTTATTTTCAGCTAAAAAATAAATAAAAAGAAGACCGAAAATTTTGAAAAAAAAACAAAACTTTTTTTTGTTTCAGTTACAAAACTTTGTAAATAAGAGTTTTCTCCTTCACTGATGGGGTGGCACGGATGGGCACTGATAGTAACACATTACAGTACAGTGCCACCTAATGGATGCCAATCAGTGCCAAACAATGCCTACAAATCAGTGATGCCCATTGTGGGCACTGATTGGCATCCCTGGTGGTCTAGGGAGGCATCCCTGGTGGTCCAGTGTGGGCATCCTCGGGGGGGCTGTGCCGATAATCAATTGGCACAAACCCCCCTGTCAGAGGAGCAGCCGATCGGCTCTCCTCTACTCACGTCTGACAGACGCGAGTGAGGAAAAGCCGATCACCGGCTTTTCCTGTTTACATCGTGATCAGCCGTGATTGGACACGGCTGATCAAGTGGTAAAGAGTCTCCGACGGAGACTCTTTACCTAGATCGGTGTTGCGGGGTGTCAGATTGACACCCTGCAACAACGATCACCGTGATTCGCGCCCCCAGGGGCGCGCAGCGGCTCAATATCCTGAGGACGTCATATGACATCCAGTCAGGATTTTGAAACCACTTTGCCGACGTCAGTCCGCTATAGGGCGGGCGGCAAGTGGTTAAGGAAAAAAAAAAAAAAAAAAAAAAACTGTTCAAACCTGCCTGGCCCTATGTGAAAAAGTAATTGCTCCCCCCCCGCTAAATCACGAATGAACAGTGATTAACCAAATTTTTTTGGAAAGCCGTGTTACATTTCACTTGTTACATCCAGGCCCGATTACTGCCAGACCTGTTGAATCAAGAAGTCACTTAAATAGAAGCGGTCTGATAAAGTGAAGCATGCTAAAAGATCATAAAAAGCAAAACATCATGCTGCAATCTAAAAGAAAAACTCAAGAACAGATGAGAAACAAAAGTAACTGACATGCACCAGTCTGAAAAGGGTTACAAAGCCATGTCTAATCTTTGGGACTTCAGCAAACCACGGTGAGAGCTGTTATCCACATATGGAGAAAACTTGGAACACTGGTGAACCTTCCCAAGAGTGGCCATACTACCAAATTTACTCCAAGAGCATGACGGCTCATTCAGGAGGTCATAAAAGAACCCAGAACATCTAAAAGAACTGCAGGCCTCAGTTAAGGTCAGTGTTCATGATTCAACAATAAGAAAAAGACTGGGCAAAATTGGCATCCATGGGAGAGTTCCAAGACTGACCAAAAGAAAGAAACACAAAGGCTTGTCTCACATTTACCAAAAAACATTACCAAGACTTTTGGGCAAATATCAAGTGGGCTGATGAGACAAAAGTTGAACTTCTTAAAAGTTGTGCGCCCCGTTACATCTGGCATAAAACTAATAGCATTTCATAAAAAGATCATACCAACAGTCAAACATGGTGGTGGTAGTGTGATGGTCTGGGGCTGCTTTGCAGCTTTAGGATCTGGACAACTTCCCATAATTGATGGAATCAGGACTGAGAATGTCTAGCCATCAGCATCTGACCTCAAGTTCAAGCACACTTGGGTTATGCAGCAGGACAATGATGATCCGAAACACACAAGCAAGTCCACCTCTGAAAAAACAACATTAAGGTTTTGGCGTGGCCTAGTCAAAGTCCAGACTTAAATACGATTGGAGGGTTTTCGAGCATGAATTGCCTGTTTAAGGTCATTCCACAGCATCTCAATGTGGCTGAATTAAAACAATTCTGCAAAGAAGAGTGGGCCAAAATTCCTCCACTCATCGTAAAAGCTTGATTGCAGTTGTTGCTCCCAAGGCTGGTACAACCAGTTATCAGATTTAGGGGGCAATTACTTTTTCACATTTTTTTCCCCCCTTAATAAATTAAATCATTTAAAAACTGTGTTTTGTATTTACACGGGTTATCTTTATGTAATATAAAAATTTGTTTGATGATCTGAATCATTTAAGTGTGACAAATATGCAAATAAAAAAATAAAATAAATAAGAATCAGGGGGCAAAATACTCGCATCACAGCAAGAGAAACCACTTTATGCAACAGAGACCAGAAATTTCACAAATCCAGAAGTGTGGAATACATGCAGCAGCTTGGTAGTAAAAACACATGAGCCACAGGAAAAGTAAGCATATGTACCCCTCTTTTACAGGTATTGTTTTGTATACAAGTGACCCTGTGCTGAAAATCAGTGCTCATAGTCAGTTTCCAAATGACAAACAAAATGTATAAAAAAAAAAAAAAAAAAGGCACAGAAGAGGCTTTTCTGATTTATAAAGGTACCGTATATACTCAAGTATAAGCTGAGTTTTTCAGCACTTTTTTTGTGCTGAAAATGCCCCCCCTCGGCTTATACTCGAGTCAATTTTTTGCGCCTGATCTCCCGGACTTTGGGGACCCAGTACCGGCCGGTCGTAGGTCCCCTGGACCCGGAACTTAGCACACATGTAGCCCCATTTCTCCTCTACAAGTGTGCAAAGTTTATTGTCTAGGGGATCTATGGCCGGGGAGCACTGATTTTTAAAATCATGACACCCCTTCCATAGACTCCCATGTTAAACGTCAGTCTAGTCATGGGCACAGTGAGGCATGCAGAGGGACACCCTAGGCTTATACTCGAATCAATAAGCTTTCCCATTTTTTGTGGTAAAATTAGGTGCCTCGGCTTATACTCGAGTATATACAGTAATAGCTGGAAACTTACAGCATCTGCTGTCGGAGAAAAATGTACTTTAAATCATAAGATTAAAGGTTCACCTTTACATTGTTTTGGAAAAAAAATAGGATTTTTGTACTCACCGTAAAATCCTTTTCTCTGTAGTTCACTGACTGACACGGCTCCTTTACTTAGAACCATAGGGTTGTTGTTACGCCAGCCACCTTCAGGAGAGGACTAGGCATAACATGTACAAAAAAAAAAACACACAGAACTTTCTAGTTCCGCCCAAGGGGCGGTCTCTTCAGTAACAACCCCCTGGCCTGCATCGTGCAGCCTCAGTACGTCAACAAGCAGTATAACGTAAAAAATAGGAGGGGAGGGTGCTGTGTCAGTCAGTGAACTACAGAGAAAAGGATTTTATGGTGAGTACAAAAATCCTATTTTCTTTTACGTTCACTGACTGACACAGCTCCTTTACTTAGACCATAGGGATGTCCCCAAGCAGTGTCACAACGAGGGGTGGGAAACAGCATAAAAACTTCACCCACAAAAACAGAAGTGCTTTTTAACAGGGGAGTCACCACCGTATCCAACTGCATCAGAACTCAAAAAGTAACTATCTTTTTGCAAATTACACGGCCGCCTGCAAAAAACAGGCATCAGCCGCACCACTGACATCTACCTTGTAGAATTTTGTAAAGGTGTGAACAGACGACCAAGTCGCTGCATTACACTAATGAGTGACAGACGCTCGATGTCAGAAGGCCCAAGAGGTTCCAATTGCCCTGGAGGAATGGGCCACGACTGGAAAGGGGGGCATTTGCCCCTTCAAGGCGTAGGCCTGAACCACAATCTGTCTGATCCACCTGGAAATGGTGGCTGACGAGACCGCCATGCCTTTTTTCGGACCAGCAACCGAAACAAACAGAGTCTGACTTCCGAAAGGGAGCCGTGGCAGACAAATATACTCTGAAAGCTCGGACCACATCCAGGGAATGGAGGGCTACCTCCTTAGGATGTGTCGGTTTAGGGCACAAAGACGGCAATACAAAGACACATTGATGTGGAACGCCAAACCCACCTTCGGCAGAAAAGAAGGTTGCGGACGCAACACCACCTTATCCTTATGGATAACCAGATAAACGACTTGCCAAGGCCGCCAGTTCGGAAACCAAGGTCTGCCAAGGCCGCCAGTTCGGAAACCCTCCTGGCCAATGTAATGGTCACTGGAAGACCACTTTCTGGGAAAGAATCAACAAGGAAATCTCTCTGATATTCTCAAACGGCAGCTTTTGAAGCGCCGAAAAAACATCAGGTACAGATCCCACGGGGGTAACGGTGGGCGCACTGGAGGAACTACATGCCGATCCCCCGAACAAAAAGGTGCTCACTAGAGAGTGAGACGCCAGGGGTCGCTGGAAAAAAAAAAAAAAGCCAGCCAAGACTGATATCTGTCCTTTAATGGTGATTAAAGCCAATTTCTGGCCTACTCCTTGCTGCAGAAAAACAGCATTATCTCAGATATGGAATAGGAACGCGGACGCCATCCTTTCACCTCACACATAGAGATGTAGGCCTTCCAGGTACGATGATATCTTCCGAGAAGAAGATTTCCATGCTCTCAACATAGTTGAAATCACCAAGTTTGACAGGCCCCTGGTTCCTTAGCACCTGGCTCTCAACAGCCAAGCCGTTAAACCCAGCGATGGAAAAGCAGGATGGCGAATCGGATCTTGAGACAAAAGGTCCTCCCGAAACGGCAGTCACCAGGGGGCATCCGCCACCAGGCACACTAGATCTGCACACCAGGGACGCTGGGGTCAATCAGGGGCAATCAGATTACTTGTGTGCCCCATAGCAGGCACAGTAGCCCGAACACCTCCTGATGCAGCGCCCATTCTCCTGGGACCAGCATCTGGCTACTCAGATAGTCCGCCTGCCAGTTCCCCACTCCAGGGATGAAAAGGGCCGGTACATGTCGCTCTGCCCACTGAAGGATGTGAGCGACCTCCCGTGCGGTGGCTGAGCCTCCAGTTCCTCCTTGACGATTGACAGATGCCACTGCCGTGGTGTAGTCTGACTGGATCCTGATCGGACGCCCTCGAAGTCTCATTGACCGTGTGAAGAGGCATAGCCCCGATCGCTCATAGCTCAAGCACATTGATCGGCAACATGGATTCCTTCTCCGACCAGAGGCCCTGGGATGACTGTACCCCCAGCACTCCACCCCAGCCGGTCATGCTGGCATCCGTTGTGATCACAGTTCAATGTAGAGGTAGGAACAACTTCCCGGACTGAAGTGCCGGGGATCTCAGCCACCAGAGCAGGGAGTCCCTGACTGACTGGCTCACCTGAACCTGCCGATCCAGGGATAACAAAGATTTGTCCCATTTCGTCAAAATCTCCTTCTGCAAGACTCGTGTGAAACTGGGCATACAGCACTGCCTCGAAGGAGGCCACCATGAGCCCCAGGACTCGCATGCAGAAGCGTAGCGATGACCACCTGTTCATCAACAGTTTTACCACGGCTCAGAGTCTGTAGCTTGTCTGGAGGGAGAACACTCTCGCTTCCACGGAGTCCAGCAGTAAGCCTAGGTACTCCAAAACAACACCTACTCTTTGAGGTTCAACAGCCACCCAAAATCCTGCAGGGACTGCATGGAGATCGCCACATCCTCCTTGAATTCTGAGGTGGAAGATGCTCTCAGGAGGAGATCGTCTAGATAGTCTACGATCGCGATCCAGCGTTGTCGTAGCAATGCCAGAACTGGAGCCAATACCCTGCTTGGCTGATGCCAAGCCAAAAAGAGGAGAACAAAAAACTGGTAGTGGGCATCCCCAACAGCATCGCAGAAACTGCTGATGCCGAAGGCATATGGGTACGTGCAGGTACGCATCCTGGATGTCCAAGGACGCCAGGAAGTCCCCTTGATGGAGTGCAGCGACTACTGATTCCATTCTGAACCTCTGTATTTGCACGAAGCAAATGAGGGCTTTTAGGTCCAAGATTGTAGTTCCCGAAAAGGAAGGGGTACGTCCAAACAGATTGGAGTAGTGCCCCTGAAATTTTTTCCGGCTCCGGAACAGGTACGATCACCCCGTGACTCAGCAGGTCCCTTACCGCCCCCATGAGGGCCTCCCGGCAAGCCAGGAGTATGGGTATGCTGGAGGGGAAGAATCTGTTAGGTGGCCAAGAGAGGAACACTAATCTTGTAGCCAGAGAAAATCAGTTTGCAGACCCATTGGTCAGACAGCCGAGAGGCCCACCGGGCTGCAAACTCCCGAAGGCAACCCCCCCACCCGTGAGACGGGCAGGGACAAACCTTCATGCGGTAGAACATTTGCTCGCAGGCTTGCGGTTCAGGGATGCTTTTGTCCCTCAGAGGTCGTCCTGTCGGGCTGGGGACGTTTAGCCGAAGCCCCGGAGGGACGAAAAAATTGTTTTCTCAGCGGGAAAAGAGGGCCCTTGCCTACAGCGTGGCTCCTTAGCCTTCCTGGTCTGCGGAAGTAAGGTACACTACCCACCAGTGGCATTCTTAATGATGTCATCCAAAGAGCCGTTCGCCAAGGAAGGGTAGATCCATCAAGGCTGTTCTAGATGCCTGGTCCGCAGACCTGCATTGTAGCCAAATCAGGCGCCTCAGCACCACTGCTGACACAGAAGCCCTGAATAACAGAGGGAGGGTATCCAGGGCCGCATCACAAACGTACTTAAGGCCTTGCACTAACTGGTCTGCCAATTCCACGCAGACAGGAGAAGCCGGTTGTTCCCCAAATTCGCGGTGCAAAAGTTTTGCCCACTCGGTCAGTGTCTGTGACACAAGCGCGGAGGCCAGTACTGGTCGCATCGCTGACCCCACAACCGTAAATAAGGAACAGGCCACTGCCTCGGCCATCCTGTCCGTGGGGTCCTTAACGTCAGGAGTCCCCTCTACCGGGATCGTGGTTACCTTATTTAACCTGGATACAGGGGGGTCCACGACCGGAGGAGCCGACCATTTTGTTTTAAGAAGGCTCTCCTCAAAGGGGTAACGCACCACCATATATTTTGGGACCGAAAAGTCCGTTGCAGTCACCCCCATTCCGTGTATATGAACTTATCGAAATAAGTCAGATACGGAAACACCTTAGGTGTACAGGCTGGCTTACGGGACCCAAATGGGAACACTAATTCAGCAGAGGAAACTGCTGTATCCTGAATCTTCAGGGTATCACGCACAGCTGTGATAAATGCTCTAACTAGCGCTGTGTCGCGCGCGGACCCGGACGGGGACTCATCCTCACTGTCCGATCGGTCCTGGTCAGTGTCATCTGAAAAAGACAGCAGGGGTCACCAGCCTCAGCAGGGCCCGAGTCTGCGTCAGAGCTCTCCCCGGAGGACGGAGGCCGCTTTTTACCACCTTTGCGCCCACGCACCACCTCCATCTTGGCAATGAACGAGTTAAGGATCTCCGACAAAGCGTCCAGAGGTACTACACTGTCTGCAGACAAACCGGTTGCAATTGCCCGAGTTCAGGGGAAGAAACACCAGTTTCTGAAGCCATGCTGACCCACCCTGTCTGCCACCTGTTGGGGACTTAGGACAGTGAATGGTCCCACCCTCATAACTGCTGCAGGCTGAGGGGCCCCCACCACAGGACTCACCACCCTGACCGAGTTCTGCACCGCCAGCTAGGTGTGCCTGTGTCAGCTCCCAGGTGTCTGCGAAAGGAAACCGCGCTGTTCTGAGCCTCAGGGATCAGCGCTGGGCATGAAAAACGTGATAGGCTACAACAAAATGGCAGCCGAGCGTCCAGTATAAATGACAGTCACAGGGAAAATGGCCGCCGAACTACAGGAAAATGGTTCCTGACCATGCTTCTTCCTGGACACACCAAAAATGGCCACCAAACCACTGTATGCAGAAAGACAGTAAAAAAAAAAGGCAGAGAAAATGGCGGTAAACAGCGCTACAGCGATCAGCACATTAGACCTCCAGACACCCAGGGCACAGCCACCCAGCGCAGCCCCCCACCCAAGGTGAGAGCCACCCCAGGGGGCCCCTGTCTATGTGGCGCACACACACAGCTCAGCAGCATCCCCCACGGGGGGGGGGGACAGGGAGAGAAGAGAGGGATGAGAGGGACCCCCGAATCGATCTCCCAGGGAATGCCCAGCTCTCAGCCCCACAGAGGCAGGGAGAGCTGTAATTACCATTCCGGATGAGCTGGGGACATTCCATCACAGACCCACTCTCCGATCAGTACGGGGTGGCTGCTGGCCCAGCCCACTGTGACGCAGACATCAGTAGCCCGGTTATATGTGTGTCCTGGATCATTGCGCTCACCGGCCGCCCCTGGAGCCTGAGGGGCATTTCGTGGCCGACCCAGCGCGGAACTCTGGTCTGCACACGCTCGCTGGTCAGGCTGGGGAGACTACAAGGATAAGGGTATCCAGCCTGTCACCCAGCCGGCTGTTGATAGCAGATCCCAGGATCTTAATCTTGCGCAAAAAGCAAACTTCTCTGCAGAAAAAAAATCCACGGACCGATGGGTCCGCAGGGTTCCTAGGTCCTTCTTCAGTAGGCAGAAAAAAACTGAAGCTGCACGACGCAGGCCAGGGGGTTGTTACTGGAGGGATTGCCCCTTGGGCGGAACTAGAAAGTTCTTTTTTTTTTGTACATGTTATGCCTAGTCCTCTCCTGAAGGTGGCGTAACAACCCTATGGTCTAAGTAAAGGAGCTGTGTCAGTCAGTGAACATAAGAGAAATAGAATTTTTTAACTCACCGTAGGATCGTAAGGATCACAAGTAGTTTATCCATCTTCGGTTTATACTGCTATCTACAGGAGGCCTGAACACTGGAAAAAAAAATAAAAAAACCTGTAGGCCAGCCCAGGATAACACCTCCTACTACCAGCAATACCTAAGTTTAGTAGCAAAGCAGTATGAAGAGCAAGTATGATCATAAACACAGAGGGGTGGGACCTATGTCACTCAATGGACCTCAAGAAAAGGATTATAGAGCAAGTACAATAATCCTATTTTCTCTCTCAGCCATTGAGACAAGATGTCTTCCACCGTTGGTAACAGCCAAAAACAGTGGGGCAGAAGAGCGATTGCCTTGTTTACGTGAAAGGCAGAAATTTCCTTAGGCAAGCAAAACCTAAGCCACAACACCAATTTGTCCGCTATTTGCCTCATGCCCTGTACACACGATCGGAATTTCCGATGGAATTTTCCGTCGGAATTCCATTCAAGCAGTCTTGCATACACACTGTCAGACCAAATTCCGACCGTCCAAAATGCGGTGACTTAAAAACACTACGTCGAGCCGAGAAAAATGAAGTTCAATGCGTCGACTTGATTCTGAGCATGCATGGTTTTTTTCTCCGTCGGAGTTTCACACAGACGATCGGAATTTCCGATGGAAAAAATCCTAACATGTTCTATTTCTAAACTCAGATGGAAAAAAGTCCGATTGGGCCCACACACGGTCGGAATATCCGATGAAAAAAATTCCGTCTGACTTTTTTCTCGGAAATTCCGATCGTGTGTACAAGGCATCAACAAACAAGTGGAAACAAGGAATACCACCACCTATTTATGAAGTGCAAAGAAAACCAAAGTCAGATCCCACAAAATTAGAGGGGAATGAAAACAGGAAGCTACATGGAGAGTGCCTGTACAAAAGTCTCAGATTTAAGCCCTCTTTCACACAGACGGATGGTGTGGCCATCAGATATTAGCTGCGTCCAGAACGGACATCGGTTCCAAACTGCAACCGCTCTGTGCGCAGCTATATGCCAACAGCAGCAGCCACTGTCAGCCTGTCATTCATTAAAATGGGCTGAGCGGCCGCTGCTGATTGCAAAATCTTGCTGCTGCAATGACCTAGTTATGCAGATTCTTGCCACAGGCATCTGGCAGCCACACCAACTTGGCCGTGAGAAAGGAGCCCTTAGGAGGCCAACAGTCTGTGAAACAATAGAGAAAAAAATAAATAAAAGAAACCCGGCTGTTGAGAGTACTAAGTACTAAGGGCCAAATGCTGGTCCAGAAGGAGAATGTTCGTCCCTTAACCACTTCAGCTCAGGAAGGATTTTACCCGCTTAATGACCAGGCCATTTTTTGCAATACGGCACTGCGACGCTTTAACTGACAATTGCGCGGTCGTGCAACGCTTTACCCAAACAAAATTGACGTATTTTTTTTCCCACAGATAGAGCTTTTTTTTGGTGGTACTTTATCACCTATGCGGTTTTAAATTTTTTGTGCTATAAAATAAAAAAAAAAAAAAAAAAAAAAAAGACAATTGAAAAAAAGAAAATACATATTTTTTACTTTTTGCTATAATATCCAAAAAAACTGAAAATTTCTTCTTCAGTTTAGGCCAGTATGTATTCTACATATTTTTGGTAAAAATAAAAAACAAAATCAGCGTATAGTGATTGGTTGGCGCAAAAGTTATAGTGTCTACAAAATAGGGGATAGATTTATGGCATTTTTATAAAAATAATTTTACTAGTAATGTCAGTGATCAGCGATTTTTAGCGGGACTGCGACATTGCGGCGGAACAGATCGGACACTTTTTTGGGACCAGTGACATTATTAGTGATCAGAGCTAAAAAAAATAGCCACTGATCACTGTATAAATGACTATGGCAGGGAAGAGGTTAAGGTTAAGTGTTCCCTAGGGAGGTGTTTCTAACTGTGGCGGAGTGTACTGACAGGGAGTAGAGAGAGATTGCTGTTCTTGATCACTAGGAACAGACGATCTCTCTCTACGCCCCTGTCAGAACGGGGATCTGTTTGTTTACATTGACAGATCCCCATTCTGAGGAGCGAGCGCGGGTGGTCGGCAAGCAGTTAAAGAAACCACAACGTCTCACACCAAGTGAAACAGGCCCTCCATGACAAACCTGACCTTCCTAGCTTTTAGCATCACAGATTCAGAAATATCTCTGTCTTTCAAAACCTAGGCTTCAGTTGGTTGTAAAGCCTAAAAACATTTTTTACCTTGATGCATACCCTGCATTAATATTTAAAAAAAACTGTTTCAGTGTTTGTATTGCCCCCTCCCCCTTATATTTACCTGAGCCCGATCTCGATCCAGTACTGTGCCTGTCTACAGGAGCTCTCTCCTCTTTTTTATGCTCTCACAAGCTTTGCTGAGAGCAGAGGAAGCCATTGGCTCCCGCTGCAGTCAGTCAAATCTCGCTGTCTGTAAACAGAGCTCACGATTAAGCCCGCAGGTGTGCCACCATGGGAAGCAGCTTCCTATGGTGGCACACCAAGAAGAGAAGCCTGGAGAATGGGCGGGAGACCCCAGAAGAGGAGGATTGGGGGACGTTCTATGCAAAACCATTCAGCAGGTAAGTATAACATTTGACTTTACATACGCTGTCAGCAACCATACCATTAAAGCAATTGATCATGACGCAGTATGGTCCTCGTGGCACTGTCAGGCTGAATCTGGATCAGATGACCCTTCAAGCAAGATAGCCAAATGCTGCAGAGACAGCCAGATCGCCCAAAGTTTCAGAATGTTGATCAGGGGAGGAGATTCCAATGACAAGCCCCCTGTACCAAGAGTGCCCAGGACTCCACCTCAGCCTGAGATGAAGGCTCCTTAAGTAAGGATCTTCCAGAAAACTGGAAGGGGCCACCAAGCCAGGACACCCTGGTCTTTGGTGCCAAAGAATTCAGTTTTTCCAGAGACTAGACTGAGATGGACAACTCCTGAACTAGAAAGCTCTAATCTGAAATTGAAGAGTTTGACGTTTTCCCCAAGAAAAAAAACATTCTGGAGTATCTT
Source organism: Rana muscosa (assembly GCA_029206835.1). Classification (NCBI taxonomy): domain Eukaryota; kingdom Metazoa; phylum Chordata; class Amphibia; order Anura; family Ranidae; genus Rana; species Rana muscosa. The sequence continues at coordinate 909,481,051 of CM055121.1, read as the reverse complement.
GGTCTAATTCTAAACACAGAACGAAACAATGACAATTTATGATAGGGTTGTCCCGATACCACTTTTTTAAGACAGAGTACAAGTACCGATACTTTTTTTCAAGTACTCGCCGATACCGATTACCGATACTTTTTTTTCAATGTCACGTGACAGTGGCACATGTGTCAGTATTTTTTTTTTACAATTTTTTTTTTTACATTTTTTTTAATGTTTTTTTACAGTGCTTTCTTCTTTTTTTTTGGGTGGGTGGGGGGGGGGGGGGGTTGGATTGTGTGAGTGTGTTTTTTTTATTCACATTTTTATTATTTTTTCCAATTCATTTTTTTTATTTATTGCAATTTTTTATTTTATTTTTTTACACCTGTTGGGGGGGCTTTGGTGAGATTTCAGGGGTCTTAACAGACCCCTGACATCTCCCCTTTGAGACAGAGAAAGGGACACAGATCCCCCAGTCCCTTTCTCTGCAGCCTCAGATAAAATGAATGGACAGGAGGCTCCTCTCCATTCATAAACTGAAGCATCGTAAACACAGGTTACGATGTTTCAGTTATATGAATGGACAGAGTCAGTGATCACGGACTCTGTTCATTCAGAAAAGGAAGGAGCCGGGTTTAGCGGCTCCTACCTCCGCTCTCCATCCTGACAGATCGAGGACAGAGGGAGTGGAGGAGGACATGGAGGGGACACGGAGCACGGAGGGGGAGAGCAGCAGGAGTGGGACACGGAGCGCGGACAGCAGCACGGAGGGGACAACGAACCCGGAGGGGGAGAGCAGCATGGAGGGGGACACAGAATGCGAAGGGGGAGAGCAGCATCACGGAGGAGGACACGGGACACAGATCATGAAGAAGGACAGCAGCAACAGCACGGAGGGGGTTACAGGGACAGTCAGCGGTGATCGGTGCGGCTTTGGGGGGAGTTTAGAAGCACCGATCGCCGCTGTATATATTTCGCTAAAGCAGCTGAAAGGGGGGGGGGGGCTCCGGGGGGAGAAGCTGTCAGTTGTATTGAAATGTATACAGGGAGACCAGTGCTTGAAACTTCCCCCCCGCCGCACCGATCATCCCTGACTGCCCAGGTATCGGGTGAAGCATCGGAGCATTTCCCCCCCGAGTACAAGTACTTGGGGAAATGCTCAGTATCGGTACCGATACTAGTATCGGTATCGGGACAACCCTAATTTATGAAGGTTCAGAGTTCATTCCAAACCACTATAATGTCTGGACAGTCAAAGTCAAATTGTCCTATAGAGCCTACACTGACTGTTTCCTCAACAGTAGGTCACCTAAATATCCCACAATGTGGATGTCATGAGCACGCAGCAGGACTAATACAGGGGCCAGCACTTTGGCGAACACCTAGGTGCATCCTCCACCAGTATAGTAATTGTTTTAAAGGCAGGACAGTACCAGATCCATAGTGGGTTCAGATCACCTTTTGAAGAGGCCATGGGCAAATAAGACAAAATCTGTGGGAGATGGTTTAGGGGCTCACTTTTGGCCTCTGTGCTTAGACTCACATTCAGACATATTGGGACTGCATGGCAGTAAGGTAACATAAGGCTTAGGGTACAAGTCAAGGGCTCAGGTGCCCATAAAACCAAGACCGCTAGTAGCAAGTAAGGGTTGGATGGCTGGAAGTGACCAAAGTCACTGTAGATGGGCAGCAGGAATGGATTACAGTTTTCCGTGGCTCTCTGCAAAGTATGAACAGCAGCAGAGAAATGGTTCCTCAATGCTGAATGATTGCAGAGCGTCACTCCACCCAGCAAATGATGTCAAAGCCAATAGTAAAAAAGTGAGCATGCTCACAGTAGGAAGGGTTATTTAAGCCTACAGCTTGCCAGAGTTCAAACCTAAAAGGTGTACAATGATCTGGACAATAAAGAAAGTCAAGCTTACATGAGATTTGCAAAGGAAGGTGCCCATTGTAATCTGATCCTATTTTGTAAATCTCCTCCTTTATTTTGATATCAGAGTAATTCCACGTGCTTATGACTTTTAATGTATGAAAACCTCCTCAAACACTTAAATTACCCAAATAAACCTCTAAATTTTTCATTTTCTATGATGTGGCAGGCATGAAGCAGAAGTACATTGAAAATCCAAAGTCCTTCAATGGTTTACAAATACTAAAGAGCTTGGAAAATGCCTAGGAGCGAGTTACCCTTAGAATAAAATTCATCCATTTTAGTATTTTTTTTTTTTAATGTACTCAGTAGAAGCTAGCATCAATGTTCCTGATGTTCTTGTGCTGTTCCAGTAACCATAAGTAGATTGCATGCCATAAATTGAACACTCAACACATTATTAGTCTGCCCTGTGTATACACCAACTAGTTCACTAGACGAACCATCAGAAGGGGCATTGCAATAAGTATTTCGAATATCCCATACACGGACAGAGTTATCCATAGATGTAGAGGCAATTAGGCTGCTGTCTGGACTGAATGCAAGGCTGTTGATATTGTCAGTGTGCCCTCTCAGCTCTTTATAGAGAGTCCCTGATGCCAAATCCCATAGTTTAAGACGTTGATCCTCCCCAGCTGAGGCCAAGTACCTTCCATTTGGGGAAAAAGCAAGGGCAAGCACAGGCCCCCTGTGTCCGGTGAAGAGTCTTACAGAGTTTCCTTGCTGACTGCTCCATAATCGAACTGTCTTATCAGTAGATCCTGTGGCAAGATAATTTGAGTTGGGGTGGAATTTAATGCAGTCAACATCAGCTAAATGGCCTGAATATATTCTGAGAGGAAATGTCCTATCAAATGACCACAACCTGGCTGTGCGATCATGAGAACCACTTGCAAAAAAGAGGCTACAGGCACTAACATCTAAATCCCAGACTGGATATGCATGGCCTTCATACAGGACAGTGTTTGTGTAGGTTTTAAGGTCCCAAAAGCGAATAGATGAATCTTCAGAGCATGACAAAAGGCCAGAGCTATTGGAAAGGAAACGGGTACTGTAAACTGGCCCACAGTGTCCTCTAAGTATCTTCATTTCACTACCAGCCTGATCTTCATCATCACCCTACAAAAAAGGATGCAAAAAAAAAAAAAAAAAAAAAAAAAAGGTAAATATCAAACAATGCAGATTTTATATAAGACTGCTCATTAAAGTAGTATTAAAATTGTAGTAAAGCCCGCGTTGTGATTTTTACCTACAGGTAAAGCTTTACCTGTAGATAAAATGAACATCTTGCCAGACCTTCAGAGCTTTGTGCCGAAAACCGAGGGATTACTTCATTGCAGCTCTGGCCAATCACACAGCCAGAGCGTGCAAACCCAGAAGAAAGACCGGGGGGAAAAGGTCAGCCCTTTCAGCTGTGACAACACGCCGCTGGAAGGCTTTGTTCCAAGGTATTTCATAATGTGCTAGTATGCGATGCATACTAGCACATTATGCAATTGCCCTACAGGTGTGTGTTTCTTTTTTAACCAGCCATGGTTTACTACTGCTTTAAACAAAAGACCAAAACATTTATTATACTGCATCTTACCAACTCTTAGGGCTCTTTCACACGGAGGTCCGTTCAGGTCCGCCTGTCAGTTTTTTTAGGCGGACCTGAAACGGATCCTCCATGTACCCCTATGGAGGCACGGATGTCAGCGGAGACATGTCCGCTGACATCCACTCCGCCAAAGTGTGACGGAGGAAAACCCTATTTTTCCTTCCGTCGGCGGAGCGGATCGGATGACGACGGACTCTACGGTCCGTCGTCATCCGATTCCCCATAGGGGAGAGCGGCGCTCTGACAGGGCGGTCCCTGCACAGTGTGCGGGGACCGCCCAGTCATCCGTCGGCTCAGCGGGGATCAACGGAGCGATCCCCGCTGAGCAAGCGGAGCTTCACGGGGCGGATCTGCACGGATCCGCCCCGTGTGAAAGGGGCCTTAGATGTGATGGCTGGATTTGTTTTCTTATTTTAGGCTTTCTTCACCTGGTGATCTGGCCAGTAAGTCTGGTCAGTAAGAACAAGATCTTTTGCAGGCACAGGGAATGAGACACACAATTTAACACTGGAAAGGGGGCCTGCAATGATCAGATTTTATTTATAGAAAACCTTTATCCTAAAAAAGGAAAAAAACGGTTTGCTGTAACTGCTTATAACGTATTAGCTGGAGTTGGCTTAAATTTTGTTAGTGTATTTAAATCTGCGAGTACATCCAACATCCTCTTCTCCACCATATGTTTGTCAAATAATTTAAAAGAACAGTTTTGAATAGAGCCTTTAACCCGAGAGCTTTAATTTACAGAATTACAAAGATTTTGTATCTCTAGGTAAGTCAATAGAGAATACTGTCTTGGGAATATCCTTCTCAAGATCATTGACACAATAAAAAAAAAAAAAAAAAAAAAAGGAGAATTGCAGCAGAAAAGAGTAAGGTAGCATAAACCATTAGACCCCCATCAGGACTTGTAATGCAACTTTGGACATCAAAGTTGCATCCCATGATTTCCAATGATAACCAAATATGTGCGACTTCAAGTCATAGTGAATTCAAAGTAGTTAATGCACTACTTTAGTCCAACTTTCATACCTGAATGTTTTACATGCAACAGTGGGGCCAACTTTGCAGAGGGACAACAAGCCACATCCAAGTCGCACCCATCCATATTTGCACCAAAGTTGGTACTTTGGAGTCATAAAAGTGTGAATGGACATTAAAAAGTTCCTTAAAGTGGTTGTAAACCCACAAAAAAAAAAAACCTGCAAGACAAAAAGGCATAATGAGCTAATATGCATAGCATACTAGCTCATTATGAATTACTTATCTTACATCGAAGCCCCCGCAGCGGTCCTCGTACACCGCTTCGGCCGGCGACATCGCTCCCGGCGTTATTTCTGGGTATCGCGGGCTCCAGCGCTGTGATTGGTTGGAGCCACGATGACGTCATTCCCTAGCATGCGCGCGGGAGCCGCCGGTAACGACATACTAGCTGAAGCAACAGCACTGGCATGCCATTGCTTCAGGACACGTGCCAATAACCTTGGCACATGCTGATACAGGGGATATCTCCTAAACCGTGCAGGTTTAGGAGATATCTGGGATAGCTACAGGAAAGCCTTATTATAGGCTTACCTGTAGTAAAAAAGTGGTTGTAAAGGGTTTACAGCCACTTGCCAACTAGTTTTGGAGGTTGTCTATTGAAGTCCTGCCAGAATAGCTCCCCGCGCTGTGACGCGCCCTGTGATCGCTGTGTTCGAAGGACATAGCTGATCACAGATCGAGGTAAAGGGTCAATCACAGCGGCCCCTTACCACATGATCAGCTGTGTCCAATCACAGCTGAACACAATGTAAATACACCTGCCGGTTATCGGCATTCCTTTCATCATGCGCGATCACAGCGTGAGGAGAGCACTGTAACCAGCAATCCTGACAGGGTACATCTACACTGATAACCAGGGCACGGTTTATCAGGTGTTCTGATGATCAGTGCAGTCCCAACAGTGCCAATCCATGCCACCTCATCAGTGAAGGAAAAAAAAATTCAATAATTAAATTTTCAAAATTTTATAACAGAAACCAAGAAAAACTTCAGCCCCCCCCAAATTTTCTGTCTTTTTCGTTTGTTTAGCAAAAAATAAGAAATCCAGTGGTGATTAAATACCACCAATAGAAAGCTTTTGTGTCATTCAAAGTGCAACAGCGCTGAAAACAAAAAATTGGCCTGGGCAGGAAGAGGGTAAAAGTGTCCAGTAGGCAAATGGTGAAACATTTTTAGGCAATTGCTCAGGTACCATAGCCTGACCTTTGAACCACCTGAAGCAAATCATCATTTGAATTTTTTTTCCTTATCAAACTCATAGCTACATCCTTAAGTCTCACAGTAATACAGAAGAGACTAGAACACCACATAATGCAAAACTGAATTATAAGGAATAGGCTGTAATTCACTGGGCATTATAAAGTAGAAATAAACTCACTAATTTTAACAAATACTCAAAACAGTTACAGTAAAGCGGCAGTTAACTCTTGCTATAAAAAATAAAATAAATAATTAGTTCCCTGCAGGTTAAAAGCGGAGTTCCAGGCAAAAAGAGAACTCCCATGTCGCCGCAGCGAGGTATGTCACTTCCACGGTTTTATCCGGCCCTCCTCGCCCCTCCGTTGTCTTCTGGGACCAGTGTGTGTTCCAGAAGACAACGGGACCATTCAGAAAGCGCAACTCGCACATGCGCAGAAGGCAACCTGCTGTGAAGCCTGGAGGCTTCATTGTCAGTTTCCCTTACTTGGAATGCTGGCGCCTGCACCCAAAGCCGATGGACAGATCAGCTTGGGGTGCCGACATTGCGGGCTCCCTGGACAGGTAAGTGTCCTTATATTAACAGTCAGCAGCTGCAGTATTTGTAGCTGCCGACTTAATTTTCTTTTCCCCCAGCCTGGAACTCCGATTTAATGTCATAATGTGCTAGTATGCACCACATTATGACAGACCTACCTGTAAAGCAGATCTTCCAGCAGTGCGCGGTCACCACTAACAGGGCTTCCATCGTCACCTGGTCTTCCTTTCGGGTTTGCGCACTCCGGCTGTTTAAATGGCCAGGCCACAATGACGTCACTCACACGCATGTGCACCGGAATCACAAATCGCAGCATAGTGTGCGCATGCGGCGGTGACATCACTGGCTGCCACAAATATGAATCTCTCCTAAACTTACCTGTGGGTACAAGTAAAAAAAGCAGACCTTAATACTGCTTTAAAGGGGTTGTAAACCCTCGTGGTTTTTCACCTTAAAGCGGAGTTCCAGGCTATTTTTAGTTTATTAAAAGTCAGCAGCTACAAAAAGTGTAGCTGCTGACTTTTAATACAGCCAGTCACCTGTCCCACGGTCCAGCGATGCGGCCGCATGGAGGCCCGCTCCTCTCCCCCTCCTCCCCGCGGCGCCATCCTTAGAACTGTGGGCACCCGGCCGTGACAGCTTGTGGCTGGCGATCTTCTGGGACCTGTCACGTGTCCCAGAGGATCTCCTAGCGCAGGGACAGTGCTGAAAGCTGAAATTTCGCCTGGGCAGGTAGGGGGTATATGTGCCCAGTAAGGAAGTGGTTAACCACTTCAATACCATGCACTTATACACCTTCCTGCCCAAGCCAATTTTGAGCTTTCAGCGCTGTCGCAATTTGAATGACAATTGCGCGGTCATGCTACACTGTACCCAAACAATTTTTTTATCATTTTGTTCCCACAAATAGAGCTTTCTTTCGGTGGTATTTGATCGCCATTTTGCACAACAAATAAAAAAAGAGCGAAAATTTTGAAAAAAAATAAGTTTGTTTCCGTAAATTTGTTTTGTAAATAAGTACCTTTTCTACTTCAATGACGGGCACTGATAAGGCGGCACTGATGGGCAGCACTGGTATGCGGCACTCATAGGCGGCACGGACGGGCACTGATGGACACTAGTAGGTGGCACTGGTGACATTGATGCCCAGCAATGCCAGCCACCACACATTGTGATCGTGCCATGATGGTGCCAGTCAGTGCCCATTTGTGGGCACTGATTGGCATTTTTTTTTATGTTTTACTACATGTGGATGGCCATGGGGGCCATCCACATGCTTGGGGCTTCCCTGGTCGTCCTGGGCGGCATCCTGGTGGTCTAGTGTGGGTATCCGAGGGGGGGCTGCGCTGGTAAACAATCAGCGCGAACCCTCCCTGTCAGGAGAGCCGCCGATCGGCTCTCCTCTACTCGCGTCTGTCAGACGCGAGTGAGGAAGAGCCGATCAACGGCTCTTCCTGTTTACATCGTGATCAGCTGTGATTGGACACGGCTGATCACATGGTAAAAAGCCTCCGCCGGAGGCTCTTTACCGAGATCAGTGTAGCGGTGTCAGACTGACACACCGCTCCAGCGATCGCCGCGATGTGCACCCGGCGCGCGGCGGCTGTTATCCTGCAGGACGTCATATGACGTCCAGTGTGGATAACAGAACCACTTCCCGGACTTCAATATGCTATTGACTGGGCGGGAAGTGGTTAAAGTAGGTTTGCACCGATACTAAGCATTTGCACGAGTATCAGCACTTGTGCAAATACACAGATACCTGAAACTGATACCTTCAGGTTCGGCTCTTTCATCCGTTAGCACTATTCGCCTGCTGACAGATGAAATGTATACAAAGGAATGCAAGCAGTCATTAGTTGTTAAAGAGCGGGGCCGCCACGTCCTTAACAACCAATTACGTTTCAGCTGTCAGTGGGGATTTCCCTTCCCCGCAGTGGACCCGCCCCGGCTACGTTTTTGTGTCCTCTGGCGATGTGCTTCTCCTCTGCGGGCGACAGATCTGCCTGGTGAGTAGTGTGTACTGCACTGAGCCAGGCTTTTGCTGCTGCAGAACTTCTTGGAGGGGAAGGGCAGGTCTGCTGGGTGTTGTAGTGCAGCGATTGGCAGTGTGTAGGTTCCCAAATACCCCCTTACCCTCTCCCCTCTGCTCAAAACAACAGCAACCCGCACATCCTGCAGTTTTCACGTTCTTTCCCCTCCCATTCCCCCCCCCCCCCCTTCACGGTCCCAATTCCAGGTCCTCACGCAGTGCCCTTGACCCAATAGCTATCCATACCATGCATTCTAAATATTATTTTATTTTATCAGAGAGTGGTATACATTTCGCCGCGGGGGGTCTTCTTATGAGCCTTCGGTTGGTCCATGGCCCTAACCCGGTGAGCAGACTTGTGTTACCCGACAATGACTGTATACAATGTGTTTTTATATGATGTACCTTTATATGCATTTTTTTCTTTATGTTCTGCTAGTTTATTGTACTGTATTATTGGCTACACAGATAACCCTCCCGAAGAAGCGGCTGTACCCGCGAAACCGGTAGAGGTTTTTTGGCCATTCACCACTGCAACAGACACCCTACGGGGTTACCCATTAGTAACAACTGCTGTTTTGAATGTGGGGTCTGGCTCATGTGTTTTTAATTCTGTATAGTTTTATGTGTAATAAATCATTTTTAATAAACTTTTGTGTTTTGTTATCAGTACCGAGAAAGTCCACAAAAATACCCCCTCTTTCTAGGCGATTTTGGTTTAGGCCGTACTAGCAGCCGCCACCATACCATCACCTGGCCCAATTGCTCTATACGCTCTTGCAACAAATTGTTTTGTTTTCAGTCATTCCTCCAGTGGTTCCAGATAACCGTTACATCTGCCAGTGTGCTTATGTCAGCGCTCAACCAGACTTTGGAGCCCTCAAATGGCTGGAGTCATATTTGATCAAGTGAAGCATCATAGCAACTATAGATCTAAATAGAGGCAAAGATGGCATCACCTAGGTTGTAAAAGGATAGGAGGATTTAGCTCTGCTTTACAGAAGAACTATTAAAACTCCCATCCTTTACAGTGAAAGCTGGCACCATATTTTTTTTTCTTTTTTTATCTGGAGTTGCCATGTTGCTGCACATGTGATCAGTTGGACACCAACCATTTGAGGACTTGGTAGTTCGGTTGATAGCAGTTAAGAGGGTTGAGACAAACCATTTACTGTGGACAGAGGTGCTGACAATGGCCAACTTTTATTCATTTATGTAAAATCTTCATCCCAAAAAGGAAAAAGACTGTTGCTGTAACTGCTTAAAGCGTTAGCTGGAGTTTGGATTCAATTTGTTAGTGTATTTAAAATTTGCTAGTACATCTAACACGCCCCTCTCCCCAGACTGACAATGCTGCTGTCTGTTGCACCGTCATCCAGAGAGTGTAGGCACTATATAACTGGAGGTGTTTTACCGACAATATCACCAGGTGAAAACAGAGGGGAAAAAACAATGCAGCCATCACATCTATGGATTGGTAACATATTACATTTTTGGCTTTGTGTTTAACCACTTGTGGACCGGCCCATGTACATTTACGTCGGCAGAATGGCACAGACAGGCATAATCACGTACCTGTATGTGGCCCTTTAAATGCCTGCCATGTGGTCGCAAGCGCACAGCCAGCGGCGCGCTCGCGACCCTGCCGCCTTCCCTGTGAGTCGGACCGCGGGTCCCGCGGACTCGATAGCCGCTGGGATCCCCGCGATCGTCTCACGGAGGTATAGAGCAGGGAGATGCTTGTGTAAACAAGCATCTCCCCGCTCTGACTAGTGACAATGACACTGATCTCAGCTCCGTGTACTCTGAGCGAAGATAAGTGTCATGTGACACAGAGCCCGTCCCGCCTACACTATGCAGGGAACACTTAACCCCTACAGCACCAGCTAGTGGTTAACCCCTTCACTGCCAGAGTCATTTTCACAGTAACCAGTGCATTTTTATAGCACTGATCGCTGTGAAAATGACCATGGTTCCAAAAATGTGTCCGATGTGTCCGCCATAATGTCGCAGTCATGGAAAAAAATTAATAAAAAATCATCACTGATCGCCGCCATTACTAGTAAAAATTTAATAATTAAGCCGTAAAACTATCCCCTATATTGTAACCGCTATAACTTTTGCGCAAACAAATCAATAAACGCCTATTGCGATTTATTTTTAACAAAAATATGTAGAATACGTATCGGCCTAAAAACTGAGGAATTTTTATTTTTTTTATTTTATATATTTTTTTGGGGGATATTTATTATAGCAAAAAGTAAAAACTATTGCATTTTTTTTCAAAATTGTCACTCTGTTTATAGCGCAAAAAATAAAAACCACAGAGGTGACTGCGCAATTGTCAGTTAAAGCAACACAGTGCCGAATCGCAAAAAGTGGCCTTGTCTTTGACCACCCAAATGGTCCGGGGCTGAAGTGGTTAATACAGCTTTGATGGAACAGTTTTGGGAAACTGGTAAATCAGTGGGATTAGTTCCACTTCAAAGCTTAAAAAAGGGATATTAAAGTCTTGGCTTTTTTTTTTCTTAAAAATAACAAACATGTTATACTTACCTGCTCTGTGCAATGATTTTGCACAGAGTAGCCCGGATCCTCCCCTTTTAGGGTCCCATGCCAGCGCTCCTGGCCCCTCCTGCTGGGTTTCCCCACAGCAAGCAGCTTGCTCTGGGGACACCCAAACAAGCACGCTCCCGACCCACGGCTCTGTGTCCATTCACACACACACACAGAGCCGTGACTCAGCTCCGCCCCGTCTCCTGATTGGCTCACTGGCTGCGATTGACAGCAGTGGGAGCCAATGGCTTCCACTGCTGCCAAAAGTCAATCAGGAGTGCAAGTCCCTGGAGAGACAAGGCTCTCATGGATATCGCTGGATTGAAAGGGGGCTCAGATAAGTATTGGGGGGGGGGCGCTGCTGCACACTGAAGGTTTATTATTTATCCACTTTAAGGATTGGTAAGCTCCAATATATTGCATTTTAGCTTTTGGGTTTAGATACACTTTAAAACTAGTACTGATGAGAATAAAACCTTTGGAGACTAAGAGTTCTTAATCATAAATGCAGAGAATCATACCTCCTCTTCTAAGATATCACAAGATAGTCGTATGTGAGAAACATTCACGGTGTGTGGTCGTGTTTTCAGTTTTTTTGACCTCAGACTCCAGAGTTTCACAGAAGAGTTGTCAAATCCAGCAGCCAGAAGTTTGCCATTAGGCGAGATCTCAGCTGTATTCAGCAAGTTTTCAGTGTTGTAGAATGCATAAAAACACACAGTTGTCAATGAAGGTGGCCCATCCTTGACTTTCTTTATGCAGTCTTGCAGCTGTTCAAGAGCTGCTTCATTCTGCAAAATAGGAGCTGGAACATCCTGTGCGTCAAGACTGTTGCTCTCTCCTCTTGAAGAAAATTTATCACTTGTATACAACTGGTACTCTGTGAGTCTGACAGGTTGAACATCTAGTTGGATGTGCAGAGTGAGGGTTTTGAGAAGGACACTATTGTTATCACTTTGAAGGTAGCGCAGAAGGTAGTTGTAGCTGTCTTCTTGCAGACGGACCACATACTTGTTATCTAGAAATGCTCTCAGTTTGATGTTTGAGTGAATGTCCTGCATGGTCATGGTGGTCTGAAGTTGTTCAATTATATCTTTCTGTGCTGGATGATGAAGGAACATGCCATGGAAGCGACTGTAGAAGCTATCCACCATGCTTTTAAGGCTATTTTGGACCATGTCCAGGTGGAGGTAGACAAAGAGAGGATATAGTAGAGATGTCACATCTTGACTATAAGGACAATTTTCTTCTGCAAATTAAAAAAAATATATACATAAAAAAATTTACATATTTCTAAAGTAATTGTAAAACGATGAAAATTATTCTATTTAAAATAAACAATTGTGTAGGATATTTAAAAAAAAAAAAAAAAAAAAAACCTTTTTTCCCTTTTTTAACCACTTAAGCCCCGGGCCATTTGGTAGCTAGAGGACCAGAGGTGATTTCAGAATTTTGCACTGCGCTGCTTTAACTGTAAATTGTGCGGACATGCAATGTTGTACCCAAACGAAATTTGCATCCTTTTCTTCCCACAAATAGAGCTTTCTTTTAATGGTATTTGATTGCCTCTGCGATTTTTATTTTTTGCGATATAAACAGAAAAAGACAGAAAATTTAGAAAAAAAAAATGATATTTTCTACTTTTTGTTATAAGAAAAATCGAATGAACTCAATTTTAGTCATACATTTAGGCCAAAATGTATTCAGCCACATGTCTTTAGTAAAAAAAATGTCAAGCGTATATTTATTGGTTTACGCAAAAGTTATAGCGTTTACAAACTAGGGTACATTTTCAGGAATTTACACAGCTTTAAATTTATGACTGCCTATCTCATTTCTTGAGGTGCTAAAATGGCAGGGTAGTACAAAACCCCCCCCAAATGACCCCATTTTGGAAAGTAGACACCCCAAGGAAATTGCTGAGAGGCATGTTGAGCCCATTGAATATTTTTTTTTTGTCCCAAGTGATTGAATAATGACAAAAAAATAAAAAATAAATTACAAAAAGTTGTCACTAAATGATATATTGCTCACACATGCCATGGTTATATGTGGAATTGCACACCAAAATACATTCTGCTGCTTCTCCTGAGTACGGGGATACCACATGTGTGGGACTTTTTGGGAGCCTAGCCACGTACGGGACCCCGGAAACCAAGCACCGCCTTCAGGATTTCTAAGGGCGCAAATTTTTGATTTCACTCCTCACTACCTATCACAGTTTCGAAGGCCATAAAATGCCAAAATAGCACAAACCCCCCCCAAATGACACCATTTTGGAAAGTAGACACCCCAAGCTATTTACTGAGAGGCATGTTCAGTCCATGGAATATTTTATATTTTGCCACAAGTTGCGGGAATATGACAAACTTTTTTATTTTGGACAAAGTTGTCACTAAATGATATATTGCTCACACATGCCATGGGCATATGTGAAATTACACCCCAAAATACATTCTGCTGCTTCTCCTGAGTACAGGGATACCACATGTGTGGGACATTTTGGGAGCCTAGCCGCGTACGGGACCCCAAAAACCAAGCACCGCCTTCAAGGTTTCTAAGGGCATAAATTTTTGATTTCACTCCTCACTATCTATCACAGTTTTGAAGGCCATAAAATGCCAAGATGGCACAAAACCCCCCCAAATGACCCCGTTTTGGAAAGTAGACACCCCAAGCTATTTGCTGAGAGGCATTTTGAGCCCATTGAATATTTTTTTTTTGTCCCAAATGATTGAATAATGACAAAAAGAAAAAAAAAAAAATGTACAAAAAGTTGTCACTAAATGATATATTGCTCAAACATGCCATGGTTATATGTGGAAATGCACCCCAAAATACATTTTGCTGCTTCTCCTGAGTACGGGGATACCACATGTGTGGGACTTTTTGAGAGCCTAGCCGCGTACGGGGCCCTGAAAACCAAGCACCGCCTTCAGGATTTCTAAGGGCACAAATTTTTGATTTCACTCCTCACTACCTATCACAGTTTTGAAGGCCAAAAAATGCCAAGATAGCCCAAAACCCCCACAACAAATGACCCCATTTTGGAAAGTAGACACCCTAAGCTATTTGCTGAGAGGCATGGTGAGTATTTTACAGCTCTCATTTGTTTTTGAAAATGAAGAAAGACATTTTTATTTATTTTTTTCCTTTTTTCAATTTTCAAAACTTTGTGACAAAAAGCGAGATCTGCAAAATACTCAACATACCTCTCAGCAAATAGCTTGGGGTGTCTACTTTCCAAAATGGGGTCATTTGGGGGGGGGGGGGGGGTTGCCATCTGGGCATTCCATGGCCTCCGAAACTGTGATAGGCAGTGAGGAGTGAAATCAAAAATTTACACCCATAGAAATCCTGAAGGCGGTGCTTGGTTTTCGGGGTCCTGTACGCGGCTAGGCTCCCAAAAAGTCTCACACATGTGGTATCCCCGTACTCGGGAGAAGAAACAGAATGTATTTTGGGGTGCAATTCCACATATAACCATGGCATGTTTGAGCAATATATAATTTAGTGACAACTTTTTGTACATTTTTTTTTCTTTTTGTCATTATTCAATCACTTGGGACAAAAAAATTTATATTCAATGGGCTCAACATGCCTCTCAGCGAATAGCTTGAGGTGTCTACTTTCCAAAATGGGGTCATTTGGCGGGGTTTTGAACTGTCCTGGCATTTTATGCACAACATTAGGAAGCTTATGTCACACATCATCCACTCTTCTAACCACTTGAAGACAAAGCCCTTTCTGACACTTTTTGTTTACATGAAAACATTATTTTTTTTTGCAAGAAAATTATGTTGAACCCCCAAACATTATATATTTTTTTAAAGCAAAGGCCCTACAGATTAAAATAGTGGGTGTGGCATTTTTTTTCCCACACAATATCTGCGCAGCGATTTTTCAAACGCATTTTTTGGGGGAAAAACACTTTTTTTATTTTTAATGCACTAAAAAACACTATATTGCCCAAATGTTTGATGAAATAAAAAAGATGATCTTAGGCCGAGTACATGGATACCAAACACGACATGCTTTAAAATTGCGCACAAACGCACAGCGGCGACAAACTACATTCATTTTTAAAAGCATTTAAAAGCCTTTACAGGTTACCACGTTAGATTTACAGAGGAGGTCTACTGCTAAAATTACTGCCCTAGATCTGACCTTCGCGGTGATACCTCACATGCATGATGCAATTGCTGTTTACATATGACGCTAGACCGACGCTTGCGTTCGCCTTTGCGCAAGAGCAGGGGGGGGGGGGGGACAGCGGTGCTTTTTTTTTTTTATTATTTATTTTGCTTTTTTATTTTATTTTTAAACTGTTCCTTCCATATCTTTTTTTTTTTTTTTTTTTACCATTTTTATTGTTATCTCAGGGAATGTAAATATCCCCTATGATAGCAATAAGTAGTGACAGGTACTCTTTTTTTGAAAAAAATTGGGGGGTTAGACTCTAGATCTTTCCTCTGCCCTCAAAGCATCTGACCACACCAAGATCGGTGTGATAAAATGCTTTCCCAATGGCGCTGTTTATATCCGGGGGGGGACATTCCCTCCCACTGCTTGTAAAAGCAGTCTAGAGGCTAATTATCTGCTAGAATTGCTTTTACATGAAAGCCGGCCACTGGCTGAAAAGAATGATACCAAGATGATACCTAAACCCGCAGGCATCATTCTGGTATAAACATTCAAAGTCCAGCAACATACCAGTACGTTGCTGGTCCTTGTTGGACATGTATTGTAATATTTTTTTTCATGCAGCCTGTTGGCTGAACGAAAAAAAGAGATTGATCGGTGGGTATGCCCACCATTAGAATACCTCCCTTCATCCACCCACTTCTAATTATGGGCATATATGCCGAAGCATGGGGGCATCCTTCCGCAAAAAAGTTATGCCGCGTACACACGGTCAGACTTTTCCACGGGCAAGCCTCCGTCGGAATTTCGACCGTATATACGCGGCATTAGGAGCAAAATCGCTCCTCCGCCCCCATGCTTCGGCATATATGCGCTTTTTTTTAACTGTGGTGGTGAAATCACCTCCTACAGCGTCGGAATCACGGCTTTATGTATCGTGGGAGCAAACGCTGTCGCTGTCAAGATAAATAAATCCGCGATGCAACTGAATGGCGTACCTGCTAAGCAAATGATGGTTAACATTAAAACAAAGTAAAATTACAGTACAACAGTAAGACCTTACCATACCATACCTGCAAAGCAAATACCAAAACAAAACCTAGTAAAAAATAAAACATTTTTTTAACGCAACCTGTGCCTAAAATATATATATGCCGAAGCATGGGGGCATCCTCCCGCAAAAAAGTTATGCCGCGTACACACGGTCGGACTTTTCCACGGGCAAGCCTCCGTCGGAATTTCGACCGTATGTACGCGGCATAAAAGGTTATGCCGCGTACACACGGTCGGACTTTTCCACGGGCAAGCCTCTGTCGGAATTTCGACCGTATATACGCGGCATTAGGAGCAAAATCGCTCCTCCGCCCCTGCTGCCCCCATGCTTCGGCATATATGCTCTTTTTTTTAACTGTGGTGGTGAAATCACCTCCTACAGTGTTGGAGTCATGGCTTTATGTATCGTGGGAGCAAACGCTGTTGCTGTCAAAATAAATAGATCCGTGCTGCAACTGAATGGCGTAAACAAAAAATTACATACCTGAAAAGCAAGCATGATAAAACATTGCAGAATATAATACAGTAAAAAAGAGCAGAACAATGGAGAGAGAGAGAGAGAGAGAGAGAGAGAGAGAGAGAGAGAGAGAGAGAGAGAGAGAGAGAGAGAGAGAGAGAGAGAGAGAGAGAGAGAGAGAGAGAGAGAGAGGAGAGAGAGAGAGAGAGAGAGAGAGAGAGAGAGAGAGAGAGAGAGAGAGAGAGAGAGAGAGAGAGAGAGAGAGAGAGAGGAGAGAGAGAGAGAGAGAGAGAGAGAGAGAGAGAGAGAGTTTTTACACTTTTTTTTGTAACTTTAACAACTGTAATGGTTCGGGTCTCTCAAAATGTAATGGCATCTTGGGAGACCCTGTGTAAGTGTGTCCTAGTCTGTGAAATGCTGTACCCTACGCTAAAACTTCACTTTTGAGTGGTAGCGTTCAAAACATTCACCAAGGCAAAGACCAGGTTTGTCAGGACAGAGTGGACAAAAAACACGGGTGTCACGCCTAAATCCGCGCTTGCTACAGACACGACATCTTTTTTGGGGGGTTCGTTGGGTAGGGGTACTCGGGAGGGCATACGGATAATGCCTCTCATGCAGCCGGCTTACTGCATTTGGTTGGGAATGGTGAGGTGCAGAACCGCCTGGATACAGGAGTTCTGTGACTATCTCATTCTGGAATTTTAGAAGAGATAACATCCCACCTGAAGCTCTGTATAGCACATGAGCGTTCAGCAAAGCCAATTGGCATAAGGATAGAGACACTTTTTTGTATCAGCGTCTCGCCTTACGGTCAATTAGATACAGCGCCAACAACTGGTCGTTGAGGTCCACCCCATCCATATTTTTGTTATATTCGTGGACACAGAGGGGTTTCTCCACAACACCAGTCGCCGTAGGAATTTGGACTGTCGTGTCTGCATGAAGGGGAGGTAAGAAGGAAAACATTCTTATTGTCCCTCCACTTCATAGCGAGCAAATTATTACACTTCACGCAGGCTCTCTCCCCCAGCCTAAGACGGGCATCTACAAGCCGCTGGGGAAAGCCCCGGCGATTAGGTCGCACGGTGCCACATGCTCCAATCTGATGATCAAACAAGTGACTAAACAGTGGCACGCTCGTGTAATAATTGTCCACATACAAGTGGTACCCCTTTCCGAATAAGGGTGACACTAAGTTCCACACTATCTTGCCAGCGCTCCCTATGTAATCCGGGCAGTTGACCGGCTCAACCTGTCTATCTTTTCCCTAACCGTAAAGCTCCATACATAGCCTGTTGCCCTGTCACAGAACTTATAGAGCTTGACCCCGTATCTGGCACGCTTGCTGGGAAGGTACTGCTTGAAAGCCAAGCGGCCAGAAAATTTAATCAGGGACTCATCAACGCAGACAACTTGATCGGGAGTAAACAAGGCTGCAAAACGTTCGTTGAAGTGAAGTGGTTTATGAGGGGTCGAATTTTATAGAGCCGGTCGTATTCAGGGTCCCCACGTGGACGACAAAGTTCATTGTCGTTGAAGTGCATGAACCGCAAAATCTGCTCGTATCGTGTCCTGGGCATGGAGGCAGAGAACACGGGCATGTGGTCAATTGGGTGCGTGGACCAATAAGCACGCAATGACGGGAATTTATGTGTGCCCATGTTGAGGGAAAGGCCCAGAAAGGTCTTAAAGTCGGAAACCGTAATTGGTTTCCAATCTTCGGCAATTTTAGGCAACTGGGGGTTAGCGGCGATGAATTGACCAGCATACAAATTACTCTGGTCCACAATAGATCTATAGAGATCTTCCGTGAAAAACAGCGAATAAAAATCAACTGGCATAAAATCAGCTGTTTCCACCTGAATACCGGGTTGGGCAGTGAATGGGGGAAGTACGGGTTCTGCAGAAGTGGTGGGGACCCAATCAGGATAGGCGAATTCTGCAGGAAGGGCACTAAGGGCACGCCTTTGTCTTCTTGGTGGCAGCGGGACACTACTTGTGCTTGCCACCTCGCCAGCTTGAACTGCACTTATGGGACTCGCCACGTCACCACGTGATACTGCAGTGCTGGATGTACTAGGCCGCTGGTGCTTGCCAATTCACCAGGAGGAATAGCGGCGCTAGTACTACTCTGCTCCATGATACGAGAGCCCTGCGGTTCTTGCTCCTCAACAACCTCAGAAGATCTGGATCGGGTACGCCTGAGCTTAGCAGGGACCTCAACTTCGTCGTCAGAGCTATCTGACGTGGGGCCGCTGACGTCACTGTCTTCTACGGGAAGATATTCTGAGCCTGAATCTGACAGATGCGTGACCTCCTCTTCACCATCTGTCATGCTCAGAATCTCGTAGGCCTCTTTACTAGTGTACCTTCGTCTTGCCATTTTGGGCTCTAAATTTAGGGGTACACTAGTAAGATTCACAGGTAAAAAAAGCACCTGACTGTCACTAAATGTATCAAACGCTACCAAAACAACTGTTAGCGATCGCAGGGATCAGGGCTGTCTCTGCGAACGCTGCAGTTATGTGTGTTGTGTTTGGTAAGTGACAGTGATCGATCGATACTGCACTTGGGTGGGCTGGGCGGAGGGGCTAAACGCAGGTGCTAGCAGGTATCTGGGCTGATCCCGCTAACACTGCGTTTTTGGGAACCCTAAACCGCTGGGGACGCTAGTATAGATCTGATCAGATCAGATATTGATCTGTTCAAATACTATATCACTAAGGGAGGTGTATGCTTTGCGCGTGGGTGTTAGCGTTACTGGCACTAACCTGACGCTGCCTGGGGCGACGCAGACCCTCTCTGACGCTAAAACCTAATTGATATCAGCCGCTGGGCGATCAGGGGGTTAAACCTTTATTGGGTTATATACGGCTGGTGCCCTGATGCTATAAAAAGCAAACTAACCAACCAGCGTCACCTGTAACCTTTATATGGTGATCACTGGTGAAAGGGTTAACTAGGGGCAATCAGGGGGTTAAAACCTTTATTAGGTTAAATATGGGGGTACCCGACGCTATATAAAAACCTGACGGGTTACCTAAATAACTAACTGGGTAACCAGTGTCACCAGTGACGCTTATACGGTGATCACTGGTGAAAGGGTTAACTCTAGGGGCAATCAGGGGGTTAAAATAATATATGGGGGTACCTGACGCCAATAAAAACCTGCGGCGAACCTAAAAATAATTAACTGGCTATCTAGGACACCAGCGACAAGAAAAAAGCGATCGGAAAAACGATCGCTTAGTGACGCTGGCGTTAGGGGGTGAAAGGGTTACCTGGGGGCGATCAAGGGGTTAAACCTTTATTAGGGGGGGTTAGGGGGCTACCCTGGACCTAAAGGGGCCTAATTCTAACTGCCCTGCAACTTTTTACAGTCACAAATGACACTGATTGCAGTGATCAGTAAAAAAAATGATCACTGCAAACGGTGCACTAAAGAAGTGATCTCATTTCCTCTGTTCCCTCTGCTTTCAGCTGCATAAGAGCATGTCAGAACAAGTCTGAGAATCGGAGGATAGCATAGCTAGAAAACTGACCACGCTGTTCTCTCATGCTTAGTGTGGTCGGTTATTAATAGGAAAGCAGAAGGACTGTCTGGAACACCAGGGATTTCACACAAGGGAAGCAACAAAGAACAGGATACCATTTCAAAAGTACATGGTACAGCAGGCACATGAAAGGTTAGGGCAGTGTTTCTCAACTCCAGTCCTCAAGGCGCCCCAACAGGTCATGTTTTCAGGATTTCCCTCAGATGAAACGGCTGTGGTAATTACTAAAGGCAGTGAAACTCATCAAATCACCTGTGCAAAATAATGGAAAGCCTGAAAACATGACCTGGCGGGGCGCCTCGAGGACTGGAGTTGAGCAACACTGGGTTAGGGTAACGAACACCTTAATTCTGTGTCAAACTGAAAACTTTTATTCTAGTTTTGGGTAGAATGGGAAAGGGTCAAAAAAACTGTCAGGCATTTGCTACTTTCTAGGACTACATTAGAGAGATTTATCGATTATATAGCTCCATAGGGGGACAATCCCATACGGAAGGATTGCTTAGGACAGGTATCCTCAATGTTAGGTAAAGACAATAAGGTGTGAAAAAGCCGAGACCAAACAATTGTTTTTAAATGTATGTAATAATTTTAATGTTATGTATGGTACTATATGTAAATGTTTTCTATACAGTAAAAAAGTTCAATAAATAAAAATAAAAAATTAGAGCGATTTATACTCTGTTCCTGTTCTGATAGGAACATGACATGTTCATTTGAATGCAAGTATCCGGGTAGCCTCAAGACCCTGGGTGCTCAATTATGCAATACCAACTCAGTTCCTAAGGCAGGCCTAAAGACGGTGCAAATTGGGTTGCAGGAAAGAAACTTGCACGATTTTCCTATCAACACAGGCAGTGCTGAAAGGGGAATTCCTCCTGCCGAGCAATTGTCTGCTCCCGGTGGGAAAAGCCATCCCTGCCAGGAGAACACAGTGATTATTCCTAGCGACCATAGCAGAAACTAGTAATAATTGCAAGTGAATCCGGCAGGTTGGTTGTACCCAAGTTGATCGATCGCCTGCCAACATGCGGTTTGAATCTCGGCTGGTTATTCAAACCATCTATGGCCTGCCTAAGTTGAACACTGCCCCTTCTGTGTTTCACCATTAAAGTGATTTATTTATTTTTGTTAAAAATAACAAAAGGACTTTGCAAACATGTTATATACTTACCTGCCATGTGCAGTGGTTTTACACAGAGCAGCCAGATCCTCCTATTCTCAGGTCCCTCTTCAGCACTCATGGCCCTTCCCTGCTATCCCCACAGCAAGCAGCTTGCTATGGGGGCACCTGAGCCGAGCCACAGCTCCCCATGTTCATTCAGACATGAAACTTCGGCCCGGCCCCGCCCCCTCTCTCATCATTGGCTCACTAAATTTAGTTGACAGCAACGGGATCCAATGGTGCCAGGCTGCCATCTCAGCCAATGAGGAGGGAGAGTCTCAGGCAGCCGAGTGTCTCCTACAACATCGCTGGATAGAGATGGGCTCAGGTAAGTATTAGGGGGACTGAGGGTGGCTGTTGCACACAGAAGGCTTTTTATCTTAATGCAAAACATGCACTAAAGATAAAAAAACAACCTTCTGACTTTACAGCCATTTTAATACATCACAGTTATGGTTACCTTCATTGACCAATAATGTGGTGCAGAAAACATGGAGGAGATATCTGCTTCAGGAAACAAGTCCAATATTTGCAACTGAACATCATAAAGCCTTTTTCTACCATGTCTAGACTTTAAAGACCCCCCCCCCCCAATCTTTTTACCTCCAGGGTCAATCAAAACTTTTATGACCAAGCCAATGTTTTTATTTTCAGTATTTTACTGAAAATTGATTTGAGTATATAATTTATTTCACACACACGCCTTTTTTTTATTAAGCAAATAAACTGTCAAAAAAGAAGAACAAAAACAAAAAAACAAAAACAAAACAAAAAAATAGGATTTTTGTACTCACCGTAAAATCCGTTTCTCTGGCATCCATGGACTGACACAGCGTGTCTTATACACCTTTACACGTGGGTTATGTCCCTGCTTGCAGGAGAAGACCTAGGCAGAATGTGAGATGTTATACATACATTCTAAACAGCCAGAGCTGAACAGCCCCGCCCAGGGGGGCGGTCCCTCCGGCATAACCCTCCCACTGCAGTCAGCAGACCTCAGTTCGTAACAAAGCAGTACAAACTCGAAAAGAAGGGTGGGTGCTGTGTCAGTCCATGGATGCCAGAGAAACGGATTTTACGGTGAGTACAAAAATCCTATTTTCTCTTGTCATCCAATGGACTGACACAGCGTGTCTTATACACCTTTACACGTGGGATGTCCCAAAGCAGTGTCAAGAGGGATGGGAGCAGTATAAATGGAAAACCAAAAACTTCACTCCAAACAAGGCAGAGCTCCTCAACGGAGGAGTTGCAACATCAAACAGCGGCCTGCAACACCTTGCGGCCGAAGGAAGCATCCGAAGATGCAGCCACATCAACCTTATAAAACTTAGAAAAGGTATGAACAGACGACCAGGTCGCCGCCTTGCACACTTGTGCAACCGACGCTTGATGTCGGAAAGCCCAGGAAGCACCAATTGCCCTGGTGGAATGTGCCCTAACCGGAAAGGGAGGCGCCCGCCCCTTGAGAGCATAAGCTTGAATGACGGTTTGTCTGATCCACCTAGAAATGGTGGCAGACGAAACCGCTTGGCCCTGTTTTGGACCAGAGACAGCCACAAATAGTGAGTCAGACTTCCGAATAGAGGCAGTAGCAGACAGGTACACCCGCAAGGCTCGTACCACATCCAAAGTGTGAAGCGCAAACTCTCTGGGATGCGATGGGTGAGGACACAAGGACGGGAGGACAATGTCCTCATTTAAGTGGAAGGCCGAGACCACCTTTGGCAGAAAAGAAGGTCGCGGACGCAACACCTAAAAATAAATAGTGCAGCGCTTTAAAAGTCCATATATCAAAGATAGAAAAACAGCACAGTAAATCAGTATATAATCCCCGTGATCTTCATAGATGACACATGGACTCTTGATTGCATGCAGGTGGTAACAGACACACACACAGTGAGAGACCTCCACCAACAGATAAATTGGCCGCTCACCTTCCAACATGGACCCTTTAATTATAGAGGGTCACTGAAAAACTTTCCCTTACGGGTTAATCCAAAGCAGATGAAGATGTAAACTTCCCCAAAAGGATTAGGGTCATCAATTCCATATAACATCAGGATCATTCAAAAACTTCCAGGTATTAAGTTCATAGGGCAGTGTTTACATGTGGAAAATATAGAAGCAGACCATAGTGTTTCTCCGTAATAAAAAACAATTTAATGAAAAACGAAAGTAGTGCACTTACATTTAAAAGGCACTAAACCAGTGCCGAGGTACAACAGCGCGTCTGGTGAGACTGTGAATGAACTGCGGGTGACGTCACGAACTTCCCATCCGTACGCACGTTACGTCCCAGTAGGCGGGACTTCATCAGCGGATATGGGAAGAACGCCAGACACCCGCTCTTATAGCAACAAGGCGCCTGTGACTATGGAGACACGATGCAGCGTCACATGACGCCGATAGGGACGTCTGAATCACATGACATCAACCAGGAAGTGTCCCCGTGAGCCAGATATCCACACAAAGACTCCAAAGGCAACCAAAATACATGATAAAAACTTTGAAATAGAAAATATAAATATATATATATATAAAATTCAACCAGTAAACCAGCCCAGTTGATTAATATAAAATATATGTATATTAATGCAGCGATCAACTCCTACAGTTACTACCGATATGGAGAAAGAAGCTGCTTATACATTGGATAAAAAATAAATAAACAAATCTGGACTGCAGACCTGAATATAGACGTGACATCAACCACAGCCCACAACAATCTCACCAAACCAAAATAAACATACTAAAACAATAATACATTAATAAATCACATATAATAAATGAAAAAAAAAAAAAAAACATCTACGATCTAATTAGCGGTCAGTTATAAAACAATTTATGTCAAATTCGACATTTAACCCGTCAGGGCAAAGAACTCGTGTTTCATGAATCCAATGGGATTCTCTTTTGCTCAGCTGACGGATAAAATTGCCACCTCGCCAATGTCTAGTGACTTTCTCTATGCCCCAGAATCTCAAACCCTTGGGATTTTGTTGGTGGAACTGTTTAAAATGCCTAGAGACATTATGGGTTTTGACCCCCTTTTTAATATTATTAACATGTTCTGCCACACGAACATGTAGAGGTCTCGAGGTTCGGCCTATATATTGGAGTCCGCAATCGCACTCCAGCATATAGACGACCCCCACCGTGGCGCACGTAATCAATTGTTTAATATTGTATTCTTTATTGGTGGCAGATGCCAAAAAAGACTTCCTTTTCTTAAGATTAACTTTGGAGGTCCTGCACGGGACACAACGGCCACATGCGTAAAATCCACCCAGGAATCTAAACATGCTGTTATCTGACGGTACAGGGGGGTTTAGGACACTAGGTGCCAATCGATCTCGCAAGGACGGGGCTTTCTTATAAATGAATTGGGGTTTCTCCGGTAGAACGGGACCAAGAATCTTATCTTGTTTTAAGATGGACCAATTTTTAACAATAATTTTCTCGAACTTTTTATACTGGACATTGTAGTCCAATATCATTCGAAAATTGTGAGAATCCCCATCAGAAGTTTTACTTCGATCAGTCAATAATGTCTGTCTATCAATCATCTTAACTTGTTCTACCTCTCGGAGCAGAACCTGTTCATCATAACCCTTTTGCACAAATCTAGTGGTCAACACTCGTGATTGGTTTACAAAATCAGATACTTGTGTGCAATTCCGACGCAACCTAATATACTGTCCCCTGGGGATGTTGCACAACCAAGAACGGTGGTGACAACTCCCCAGGGGAATGTACGCATTGCGATCGGTGGGTTTAAAGTGATTGATCAACTTAAAATGATCACTTCCCTTGGTGATGGTAAGATCCAAATAATCAACCTTCTCATTATCTATGGTCCATGTGAGGATAATATTTTTGTTGTTGTCATTAAGATGACTAATGAAAAAATCCAAAGCGGATCTATCACCCTCCCACACCAGGATCAAATCATCAATATAACGAAAATAACAAACTAATTCAGGGGGACGACATGCGAACACTGCCCGTTCGTCCCAGTGGGCCATAAAAATATTGGCCACACTGGGAGCAAAACGGGCCCCCATCGCAACTCCCCTAGTTTGTAAGAAAAAATCCCCATCGTACCAAAAATAGTTCCGGGATAAACAAAAATCCAAACAACTCAAAAGGAACTCCTGATGTCTACCAGACAGCGTAGAGGTGGACAGAGCCCATTCCACAGCCGTCAGTGCATCCTGGTGTCCTATAATGGTGTACAGGGACCCCACGTCTGCTGTCACCAATATACTTTTTTCAGAACACCCCAGAGATTGGAGGATCTGGATAATATGTTTAGTGTCTTTAAGGAATGCTGGCGTTTTAACTACCAGGGGTTGTAAGAATGAATCAATGTATTGCCCTAATCGGGCTGACACTGAGTCAATCCCATTTACTATGGGCCTCCCTGGAGGGTTAACACTGTCTTTATGTAATTTCGGTAGAAAATAAATGATAGGAGTTCTGCAAAACAATGGATCCAGGTAAAGAGCCTCTTTTATGGTCAATATTCCCTGATCTTTACCATCCTCAATGATATGGTGTAACTCATCCTTAAAGGACAACATAGGGTCTGTATGAAGAACTCTATATGTATCCTCATCTGACAATAGGTTACTCATTTCCATTTTATAGTATTCTTTACTCAGGATGACTAACCCTCCTCCTTTGTCCGCTGGACGAATTACAATTTCTTTTTTCCAAAGATCCCATACCCCGTTTAATATATTGTGGATCTAATACCTTTTTAATTTTCAATGACTCCAAATCCTTTACTACCATATTCTTGAAGACCTCCATATATTTGCTGTCAACATTAATGGGGTTGAATATTGATTTATTTCGTAAAGAAGAATGGTCACCCCTAACAAGTGGTGTAGCCCTACTAGTGTTGGATAAAAAATATTTTTTCATGTTCAAACTTCTAATGTATTTTTGCAAACTTACGTAAGTTTGGAATTTGTTCAAATTTTTGGTTGGGGCAAATTTAAGCCCTCTATCCAGGACTTTGATTTCATCATCATTTAATGTTACCCCACTTAGATTATAAATTCCTGCTCCCGTTATGGTTTCGACCTTTTGTAATCGCCTACCCCCTCTCCTTCCTCTCTGTCTTTTCTTTTTCTTGGGGTACCTACATTGGGCGGTGGATACTGTGGCAATTGTCTCCACCATTCCCCTAGGTTGGGTCTGTGTACAGGGGGTCCAGTTTGGTATCCCCCACGTGACCCTAAAAAATCCCCCCTATCGTGGTCAGAGTGGTTGGCTAACGGTGCAAAACTATTTTGCATAGGAAACCCCCTATTTTGGGGGTAATGGGGCCTCCCTCTATTGGATGGGTCAGCCCCATCTCCAAAATTACGAGAATCTCTCCATGGTTGGGATGCATTCTGATAATAAGATGATGTTGGATAATCATTTTCATAATGGGGGGTTGGTTGATAATTACCTTTACCTCTACCTCTTTTGTTCTTACCCCTTTTGGGGGGACCCCTATTAGGGTAATCATGAGGGGAAGAAAACCTCTCATGAGGGGGAGGTACATCATATTGATACACTGGTTGGTTTCTAGGTGTTGCCATTTTAGTGGCATTGAGAGTTTCGACTGGGGGATTGGCAGTGACATTACCACCACCTATGGGGGGAGCATTCTGCCATTTGAAAATGCTACCTCCAGTGAAATCATCCCAATCCCGTATAAACTTCTTCTTTTTCTTTGTTTGAATCTCAGCATCCCATTTCATAAGCTTATTTTTTAGCTCCCCTGAAAGTTTCAGAAATTCTTCACTTTCTTTATGGGGTTCTAAAAATGAAATGATCTCCCCAATCTGGGAGTCAAGGAGCTTTAATTTTCTTTGTTTCCGAGCCAAAAGAAATTCTATTAGCTCAAACCCTTTTTTGATGAAAAAGCCACTCCACTCAGACATAGAATCATCGTCAAGTAGACCATCATTAGGGGGCACATCCCACCTTAACCTTCTAGGAATAAGCTTGGCAGATAAATACTGTTCAAACGATGTAATATCCCACCAAGTTTTAGTCTTTTTTTCAAAAATATGCCCCAATTTACGAAATGCCTGGGAGATATCATTAATAGGTTCATTAGAAGAATTCCTAGAGAAAACTTCATTAATTTTAACTTCCCGTTTTTCTAAATATTGAAAAACATCCATTATTGCAGCGTGATTGTTGATAACTTGAGAAATCAGAGTATGTAAAAAGAAACAAATCCGCGCAATAAACTATAATGTACTACTAAGCAGCTGAACACTAAGGGTCAAATAATCAAAATCCCTGAGTAAAACATAAAAATAAATAGTGCAGCGCTTTAAAAGTCCATATATCAAAGATAGAAAAACAGCACAGTAAATCAGTATATAATCCCCGTGATCTTCATAGATGACACATGGACTCTTGATTGCATGCAGGTGGTAACAGACACACACACAGTGAGAGACCTCCACCAACAGATAAATTGGCCGCTCACCTTCCAACATGGACCCTTTAATTATAGAGGGTCACTGAAAAACTTTCCCTTACGGGTTAATCCAAAGCAGATGAAGATGTAAACTTCCCCAAAAGGATTAGGGTCATCAATTCCATATAACATCAGGATCATTCAAAAACTTCCAGGTATTAAGTTCATAGGGCAGTGTTTACATGTGGAAAATATAGAAGCAGACCATAGTGTTTCTCCGTAATAAAAAACAATTTAATGAAAAACGAAAGTAGTGCACTTACATTTAAAAGGCACTAAACCAGTGCCGAGGTACAACAGCGCGTCTGGTGAGACTGTGAATGAACTGCGGGTGACGTCACGAACTTCCCATCCGTACGCACGTTACGTCCCAGTAGGCGGGACTTCATCAGCGGATATGGGAAGAACGCCAGACACCCGCTCTTATAGCAACAAGGCGCCTGTGACTATGGAGACACGATGCAGCGTCACATGACGCCGATAGGGACGTCTGAATCACATGACATCAACCAGGAAGTGTCCCCGTGAGCCAGATATCCACACAAAGACTCCAAAGGCAACCAAAATACATGATAAAAACTTTGAAATAGAAAATATAAATATATATATATCTAAAATTCAACCAGTAAACCAGCCCAGTTGATTAATATAAAATATATGTATATTAATGCAGCGATCAACTCCTACAGTTACTACCGATATGGAGAAAGAAGCTGCTTATACATTGGATAAAAAATAAATAAACAAATCTGGACTGAAGACCTGAATATAGACGTGACATCAACCACAGCCCACAACAATCTCACCAAACCAAAATAAACATACTAAAACAATAATACATTAATAAATCACATATAATAAATGGAAAAAAAAAAAAAAAAAAAAAAAAAAAAAAACCATCTACGATCTAATTAGCGGTCAGTTATAAAACAATTTATGTCAAATTCGACATTTAACCCGTCAGGGCAAAGAACTCGTGTTTCATGAATCCAATGGGATTCTCTTTTGCTCAGCTGACGGATAAAATTGCCACCTCGCCAATGTCTAGTGACTTTCTCTATGCCCCAGAATCTCAAACCCTTGGGATTTTGTTGGTGGAACTGTTTAAAATGCCTAGAGACATTATGGGTTTTGACCCCCTTTTTAATATTATTAACATGTTCTGCCACACGAACATGTAGAGGTCTCGAGGTTCGGCCTATATATTGGAGTCCGCAATCGCACTCCAGCATATAGACGACCCCCACCGTGGCGCACGTAATCAATTGTTTAATATTGTATTCTTTATTGGTGGCAGATGCCAAAAAAGACTTCCTTTTCTTAAGATTAACTTTGGAGGTCCTGCACGGGACACAACGGCCACATGCGTAAAATCCACCCAGGAATCTAAACATGCTGTTATCTGACGGTACAGGGGGGTTTAGGACACTAGGTGCCAATCGATCTCGCAAGGACGGGGCTTTCTTATAAATGAATTGGGGTTTCTCCGGTAGAACGGGACCAAGAATCTTATCTTGTTTTAAGATGGACCAATTTTTAACAATAATTTTCTCGAACTTTTTATACTGGACATTGTAGTCCAATATCATTCGAAAATTGTGAGAATTTTTTTTTTTTTTTTTTCATTTATTATATGTGATTTATTAATGTATTATTGTTTTAGTATGTTTATTTTGGTTTGGTGAGATTGTTGTGGGCTGTGGTTGATGTCACGTCTATATTCAGGTCTGCAGTCCAGATTTGTTTATTTATTTTTTATCCAATGTATAAGCAGCTTCTTTCTCCATATCGGTAGTAACTGTAGGAGTTGATCGCTGCATTAATATACATATATTTTATATTAATCAA
Organism: Rana muscosa; assembly: GCA_029206835.1. Classification (NCBI taxonomy): domain Eukaryota; kingdom Metazoa; phylum Chordata; class Amphibia; order Anura; family Ranidae; genus Rana; species Rana muscosa. Next base: position 909,451,459 of record CM055121.1, on the reverse strand, counting down.
CTGGGCTGGTTTACTGGTTGAATTTTAGATATATATATATATTTATATTTTCTATTTCAAAGTTTTTATCATGTATTTTGGTTGCCTTTGGAGTCTTTGTGTGGATATCTGGCTCACGGGGACACTTCCTGGTTGATGTCATGTGATTCAGACGTCCCTATCGGCGTCATGTGACGCTGCATCGTGTCTCCATAGTCACAGGCGCCTTGTTGCTATAAGAGCGGGTGTCTGGCGTTCTTCCCATATCCGCTGATGAAGTCCCGCCTACTGGGACGTAACGTGCGTACGGATGGGAAGTTCGTGACGTCACCCGCAGTTCATTCACAGTCTCACCAGACGCGCTGTTGTACCTCGGCACTGGTTTAGTGCCTTTTAAATGTAAGTGCACTACTTTCGTTTTTCATTAAATTGTTTTTTATTACGGAGAAACACTATGGTCTGCTTCTATATTTTCCACATGTAAACACTGCCCTATGAACTTAATACCTGGAAGTTTTTGAATGATCCTGATGTTATATGGAATTGATGACCCTAATCCTTTTGGGGAAGTTTACATCTTCATCTGCTTTGGATTAACCCGTAAGGGAAAGTTTTTCAGTGACCCTCTATAATTAAAGGGTCCATGTTGGAAGGTGAGCGGCCAATTTATCTGTTGGTGGAGGTCTCTCACTGTGTGTGTGTCTGTTACCACCTGCATGCAATCAAGAGTCCATGTGTCATCTATGAAGATCACGGGGATTATATACTGATTTACTGTGCTGTTTTTCTATCTTTGATATATGGACTTTTAAAGCGCTGCACTATTTATTTTTATGTTTTACTCAGGGATTTTGATTATTTGACCCTTAGTGTTCAGCTGCTTAGTAGTACATTATAGTTTATTGCGCGGATTTGTTTCTTTTTACATACGCGGACGCAACACCGCCTTATCCTTATGGATGACCAAAAAGGGCGACTTGCAGGACAAGGCCGCCAACTCAGACACTCGTCTAATGGAAGTAATGGCCACCAAGAAGGCCACCTTCTGAGACAAAGTCAAGAGGGGAATATCTCTAATATTCTCAAAGGGAGGTTCCTGGAGAACCGAGAGCACCAAATTCAGATCCCACGGGGGGAGAGGAGGCTTGACAGGGGGGAGCACATGGCGAACCCCCTGCACGAAGGTGCTAACCAAGGGATGACCCGTCAGCAGTCGCTGAAAGAAGATGGCCAAGGCCAAAATCTGACCCTTAATGGTACTCAAAGCGAGCTTTTGGGTCACGCCACGCTGCAGAAAATGCAGGATTCTGGGAACGGAATACGTTCGTGGGCGCCAGTCCAGCTCTTCGCACATGGCGATGTAAGCTCTCCAAGTACGGTGATAGATCTTTCTGGAGGAAGACTTCCGTGCCCTTAACATGGTCGAAATGACCGAATCCGAGAGACCTCGGTCTCTCAGCACCTGGCTTTCAATAACCATGCCGTTAAAGCCAGAGACTGTAAAGCAGGATGAAATATAGGACCTTGAGACAGAAGGTCCCCCCGTATTGGTAACCGCCAGGGAACGTCTGCGACGAGACGTACCAGATCGGCGTACCAGTGACGCCGAGGCCAATCCGGAGCAACGAGGATCACCGGAATTCCCTCGGTCGCTACCCTGCGTAGCAGGTGATGCAGCAACTGCAGCGGAGGATAAACGTATATCAGGTGATACTGACCCCATGGGGCCACCAACGCATCCGAGGCATCCGCCCAGGGATCCCTGGATCTGGCCACAAACCTCGACCCCTTGCGATTGAGTCGAGAGGCCATCAGGTCCACATCCGGCGTGCCCCACCGTCTGCAAAGGAGTTGAAAGACCTCCGGGTGCAAGGACCACTCTCCCTGGTCCAGCGTCTGGCGACTTAGATAGTCCGCCTGCCAATTGTCTACGCCCGGAATGTAGACGGCCGACAGAGCCGGCACGCTTCTTTCGGCCCACCTCAGGATGCGGGCGACCTCGGAAGCCGCAGCTGAGCTCCGAGTCCCCCCTTGATGGTTGACATACGCCACTGCTGTGGCGTTGTCCGATTGGATCCTGATGGAGTGACCCTGTAGTTTCTCCGACCATGAGGAGAGGCACAGTCTGATTGCCCGTATCTTCAGCACATTGACCGGTAAGAGGGCTACGTCCGGAGTCCAAAGCTCTTGGGCCGACAGGACTCCCCAGACTCCCCCCCAGCCCGTCAGGCTGGCGTCCGTCGTGATCACCGTCCATTGGATGGGGAGGAACGACTTCCCGGACCGAAGAGCCGGGGACCTCAACCACCACGTCAGGGACGCCCTGACCAGGTGACTCACCTGGATCTGAAGATCCAAGGACAACGGGGAATTGTCCAAAGTGGACAAGATCTCTTTCTGTATAGCCCTGGTGTGCGCTTGGGCATAAGGAACGGCCTCGAAGGAGGCCACCATGAGTCCCAGGACTCTCATGCAAAAGCGGATTGACGATCATTTTCGGGACGTCAGCACCCGTACTGCAGACTGAAGTGTCAGTAGTTTGTCTGGAGGTAGGAAGACTCTTGCCTCGAAGGAGTCCAGAATCAGACCTAGATACTCCAGACGCTGAGTCGGGACTAGAACCGACTTCTGAACGTTCAGGAGCCACCCAAACTCCCTGAGGGTCTGACTGACGATAGTCACACTTTCTTCCAATTCTGAGCCACTGTCTGCTCTTAGAAGAAAATCGTCCAGATAGCCCACGATAGCAATGCCTCGCTGTCTCAGCAAAGCTAGGACCGGAGCAAGCACCTTGATGAACACCCTCGGTGCCGAGGCTAGGCCGAAGGGAAGAGCCACAAATTGATAGTGGACTTCGCCGACCGCAAAGCGCAGAAACTTCTGGTGGCTTGCGCAGATCGGAACATGCAAGTAGGCGTCCTTGATGTCCAAGGATGCCAGAAAATCCCCTTGATGGAGTGTCGCGATCACTGTGCGAATGGATTCCATGCAGAATTTTTGCACCTTCACGAAGGCATTCAGGGCCTTGAGGTCCAGGATTGGCCGAACCCCGTCCTTTTTGGAACAACAAACAGATTCGAGTAGAACCCCTGAAACCTCTCCTGGGACGGAACCGGCACAATTACTCCGGACCCGATCAAATCCTGTACAGCCCCCAAGAGGGCTGCCCGAAGGAGAGGGAGATTTGAGGGAAAGAATCTGTCTGGGGGCCATGAGCGGAACTCTATTCTGTATCCTGAGGTGACCACCTCGCACACCCACCGGTTGGAGATCCGGGAGGTTCACCGATCCGTGAACCTGCAAAGTCGTCCCCCCACCCCAGAGACGGGCGGGGGCAAGACTTCACGTGGAGGCGGGCTTGGGAGCCGGCTTGTTCGGCTTACGCACCCAGGGGCGCTTGTGCCCGCCAGCCGCACTGTTGTCAGTCTGGGATGGCTTACCCGTGGACTCTGACGGACGAAAAAAACCCTTTTTTGCTGGAAAGGAAGGACCCGGTTTACGTCGGGCCTCCTTACCCTTGATAGTTTGAGGAAGGAGAGTGCTTTTACCTCCCGTGACATCCTTGATGATGTCATCCAGAGCAGCACCAAAAAGTCTACCACCCTTAAAAGGTAGATCCGTCAGGAGCTTCTTAGAGGCTAGGTCAGCAGACCAGCATTTCAACCAGATGAGACGACGCAATACCACCAACGAAACAGAGGCCCTGGATTAATATTAAGGGGCCGCGTCCAACGTGGCGTCGCACACATATATCAGACCCTGCACCATCTGGTGGGCCAGAGCAATAGTGTCTGGAGGAAGGTTATACTCCTGCACAGTTTGGTGCAAAATTTTTGCCCATTCCGTGAGTGTCTGAGACACAAGGGTCGCCGCTACTACTGGCCGTAGGGCGGATCCCAACAAGGCGAACATGGCTCTACTCACCACTTCTGACCTCCTGTCAGTGGGGTCCTTAAATGCAGGAGTCCCCTCCATCGGGAGAGTGGTGGCCTTGTTTAAACGGGCGACTGGAGGGTCGACCACCGGGGGAGAAGCCCACTTTTTAAGCAGGGCGTCTTCAAAGGGGTATCTAATAGACAAACGCCGCGGGACCATGAAAGTCTTCTGCGGCTTTTCCCAGACCTGGTCAATGAGCTGGTCAAAGAAAGGTACATATGGAAAAACCTTTTTAGAAGGCTTGGTCTTAAAAGAACCAAAGGAGACTGTATCCGCCTGAGGTTCTGCAGTCGCAGCATTTAGCTTGAGAGTGTCCCTCACAGCATCAATGAGTTCACTAACAAGCGCCCTGTCATTTACTGACTCAGAACTGGAGTCTTCCTCACAAGGAATGTCCTGTTCAAAACCATCCAAATATTCAGAGCTAGGGTCCTGAGCAGCAATAGCTAGGCCCATATCTGAATCAGAGCACTCCCCTTGTGGAGATAAAGTGGGGAGAGGGCGCTTTTTTGCTCCCTTGTGCTCACACACAGCTTCCATCCTGGTCAGAAATGATTCCAGGACTGCCGACAACTGGTCCATAGGGACCGCAGGTGCTGGAGCACTGGCTGCTGCCTCTGGCATGTTAGGGGAAGCTGGTGACTCTGACTCCATAATGTCCCCCTCTGAAACCACCCACAGGCTGTGCTGACTGAAGTAGGGGAATGCCCAGGGGACCCACCAACCTGACCAGGACCGCTCGGTTCCGCTGCCCTGTCTCTCCCCGCCGCGCTGCTCAGCGTGAGTGAGCTGAGAGGAGAGAGACTGAGGAGATTCGCGCCGTTCCTGAGCGGCGCTAGAGGCCAAACTAGAGCTAGAAGAAGGTGCGGCTACATGAAAATGGCCGCCGCAATGTGCTCTGGCGGACCACGGCAAGATGGCCGCCAATGTAAAAAACAGCACAGTCACCAAACATGGCGCCGAACGGCGCCCAGGCCCCTCACTCTCAAATAAACGGCCCCAGCGAAATGCAGAGCAGCATGAGGCCCCCCCCCCAGGACAGTATGGCCCCCAGGCACCCCACACAGTACAGCGCCAGCGAAGTGCACAGAGAGTGACATTAAAAAACACAGGGGGAGACAGGGAAATCCCCCACATAAGAAACACACAGCATGTACTCACCTGCAGCCAGGAGACTACTTACCCGTCCCCTGAGGGACCCACTGGTGTGTTTCTGACAGAACTATCACAGTGCGGTACTGAGTAGCTGTCGGCCCGGTCCACCGCGAAAGATACAGCCGGACTGTTCTATCTTGAGAGGACCGCGGAGCTGGAAGCCCACTGGCCACCCCTGGAGTCGTGGGGCATGTCGTGAACTGAGTCTCACGCACACAAGGCGAGGATCAGCACGCTCGATGGTCGGACAGGGAAGACTACGAGGATATCTTGTACCCAACCTGTTGCCCAGCCGACAGTTGATAGAAGATCTCAAAAGAAAAAAAAAAAAAAAAAAAAAAAAAAAAAAAGGAAAAAATTCCAAAAGGAATAAAAAAAAATAGGTCAGGAGACTGGCTCCTGAGAGAGCCACGTCTTCTCCTTCTGCTAGGCAGAAAAAAACTGAGGTCTGCTGACTGCAGTGGGAGGGTTATGCTGGAGGGACCGCCCCCCTGGGCGGGGCTGTTCAGCTCTGGCTATTTAGAATGTATGTATAACATCTCACATTCTGCCTAGGTCTTCTCCTACAAGCAGGGACATAACCCACGTGTAAAGGTGTATAAGACACGCTGTGTCAGTCCATGGATGACAAGAGAAAAAAAGTTTTAGTTTGCTTAAAAGTAGAGCAAATGGCAAGGGAGGGTTAATAGCCGTCAGTTTTTTTTCTGTGTACCATTGTGTCATAGCCAAAACGGAGAGGAAATCCCCCCAAAATGAGAGAATGCCTCATACCCAAAACGACCGAGTGCTGTAATAAGATCAAAAGGTGCTTCAACAAGGTATTAGATTAAGGGTGTGCACACATATGCAAACACATTATTTTAGTTTTACTTCCCTCCACCTAAAAGATTTCAGTTTGTTGTTCAACTGCGTTGTACAGTTTTATAGGTCACATTAAAAGGTGGAAAAAGTTCTAAAATTATTTGTCTCATTTTTTACATCACAGAAAACTGACATTTTAACAGGGATGTGTAGACTTTTTGTATTCACTGTATGTAGGGACCAGGAGTGTCTGGTGATCACATACTGTGCACTTTATGTTGATGTAATATTAAAACGATGTCCCCAGTCTAAATGTAATCATTAAACACGGATACAGACCTGAAAAAAAAACCAAAATGGAGGGCATAAAGTTAATAGCATATTGACTGAAGTGCCAAGCAGATAACAATACTATATTATAGTATAGTATTAATTTCTAGTTTTTCCATTGAGCCCTGCTAGAGATAGAATGTCCAGGGCATAGATCCAATATGTTTCTCTATTGCAAAGGCGCTGGAACCTTTTTGCTGTGGACATGCCACCAGGTACTGACTCAATCACCCACACTTTTAGACCATCCATAGATTTTGTGTGGTACTCAGCGAAATGTCAAGGGTCACAGTGCTTATCCCTGCCGTCCTCAATATCCTCCAAACTGCTTTCAGAGGGTGCGGATGGGTCGGTCGACATAGGCCGGAAGGGAAAGTTAAACAGCAAACTACATATTTTGAGGAACATGTGTGAAACCCTATGACATTATATAGGTTACCTTTTACAGGAAGTTTAATTTGTCCATGTTATTTGTCTATCCAGAGCCTGCCTCTCTTCTGTAAGTGCTGTTCGAGTGCCTGTCAGGGCTTGATATCCTGCTAGCTTGGATGATCCTGAATGTACAGTGCATCCGGAAAGTATTCACAGTGCTTTACTTTGTTATGTTAGTCTTATTTCAAAATGGATAAAATTCATTATTTTCCTCAAATTTCTACAAAACAATACCCCATAATGACAACGTGAAATAAGTTTATTTGAAATCTTTGCAAAATTTATTACACATAACGTGACATTCAAAATTGAGCTCAGGTGCATCCTGTTTCCACTGATCATCCTTGAGCTGTTTCTACAATTTGATTGGAGTCCACCTGTGGTAAATTCAGTTGATTGGAAATGAAAAGGTCCCACAATTAACCGTGCATTTCAGAGCACAAACCAAGCCATAAAGTCCAAGGAATTGTCTGTAGACATCAGCAACAGGATTGTATTGAGGCACAGATCTGGGGAAGGATATAGAAAAATTTCTGCAGCATTGAAGGTCCCAATGAGCACAGTGACCTCCATCATCCATAAATGGAAGAAGTTTTGAACCACCAGGACTCTTTCCTAGAGCGGGCCGTCTGGCCAAAATGAGCAATCGGGGGAGAAGGGCCTTAGTCAGGGAGAAGAGCAATAACCCGATGGTCACTCAGAGAGCTCCAGCATTTCTCTGTGTAGAGAGGAGAACCCTCCATGTCTGGAGTACTCTATCAGGCCTGTATGGTAGAATGGCCAGACGGAAGCCACTCCTCAGTAAAAAGGCACATGACAGCCTGCCTGGAGTTTGACAAAAGGCACCTGAAGGACTCCCAGACCATGAGAAACAAAATTCTTTGGTCTGATGAAACAAACATTGAACTCTTTGGCCTGAATGGCAAGCATATCTGGAGGAAACCAGGCACTGCTCATCACCTGGCCAATACCTACAGTGAAGCGTGGTGGTGGCAGCATCATGCTGTGGGGATGTTTTTCAGTAGCAGGAACTGGGAGACTGGTCAGGATCGAGGGAAAGATGAATGCAGCAATATACAGAGACATCCTTGATGAAAACCTAATTCAGAGGGCTCTAGACCTCAGACTGGGGCGAAGGTTCATCTTCCAACATGACAACGACCCTAAGCACACAGCCAAGATAACAAAGGAATGGCTACGGAACAACTCTGTGAATGTCCTTGAGTGGCCCAGCTAGAGTCGAGACTTGAATCCGATTGAACATCTCTGGAGAGATCAGAAAATGGCTGTACACCGACACTCCCCATCCAACCTGATGGAGCTTGAGAGGTCCTGCAAAGAAGAATGGGAGACACTGTCCAAATATAGGTGTGCCCAGCTCGTAGCTTCATACTCAAAAAGACTTGAGGCTGTAATTGGTGGCAAAAGGGTGCTTAAACAAAGCATAGAGCAAAAGGCTGTAAATACTTATGTACATGTGATTTTTTAATAAATTTGCAAAGATTTTAAAACAAACTTCTTTCACATTGTCATTATGGGGTATTGTTTGGAATAAGGCTGTTACAGTATCTCACAAAAGTGAGTACATCCCTCACATTTTCATAAATATTTAATTATATCTAATCCTGTGACAACACTGAAGAAATGGCACGTTGCTACTATGTAAAGTAGTGAGTGTACAGCTTGTACAAGTGTAAATTTGCTTTCCCCTCAAAATAACTCAAAACACACAGCCATTAATGTCTAAACTGCTGGCAACAAAAGTGAGCACACCCCTAAGTGAAAAAGTCCAAATTGGGCCCAACTAGCCATTCTCCCTCCCCGGTGTCATGTGACTCATTAGTGTTAAAGGTCTCAGGTGTGAATGGGGAGCAGGTGTGTTAAATTCTGTGTCATCGCTCTCACACTGGTCACCGGAAGTTCAACATGGCACCTCATGGCAAAGAACTCTCTGAAAAAAAGAATTGTTGCTCTACATGAAGATGGCCTAGGCTATAAGAAAATTGCCAAGACCCAGAAACAGAGCTGCAGCACGGTGGCCAAGGCCATACAGTGGTTTAACAGGACAGGTTCCACTCAGAACAGGCCCTGCCATGGTCGACCAAACAAGTTGAGTGCACCTGCTCAGCATCACATCCAGAGGTTGTCTTTGGGAAATCGACATACAAGTGCTGCCAGCATTGCTTCAGAGGTTGAAGGGGTGGGGGCAGCCTGTCAGTGCTCAGACCAGTGTTTCTCAACTCCAGTCCTCAAGGCGCCCCAACAGGTCATGTTTTCAGGATTTCCCTCAGATGAAACAGCTGTGGGAATTACTAAAGCAGTTAAACTGATCAAATAACCTGTGCAAAACAATGGAGAGCCTGAAAACATGACCTGTTGGGGCGCCTTGAGGACTGGAGTTGAGAAACACTGGCTCAGACCATAAACCAAACAGTTTTCTGAAGACAAGCAGACTAAGGACATGGATTACTGGAACCATGTCCTGTGGTCTGATGAGACCAAGAGAAACTTATTTGGTTCAGATGGTGTCAAGCGTGTGTGGCAGCAACCAGGAGAGGAGTACAAAGACAAGTGTGTCTTACCTACAGTCAAGCATGGTAATGGGAGTGTCATGGTCTGGGGCTGCATGAGTGCTGCCGGCATTGGGGTACTACAGTTCACTGAGGGAACCATGAATGCCAACATGTACTGTGACATACTGAAGAAGAGCATGACCCCCTCCCTTTGGAGACTGGGCTGCAGGGCATTATTCCAACATAACAAAGAACCCAAACACACCTCCAAGATGACCACTGCCTTGAGAAGCTGAGGGTAAAGGTGATGGACTGGCCAAGCATGTCTCCAGACCTAAAGCCTATTGAGCATCTGTGGGGTATCCCCAAACGGAAGATGGAGGAGCGCAAGGTCTCCAACATCCACCAGCTCTGTGATGTCGTCATGGAGCAGTGGAAGAGGACTCCAACAGAGCTTCACAGGTTGCCACTGAATTCCATGCCCAAGAGGGTTAAGGCAGTGCTGGAAAATTATGGTGGCTACACAAAATATTGACACTTTGGGCTGGCGTACTCACTTTTGTTGCCAGCGGTTTAGACATTAAAGTGGCTGTAAATGTACGATTTAAAAAACAAAAAAACACACACACACACACACACACACACACACACACACTTGCCTCCGCTGTGCGGTTGGTTTTGCACAGAGTGCCTCCGATCCTCCTCTTCTGGGGTCCCTCTGCGGTGCTCCTGGCTCCTCCTATTCTCCCACCGGAGAAGCACTCTTTGACGGGACTCCCATGCAGGCATGCTACCATGCCCTGCTGCTGCGTCCGTAGACAGACAGCAGGACTCGGCTCCCCCCCCCCGCATCATTGGATTTTATTGACAGTAGCGGGAGCCAATGGCTGCGCTGCTATCAATCTATCCAATCAGGACACGAGACACCAGCCGGCGCTGGTGAGCTCGTCCCCGTCGTAGGAATTACGGGGCTCAGGTAAGTATAAGGGAGCTCGGGGGCGCTGCTGCAGCACAGGAGGTTTTTCACCTTAATGCATAGAATGCATTAAGGTGAAAGATGGCAAGAGTTTACAACCCCTTTAATGGCTGTGTGTGGAGTTATTTTGAGGGGGGACAGCAAATTTACATGGTTATACAAGCAGTACACTCACTACTTTACATTGTAGCAAAGTGTCATGTCTTCAGTGTTGTCAAATGAAACGATATAATAAAATAGTTACAATAAAGTGAGGGGTGTACTCACGTTTGTGAGATACTGTACATAAAATGTGGAAAAAGTGAAGCGTTGTGCATACTTACTGGATTGCACTGTATATAGTACCTGGAGGACCCTTCTAGCAGAAGCACTCCTAGTTACCATTCTTTATGCCCCAGAACTTTTGTCCTCCCACCATGCAAAGAAGGCCTTTCACGTGTGATAGTAAATCTTCCAGAAGATGGATTTCCTTGTCCTGTATAAGTTGGGTAAGGTAAAGTGATCAGCGGTGCCCCCTATCCTTTAGGGTCTTTGGTCTCAACAGCCATTTCATTATAGCCAGTGACCGAGAAGCAGGATGGAAAAGGGAGCTTGGGCCAGTAAATCTGGTCTATTTGCAAGACGCAAAAGCTTTCCCACCAGAAGTCGGAGTATGTGCATTTACCATGTCTTTCTAGGCCAATTTAGTGTTGTGAAACTCACTGGAACCCTTTACTCCTATCTCGTGCAGCAGTCGAGAAAGTATCTTCATCACAGAGAAGGCATAAACCAGTTGGCATGAAGTCCTAGGCATCGCTAAAGTATCTACTGCAAAAGGTTAAAAAGGAATCCATGTGGTCCCGGCTACAGACCCATTTAAGCTTGTTGAACTGGAGGCCAGACATGGACACATCTGTTTTTTCCTATCGTGCTGGACCTGTATAGCACCCTGCAACTAAATTCACACAATGCACTTCATGCCAAGGTGAGCTCCCAGCGCTTCCCATCGTGGCACACCTGCAATTCAATGCCATTCCATGCCTTTGATTGACAGTATAAGGAGCCAATGGGTCCTGCTGCTACAGCAAAGATAGTGAGATCCAGAAGTGAGAGAGCCGCTGCAGACAGGGAAATAGTTGGATCGAGTGAGGACTTA
>CM055121.1:909262702-909432702 GCA_029206835.1 Rana muscosa | reverse complement strand
TGCTGTGTCGGTCCATGGACTCAGAGAAAAGGATTTTACGGTGAGTAAAAAATCCTATTTACTCTTTCGTCCATGGACCGACACAGCTTCTCTATTGACAAAGTGGGACGTCCCAAAGCAGTGTCAGAGAAAAAACAAGGGGTGGTAACAGCATAAAAATAAACTTCACCCCAAACACAAAACAGCACTCCTCCAACGGAGGAGTTGCAACTCTAAACAGCTGCTTGCAAAACCTTGCGGCCAAAAGAGGCATCCGAAGATGCACCTACATCAACTTTGTAGAATTTTGTGAAAGTGTGAGCGGACGACCAAGTCGCCGGTTTACATAGTTGGGAAACAGACTCTTGATTTCGGAAAGCCCAAGAGGCACCTATTGCCCTGGTCGAATGCGCCGTGACAGGAAAGGGGGGCGCCTGACCCTTTAAGGCGTAAGCCTGGATTACTGTCGGATCCACCTAGAGATGGTGGCCGATGAGACTGCTTGGCCCTTCTTGGGACCAGCCACCGAAACAAACAGTGAGTCTGACTTCCGGAACAGGGAAGTAGCAGATAGGTATACTCTCAAAGCTCGGACAACGTCCAAGGAATGCAACGCCGACTCCTTAGGATTCGACGGCTGAGGACACAAGGATGGAAGTACAATGTCTTTGTTGAGATGAAAAGCCGAAACGACTTTCGGAAGAAAGGAAGGCTGCGGCCGCAGCACCACCTTATCCTTGTGGAAAATCAAATAGGGAGCCTTGCAGGACAAGGCTGCCAGCTCAGAGACTCATCTAACTGACGTAACAGCCACCAAAAAAAAACACTTTCTGAGAAGTGTCAACAGGGGAATATCTCTAATATTCTCAAACGGTGCCTTCTGAAGCACCGAGAGGACCAGGTTCATGTCCCACGGAAGTAACGGGGGACGGACCGGAGGGGCCACATGTCGGACCCCCTGCACAAATGTACTCACGAGAGAGTGAGTCGCCAGGGGTCGCTGAAACAAGACAGCCAGGGCAGATATCTGACCCTTAAATCGTACTTAGGGCAAGCCCTTGGTCCACCCCATGCTGTAAAAACAGCAGGATTCTGGAAACCAAATAGGTACGCGGATGCCATTTCATTTCCTCACACATGGAGATGTAGGCCCTCCAAGTGCGGTGATAGACCTTCCTAGAGGACGGTTTTCGAGCACTTCTCATAGTAGAGATTACTGAGTCTGACAGGCCCCGGTCTCTCAGTACCTGGTTCTCAACAGCCATGCCGTTAAAGCCAATGACTGTAAAGCAGGATGGAATATGGGACCTTGCGATAGCAGGTCCTTCCGTAGTGGTAGGCGCCAGGGGACGTCTGCTACCAGACGTACTAGATCGGCGTACCAAGGACGCTGAGGCCAATCTGGAGCGATTAGGATCATTGGAATTCCCTCTGCCTCCACTCTGCGGAGCAGAAGAGGAAGAAGCCTTAAGGGAGGGAAGGCATAGATTAGCCGATACTGACCCCACAATGCTACCAACGCGTCCGTTGCGTCTGCCCATGGGTCTCTTGACCGGGCCACAAATCTCAATACCTTCCGATTGAGCCGGGAAGCCAGAAGATCTACGTCTGGTGTGCCCCATCTTTGGCAGAGGAGTTGGAACACCTCCGGGTGTAAGGACCCTTCTCCCTGGTCCAGCATCTGGCGGCTCAGGTAGTCCGCCTGCCAGTTTTCCACACCCGGAATGTACACGGCCGACAGTGCCGGTACGCTCCTCTCTGCCCACTTCAGGATGCGAGCGATCTCCGATGCTGCAGCTGAGCTTCTTGTTCCTCCTTGATGATTGACATATGCCACTGCTGTGGCGTTGTCTGACTGGATCCTGACTGGACGCCCTTGCAGCCTCTGAGACCATTTGAAGAGGCACAGCCTGATCGCCCGGATTACCAGGACATTGATCGGCAGGAGGGCTTCCTCTGGGGTCCAGCGACCTTGCGCCGACTGAACACCCCAGACTCCCCCCCAACCTGTAAGGCTGGCGTCCGTCGTGATCACTATCCGGTAAACCGGAAGAAATTACTTCCCGGCCATTAGAGCCGGTGCTGTCAGCCACCATACCAGGGATCTCCTGACTATGTGGCTCACTCGGATTTGATAATCCAGAGATGATGGACATCTGTTCCATCTGGACAGAACTTCCTTCTGTAACACTCGAGTGTGGTATTGAGCATATGGAACTGCCTCGAAGGAGGCTACCCTGAGGCCCAACACTCGCATGCAAAAAACGGAGTGACGACCAATTCCTGGAAGTCAGCTGCCGTACTGCAGCCCGGAGGGTCTGCAACTTCTCCACAGGGAGGAATACCTTTGCCTCTGAAGAATCCAGAATCAACCCCAGGTACCCTAGGCGTTGAGTGGGCACCAATACTGACTTTTGCGTGTTTAGTATCCAACCACAGTCTCGAAGAGTCTGACAGGTAATGGACACGCTTACCTCCAATTCTGAGCTTGAAGGGGCCTTCAGCAGAAGGTCGTCTAAGTAGCCAGTGATAGCGATACCCCGCTGTCTTAGAAGTGCCAGAATCGGAGCGAGCACCTTGGTGAACGTCCTGGGTGCTGAGGCAAGGCCCAACGGGAGGGCCACAAACTGGTAGTGGTCCTTCCCGATAGCAAATCGCAGAAACCTCTGGTGTCTGGAGTATATGGGGACATGCAGGTATGCGTCCTTGATGTCCAAGGAGGCCAGAAAGTCCCCCGGATGGAGAGCCGTGACTACAGATCGAACCGACTCCATCCGAAAACTTTGTACCTTCACAAAGCAATTGAGGGCTCTGAGATCCAAGCTTGGACGAACCCCCTCCTTCTTCGGCACAATGAACAGATTTGAGTAAAAATAGGATTTTTATAACAGCTTACCTGTAAAATCCTTTTCTTGGAGTACATCACGGGACACAGAGCGACATAGTCATTACTAATGGGTTATATAGTTACCGTCAGGTGCTGGCACTGGCAACTTCCAAAACCGGAAGTACCCTCCCCTATATAAGCCCCTCCCATCCGGGAGCACCTCAGTTTTGTAGCAAAGCAATAAGTGTCCCCAAAGAGGGGCGGGAGCTCTGTGTCCCGTGATGTACTCCAAGAAAAGGATTTTACAGGTAAGCTGTTATAAAAATCGTATTTTCTTTCTCGTACATCACGGGACACAGAGCGACATAGTCATTACTAATGGGATGTCCTAAAGCAATGCCAAATGAGGGGGGGGATACACCATATATAAGCTGAGCGCTATCAGACATGAGGATCTTTTGCGGCCTGCAACACACTGCGCCCAAAGGCGACATCCTCTTGACTTCTAACGTCCACCTGGTAGAACCTAGTAAACGTGTGTACCGAAGACCATGTTGCAGCCTTACAGATTTGAGCCAGGGAGGCCTGGTGATGCACTGCCCATGAAGTTCCAACTGCTCTCGTGGAGTGCGCCCTAACTTTGAACGGAGGCGGTCTACTTCTCAAGCTATAGGCTTGTATTATGACCTGTCGAATCCACTTGGCTAAAGTAGATTTTGACGCTGCCTGACCCTTTCTGGGGCCTTCCGGCAGAATAAACAAAGTATCCGTTCTGCGAATCTGAGCAGTGGCTTTTAGATAAGCTTTAACTGCTCTTACTACATCCAAAGAATGCAATAACTTTTCCTCTACCGAAGTAGGCTTGGGGAAAAAAGAAGGAAGAACCACATCTTGGTTCAAATGAAAACTCGATACCACCTTAGGAAGAAAGGCTGGATGAGGACGTAACACTACTCTGTCCTTATGGATAACCAGATATGGCTCCTTACAGGACATAGCTGCTAATTCCGATACTCTTTTAGCCGAACAAATGGCTACTAGAAAAATCAATTTCCTGGTGAGAAGCACTAAGGAAATATGCTGTAATGGTTCAAATGGTTGTTTCTGTAGAACCGACAGAACCAAGTTTAGATCCCATGGACATATGGGAATATTAACCGGAGGACTAATACGCATCACTCCTTGTATAAAGGCTTTGACTAGTGAATGCGAAGCCAAGGGCCTTTGAAAAAATATTGACAAGGCCGAAATCTGACCCTTGATAGTACTCAAGGCAAGCTTCCTATCTACAGCCCATTGTAGGAAGTCCAGAATCCTACCTATTACGTATTTACGTGGATGCCATTTCTTGGCTTCACACCAGGCGATGTACGCCTTCCAGATTCTATAGTAGATCTGCCTGGATACCGGCTTCCTGGCATTGATCATGGTAGATACCACAGCATTAGAGAGCCCTCTCTTTTTTAGAATGTGGGCTTCAATAGCCAGGCCGTCAAACCTAGGGCTGGTAAGGAAGGGTGGTATATCGGTCCCTGCGAAAGCAGGTCCGGACGATGTGGGAGGGTCCAAGGACTCCCCACAGACATTTTTACAATCTCCGCGTACCATGCTCTTCGGGGCCACGCTGGAGCCACCAGAATCACTGGTTTCTTTTCTACCCTGATTCTGCGGAGTAATCGAGGTAACAATTGTGGCGGTGGGAATGCATATATCAGCTTGAACTGATCCCAAGGGAACACTAGGGCATCCGAGCCGCACGCTAGGGGATCCCTTGCCCAAGAGACAAACCTGTCCACTTTTGTGTTGAATCTGGATGCTAGCAGATCTACATCCGGTGTTCCCCACCGCTGACATATTGTCCGGAAAACCTCGGGATGAAGGGACCATTCCCCTGGGCATAATTGTTGGCGACTTAGAAAGTCCGCCTTCCAATTCTCCACCCCTGGAATGAATACCGCAGATATGGCTGGGACATATCTTTCTGCCCATCTCAGGATGTAATTTACTTCCCTTTGGGCTGCACGACTCCTGGTGCCCCCCTGACGATTGATATATGCCACTGCTGTGGCATTGTCTGACTGAACTCTGACAGGGGACCCTTGGAGTTTGGATGTCCATGCTACTAGGGCATACCGGGCTGCTCGTATCTCTAAGAGATTGATGGGCAGGGCCTTTTCCGCATCCGACCATCTGCCCTGGAGAGACCATTGCTCCAGTACTGCTCCCCAGCCTATAAGGCTGGCATCTGTAGTGACCACCTTCCAGGAAATCGGACTGAAGGATTTCCCTCTTTCCAGATTCTGGGGAACCAACCACCAGCGGAGGCTCCTGCGAACGGAAGGGGACAAGGACATTGGTAAGTCCAGAGCCTGAACTTTTTTGTTCCAGGCTGACAGTATGGCCCTTTGCAACTTCCTTGAATGGAATTGACCATAGGGTACTGCTTCGAATGATGCCACCATTTTTCCCAGCAGCCTCATGCACAGGCGTATGGATGGCTGTCTTTTTGAACCCACTAAGTGGATCAAATCTCTCAAAGACGACCCCTTTTCTTGAGGCAAGAAAATCTTTCTCTGGTCTGAATCCAGCCTTAGCCCCAAGTATTCCAGACTTTTGACTGGTTTTAGGGCTGACTTGTCTCGGTTGATAATCCAACCGTGATATTCCAGATACTTGATTGTCTCGTGAACAACCACTTCTAGTTTTTCCACTGAGTGGTCCATCAGCAACAAGTCGTCTAGATATGCCATTATCGTTACACCTCGTGTTCTTAGATTGGCCAATAATGGGGCCAGAATTTTTGTGAACACTCTTGGTGCTGTGGCCAGACCGAAGGGTAAGGCTCTGAACTGAAAATGGCGCCCTTCTACCGCAAAGCGTAGAAATTTTTGGTGGGCTGGAAAGATGGGGATGTGCAAATAAGCATCTTTGATGTCGATCGAGGCTAACCATTCCTCCCCTTGTAGGGCAGTGGCTACCGATCGGATCGACTCCATCCGGAAAGTCCTGATATGTAGGAATTTGTTTAGCCCTTTTAGATTTAATATGGGCCTCACGTCCCCGTTTGGCTTCGGAACTGTAAAGAGGTTTGAGTAAAACCCGAACCCCCATTCTTCCAGGGGAACCTCTATAATTACTGCTTGAAGCAATAATTGTTCCAGTGCCAACAGGAGGGATCCTCTCTTCTGGGGATCCCTTGGCACGTTTGACCTTATAAAGCGGGAAGGAGGGGAGTTTAACTCCAATTTGTATCCCAGATTTACTGCGGAGAGCACCCATCTGTCTCGGATCGTGTCCCGCCAGGTTTCTGTGAACAACTGAAGTCTTCCCCCCACCCGATTGGGTGGGGGCAACCCTTCATGCATTTGACTTTGGGGGAGGTTTTGTACCTCTCCTGCTCCAGGGCTTCTTGTTACCCTGCAACTGTCCCTGATTTTTACCTCCGGGATTTGACCGGGGAGGCCGTCGGAACTGTTTCACAGCCCATGTCCTAGGGACTGGAGAAGCCGGCCTCTTAAAAGAGGGACCTCTAACTCTATTTTTGACCGGCAAGAGTGTACTGGAAATTCTCTGGATATACTTGTCCAGGTCTTCCCCGAATAAGCGCTCCCCATGAAATGGGAAGCTGACCAGCAATTTTTTACAGGGAGCTTCAGCAGACCAGTTTTTGAGCCATAGAAGCCTGCGCATATGTACTACAGACAGCGTAAGGCGGGAGGCCTGATGGATTGAATCCTTTTATAGCGTCCACCGCAAAGCATAAGGCTCTAGGTAGATCAGCTAGGGCAAGAGCCTGCTGATCCGGCAAGTCTCTTAAGACCTGTTTCAACTGATCCTTCACTGCTTGGCAGACCCCTATAGCTGCCACTGCTGGTTGTGTCACCAATCCTGCTGTAGAAAAAGCAGATTTCAATAATGACTCCAATTTTTTATCTATTGGGTCCTTGAACATTTGGACATTTTCCACCGGACATGTCAGTGATTTATTCACACAAGAGATGGCTGCGTCCACTGTAGGGACCTTCCATTTTCTGATGAACTTATCCTCCATGGGATAGACCACCGGAAATCTCTTGGGGGGAGTAAATATTTTGTCAGGATGCTCCCAATCCTGGTAAATGAGCCCCTCCAGTAAAGGATGGATCGGAAAGGAACAAACAGTCTGGGGAGCTTTTAGCGACCCCAACGAGGAGACAGAAGTGGAGGATGGCTCCGCAAGTGGCATTTTAAATGCTGATCGGACCATATTAGTCAGGGACTGAACCCATAACCTCTCAGCATGTGATGCTGAGAACGGCTCTTCCACTGTTGATTCCTCTACAACCGAATCAACCTCATCCTGATCCCCCTCAGGTAGGTCGACCTCTGTATGGGACTGTTGCTCTGTTAACAGGCACTCTGAGGGAGGAGACGGAGATCGAGCGCTTTTCTCCTGTGACAGGGAAGCAGCGATTAATGCTGACAATCTCTCTTCCAGTCCTCCCAGAGCTGAGGAAAAAACCTCCTCTGTTACATACACAGGAGCAGGTGAACTGAGGACAGCCACAGTACCAGGTACTCCTGGGGGTGCCCTACGGTCACTAACCTCTGATTCTTCAGGGGAGACTGGTGCAGCCAAAGCATGCCCAAGATCCTCAGAGCCCGATGGAGACCCCCTATTCCTCCTGGAATTTCTAGTCCCGGAGTTTTTAGACGGCATATTCCTAAGCCACAAAGCTGAGGTATTCCAGCCGAAATACACCAGTTACTGATAATAGTCTAGCATAAATGCTGCTATAATAAACAGTTGGTGTCTACTAATGTGCCTTACTAGGGGATGCCTGTATCAACCGCTTGCTGTATGCCTTTAAATGTTGCCAGCTCTGTCTCTGTACTTCATAGCCAGCTTACTACAATATTGTGGCTTTTTAAAACCTGCTGGGACGCCCGCACATGCGCAGAAGCGCTGCGGCGCGCACAGAGCGTCATCCCCCAGGCTCCGCCCCCTTTCTGGGTCACCTCTATATATAGAGGCGCGCGCACGCGCGCGGCCACGTGCGCCCTCAGCGCTAATTTCAAACATGGAAACCAGGGACAGGAGCCAGGGCCCCTCTTTGCCGCAGGCCGGGGGATGGACGAGCACTGCAACATGGCAGAGGAAGCAGTTTCCTATAGGAGAACTCACCAACTGCCTGGACTTTGCTCTCTGAGAAGAAACTAGTCCACATGACAAGAAAACATTCCACAGCGGCCTCTAGTGGACAAACACAGGTACCGCAGTCTAATAAACTAAATATATATAAAAAAACATTTTTTTTTTTTTTTTTCTTGACCACCATTAAAAATTATTACATTTTTTTAGTAGTTACAGGCATGCACAGAATCTTGCGGGAATACCATTAGGTAACAGACAGAAAGACAAATTAGGCTTGGGGGTCCCCCAATAGAACCAAGTTCCTGGGGGCCCCCACTTACCTGTTCCTCGCCGCAGGACTTTGTTTGGTCCACAAAAGCCCAAACTTCACCTATCACGGCAGGCATTGTAATCAAACCTTCAGGGACCGGGTTCCCAAGGATTCCACTCCCCTGGACCTGTATAGCACCCTGCACAGAAAACATCTTGGTCGTGGGTATGACCAGAGCTCTGGATCCCAGGGTCCAGCTCTCCTAAGAGAAGCATTACAGGCAGAACCTTGCTCTTCTCTTTGCAAGGCCCGGGTACCGACCGTTTAGCTATGAAGCTTTTTTGATCGGATCCGGAATAGCTTACTGAGGCCCAAAAGAACCTGTACGCAAGCTCAGTGAAAAACACATGTTTCTTCTTGGCCAACACCTTAGACACTGGCAAAAAACTGAGGTGCTCCCGGATGGGAGGGGCTTATATAGGGGAGGGTACTTCCGGTTTTGGAAGTTGCCAGTGCCAGCACCTGACGGTAACTATATAACCCATTAGTAATGACTATGTCGCTCTGTGTCCCGTGATGTACGAGAAAGAAAACCCCGTTCCAGTTCTGGAACTGGAATAACTACCCCGCGTTCTAGTAGACCCTGGACCGCCCCATACAGGGCCTCCAGGCGGGTCGGTAGTAGCTGGAGATTGGAGGTGTTCAATCTGTCCGGTGGACAAGAGAGAAATTCTATCTTGTAGCCCGAGGAGATTACTTCGCAAACCCACCTGTCGGAGATTAGTGCTGTCCACTGAGTCGCGAATTTGCGAAGACGTCTCCCCACCCGAGAGCTGGGTGGGGGTGGACCTTCATGCGGACGCAAATTTGTCCGCAGGCTTATTGGATATGCGGGACCAGGGACGCTTTATCGGCCTGGGGTCTTTTCCCTGTCGCCCTAGGGGGGACGAAAAAACCACTTGCGTGCAGTAAAGGAGGACCCTTGCCCTTGGCGTGGCCCCTTACCCTTGCTAATTTGGGGAAGCAAAGTGCTTTTACTTCCTGTGGAATCCTTGATGATGTCATCCAGAGAAGCCCCAAAAAGTCTGTCGCCCTTAAAAAGGCAGATCCAACAGGGCTTTCTTGGAAGTCTGGTCCGCAGACCAGCCTTTTAGCCAGATCAGGCGGCGTATTGCTACTGCATAAACCGAAGTTTTAGACAGCAGGGGAATAGTATTCATGTCTGACTCGCAGACAAACCTAAGGCCCTGGACCAACAGGTCGGCCAATGTTATCTCATCAGGAGGAGCATCTCGCTCATTAACCCCTGGAGTAGCAATCTTGCCCATTCAGTAAGTGTGTGAGACACTAGGGCCCCCGCCAATGCCGGGCGTACTGCCGAGCCTACCACTGAGTATAGGTAGCAAGCGAGTGCTTCAGCCTTCTTATCCACAGGGTCCTTGAAAACAGGAGCCCCTTCTACAGGAATTGTGGTGGCTCTATCAAGTCTGGACACCGGAGGGTCCACTATAGGGGGAAAGGTCCATTTCTTCAGAAAACTCTCCTCAAAAGGGGTACCGTACCGCAAACCTCTTTGGGGCTGTAAAGACCCTCAGTGGGTTCTCCCATTCCTTGTATAAGAGTTTATCAAAAGACACACAAGGGAACACCTTAGCAGTGCGGGCAGGTCTATGAAACCCAAGTGGACCGGAGTCTCTGCTGCTTCTGCAGTATTTTCCAATTTTAGCATATCCCGCACTGCAGTAATAAGGTCAGATACCAAAGCCGTCTCGCGTACTGACCTGGACTTTGAGTCATTCTCACTGTCCAGTCACGTTCTGCAGTCTCTGATGCATCAGAATCTGGGCCCCGAGCCGTAGCTGGACCTGGTTCTGCACCAGAATTATCTCCAGAAGCTTGCAGGGGATGGGGCGTTTACTACCCCCTGTATTCCCGTGTGCTGCTTCCACCCTGGCAGCAAACGCCTCTAGGATTGCAGTCATAGCGTTCATAGACACCTCAGGGGCACCAGCTGCTAAATCTGGTGTTTCAGGGGAGAAGACATCTGGCTCAGATGCCATGCTGACCACACGCTGACACTCACAGGGCTCCAGGCAAGATATCAATAGGCCACCCTCCTGTGCTGCAGAGAGGCCGGGTCACCCAGAGGACTCACCACCCTGGATAGGTACTGCTATGCTGCGCCTGTGATGCTGTCCCCCTGCTGCTGTGTCAGTCTGCTTCTTTTATCAGCACTTCCTGTGTGAATTTTCGCGCCAGTGTAATGCACCCTAGAGGCCGGAGGCTCTCGCAAAATGGTTGCCAAAAACGTCTGTATGGAAGATAATGTGGGCTCTAAGAAAATGGCCGCCGACAGAAGATAGAGGTCAAGCAGCCATAGCCCACAAAAAGATGGCCGCCGAACGGCAATATCTGCATACAGGGTGGACAAACATGGCCGCCGATCAGCTGATAGGGGCCAGTGGGTGTGGCCGAACCACAGGAAGATGGCCGCCGGGCAGTCACAAGAGGCCAAACTTGGCATGGACCACCTCAAAATGGCCGCCGACAGCATGGAGGAGGAAGGACACAAACACAGGTAAGAAAAAAAATGACATTTCTTTTAAATGTTAGTTACAGCCAGCCCCGCTCCAGTGGGACCCCCTAGGTGACCCCCAGCACCCAGCAACCTTTAGCTAGAAGCCCAGGGAGGAGGGAAAGGCAGGGAGAGAGGGAAGAAAGGGGCCACAACCACTTACTTGATCTCTCCAGGAATGTCCAGCTAAATCACCCAGCCGAGGCAGGGGAGTTTTACTTACCTATCCTGCATGTATTCTGCTGGAAGACATTCCAAACAGATCATCGTCCGCGCACGGAAGGTGACTGTTGGCCAGGCATGCTGTGATTGGACCCAGAAGGGACGATCATATGTATGTCCTGGAGCATGACGCTCACCGGACAGGCTGCTGCGACTCGGCCGTAAGGTCAGCCGAAGCTGAGCGGTCCGATGCAAGCCTTGGAGCGTAAGCTCACCGGCCAGGCTGCTGCGACTTGGCCTGTAAGGTCAGCCGAAGCTGAGCGGTCCGATGCAGGCCCTGGAGCGTAAGCTCACCGGCCACCCGTGGAGCGACGGGCATGTCGTGGAAAACCCAGCGCGTAGCTAGGGTCGGCACACGCTCGATGGCCGAAACTGGGGAGACAAGGATCGAGGATCCAGCCTGTCACCCAGTCGGCAGTTGATCGAAGATCGCAGGAAACAACAAATGTAGCAAAAAAAAAAAAAAAATTATATATATATATATATATATATCTATCTCTTTTTTCCCCGGACCAATGGGCCCGAAGGGAGCCATGTCCTACTCCTTGCTAAACAGAAAAAAAACTGATCTGCGAAGATGCAGACTGAGAGGGTATACCCAGAGGGTCCGCCCCCTGGGCGGTACTGTAGAAGGTGTGATGCAACACTTTTTACAAGTTTTTCTGCCTAGTCACTCCTAATTAACGGATAATACCCACTTTGTCAATAGAGAAGCTGTGTCGGTCCATGGATGAAAGAGTAATTTAAGTTTTATTAGAAGTCCATGAGTTTAAAAAGCATGACACACAACCAACAGGGTACTCAGACGCGTTTCACACTAAACGTGCTTACTCAAAACGTGCTTACTTATTGCTTATGAGTAAGCACATTTATGTGAAACACGTCTGCTGAGCATCCTGCTTTTTAAACTCATGGGACTTCTAATAAAACTTGAAACTTCTTCATTTTGGATGTGCCGCCATTTTTCTCTATCGCATGGATTCTTTAGTCGCGGACCAAGGCAGGCACCTGACCTTTTACTAGCAGTGTTTGAGACTTTTTATT
The DNA here is from genome assembly GCA_029206835.1 of Rana muscosa. Taxonomy (NCBI): domain Eukaryota; kingdom Metazoa; phylum Chordata; class Amphibia; order Anura; family Ranidae; genus Rana; species Rana muscosa. Next base: position 909,420,671 of record CM055121.1, on the reverse strand, counting down.
AGCTTGAAGCGGTGTGTACCTTTTTCCTCTTTATTTGAATTACTAGACACGGACTAAGCCAACTATCAAAGTAGTAAACATATGCAAAACATTTTCCAATTGCAATTCTCTACTCCGGACAAGCCTGAACTGATGTTCTAAACAATTAGCTGTCAAAAAAATCAATGTAAGATACTGCATTTTTCTAGGTCACAATACACCCCCCCCCCCTTTCCAAAAACTACAGCTTGAAGACCACTCTACACAAGGTGTGCCACCCTTGAAACTGCTGTATATGTCAGCCAATACCTAAAAGTTTTCAAGCAGGCAGAAGTATATAGTATGTAGAAGAACGGTTTACCAAACATTAAATTTAATTGGACCCGACTACTAGGTTTTTAAACTTTTTTTAAATGCGTTTTGATAAATGTAATAATGATGCACAATGTGTTCGCTACTAAAAAAACAAAGTGGTTTTTGGGTCAATACTAGGGACATTTTTAGGAGGTCAGTGGAACAAACGTATCCAGGAAAATGCTAAAACTAAGAATGTCCTTAGAAATCAGAGACACCAGAAAGTATGCAGAAATGCACATGGAGGCCAATGCACAGGAGTGGTACTCTAACTGTTCCAGCATTGCCATTACCCCAGTCAATTTCAGTGTACTTAAAGTCGCCCATTAACCCTGTCTCAGCTCTTTTTACCGATGCATGGAGCAAAGTCTCTACCTTCTTATTAACACTGGGAAGCAAGTAACAAGATACCACAATTAAATTTGAAGTATGCACATCCATATGCAGCTCCACCCATAAAGCCTCAGCTCCATCATACTCTCCATAAACAAGGTTCTCTTTCACACTTATGTTTAGGCCTCATTGCACACGTTTAAACGTCGCTTTTAGAAGCATTTTGCGTCCATGCACACATGGACGTTTCCAAACATTTAATGACAGAGTTGTTGAGAGGAGGAAAAAAAAAGAAAAAAACTGCCAGTGCATTTAGGGAGCAGCAGAATTTTGGCAGAAAAACCGCCAGACGCGCCTAAAACGCTAGACACTAAGTGCTTCAAGCCCTTGAGTATTCATTCATTTCGACGACCAGAACAAATTAATATTCTGGCTAATGAAATAAATGAACGGCCGAGCGCTTGGCGTATTTAGACGTGCGTAAATGTTCCTTAAAAAAAAAATGCAGCTTTAGGCACATTTTTGACGCTGCTTTTCTCCTGCCATTTAGAAGAGCTGGGCAAACGTCGAGTGTAAATGGGCCTTAGATCACTTCATGCAGAAACATGCATAGACACAGACACTGCCACCTTTTCATTCTACCCCGTGTCTTCAAAAGAGAAGATAGCCAGGAATAATAATGGCCCAATTAAGTGAATAAGGCAAAATTCAGCAATACCATTTAACTCGTAGTTCTTTTGATGCACCAAAGCTCCTAACTCTCCTTTTTTCCTTTGCAGACTTCTGACATTGGTCAGCAAATACTTGATAAATTTATTGTTGCATTTTGCACTTGTATTTTCCATATCTTTTTTTGTAGTACAGATAGAACTGTAATCACAATGGGCAAAAACTTTTTTTACGTTCAGTTTCTTGGGATTGTTTCATCCAAATCAGGGATCTCCAAACATTCTAAACAAAGGGCCGGTTTATTGTCCTTCAGGCTCTTGGAGGGCCGAACTTTAGCCAGCGGGAGTGAAAATTTTCCTGGCATCAGTGGGAGTAAACATCTGGTATTAGGGGGAGGAATAGTGCCCCATTGCTGATTTTATAGGGAGAAATAGTGCCCCATTAGCAGTGTCAGTGGGAGAAATGGTGCTTCATTGTCGGTGTCAGATGGCAGAATAGTGTCTCGTACCATTGGGAGGGATAGTGCTCCAAGGGCCGGATAAAGGCAAGCAAAGGGCCACATCTGGCCCTCGGGCCGCAGTTTGGAGACCACTGATCCAAATCATGCAATGATCCCATGTTCATGTCTTTTTCCAGACCCCAATAGTCAGCATCAGAGACCACATGATAAAGCAGGTTAGAAAAAACTTCTCAGCAGGGAACAGTAGTGAATGAGGCAAGTGATGCAAGCACATATCATTTTCTCTCTCCTACTAGATGAGGTATACTTTTCTTTTTTACTGAATTTTTAAAAAGGCATATAGAATATGAAAAACTTCTCACCTGAAAGGAAATTTCGAAGTCGTGCAAACTGCAATTCATATTGTTGTGGGTCAACCTGGCAGGGTGCTGAAGACACTGCATTGGCACAGCTTGATTCTGCTTGTACTAAAAAAAATAAGGCAAGCAAAAACACACATAAATGGAAAACATATTCCTAGTGGATCAAGCATCATTGGGCATATCAATATCGATTATTGCATTTCTTCCCCATTTTCTTCGAGGGCTTTCCAGTTTAATTCAAAATAAACCACTGCTTCAGGCCCCTCACTTATGGCCCCATGCACATAGGGCTGTTTAGGAGCAATGCATCAGTCCTAGTGTTTTAGTTTGCCCAGGAAGGACAGGGGCACATCCAGTCCAGCTGCAGGCAGCCTGTCAATGTCTATAACAAGCTGTGGCTGGATGGGGCTGAATGCTCTGCCAAGTGGTACCAGTGTTTAGGACCCTGCACATTCAGGAAAGAATATTCAGAATGTAGGGGACAGTCGGACCTCGTTCAGACAAGGGCCGTGCGGGCATTGGCAGTAAATCGCTGCTAGTTTTAGCAGCGCTTTACCACTGTTATAGCGGGGTGCTTTTAAACCCCCCCCCCCAGAAGGGGTTAAAAAGCACCCATTTCAATGGGTATTGGAGGAGCAGTGTATACACCGCTCCCGCCCCACCCCAAAGATGCTGCTTGCAGGACTTTTCTTCCTGTCCTGCAAGCGCACCGCCTCATTGTGAAAGCACTCAGGCTTTTACACTGGGACTGCAGAAGAGGCAGTTTACAGGCACTATTTTTAGCACAAAAACGTCTGTAAAGCGCCTCAGTGTGAAAGGTGTCTAAATAAAATACCTCCAGGGCTGACAAGGGATGGACTAAAACTGAGGACACAATAGAGGAGGTCTAAAATCAGACAGTTACCATACATTTCTGCAAAATAGGACTTTTTGTACTCACCGTAAAATCCTTTTCTCCGAGTTCATGGACCGACAGTTTCCAATTGACAAGTGGGACGTCCCAAAGCAGTGACAAAACGAGGGGTGGTAACAGCATAAAGTAAACTTCACCCCAAACACAAAAAACAGCACTCTTCCAACGGAGGAGTGGCAACTCTAAATGGCCGCCTGCAAAACTTTGCGGCCGAAAGAGGCATCCGGAGATGCACCTACATCAACCTTGTAGAATTTTGTGAAAGTGTGAGCGGACGACCAAGTCGCCGCTTTACATAATTGGGAAACAGACGCTTGATGTCAGAAAGCCCAAGAGGCACCTATTGCCCTGGTCGAATGCGCCGTGACAGGAAAGGGGGCGCTTGAGCCTTTAAGGCATAGGCCTGGATTACCATCTGTCGGATCCATCTAGAGATGGTGGCCGATGAGACTGCTGGGCCCTTCTTGGGACCAGCCACCGAAACAAACAGTGAGTCGACTTCCGGAACAGGGAAGTAGCAGATGGGTATACTCTCAAAGCTCGGACAACGTCCAAGGAATGCAACGCCGACGCCTTAGGATTCGACGGATGAGGACACAAGGATGGAAGTACAATGTCCTCGTTGAGATGAAAAGCCGAAACAACTTTCGGAAGAAAGGAAGGCTGCGGCCGCAGCACCACCTTATCCTTGTGGAAGATCAGATAGGGAGCCTTGCAGGACAAGGCTGCCAGTTTAGAAACTCGTCTAACTGATGTAACAGCCACCAAAAAATTGACAGTTACTTACCGTTAACTGCTTTTCTAGGATATCTTCCAGGACGGCACACCTGAGAGATGACTGGTCCACCTGACAGGAAACACAATCAACACATGAGGTTAAAAAGGCCCCTCCCTTCCCCTGCACCTCAGTTCTACCAAAGTAATAGGTTATCCGGGTGCCAGAGGGAAACTCTACCCGTAGTACTTACATCAAACCAGGGGTGGGAAGTAGGCCTGCCGTCCTGGAAGATATCCTAGAAAAGCAGTTAACGGTAAGTAACTGTCAATTTTCTCTAGTCATCTTCCAGGACTGCACACCTGAGAGGATGGACAAGAAGTTCAAGGCCTACCTTAGGGTGGGACCACCGTTTGTAAGACCTTCCTTCCAAACGTCAGATCCTGAGGCGATAGTAGTTCCACTCTATAGTGCTTTAAGAAGGTGTCCTGCTTCGCCCATGTGGCTGCTCGGCAGATCTGTTCGATTGAGGCCCCTGCTTTTTCTGCCCAAGAGGTCGCCAAAGATCTTGTTGAATGAGCTTTAATGTTACCTGGTACTGGGGAACCTGACTGCTCATAAGCCATACCTATGGTCTGCCTAATCCACCTAGCCACTGTAGATTTAGAAGCCTGCCCTCCCTTCCTAGGGCTGCTAAATAAAACTAAAAGGTGAGAGTCGACTTCCTGAAGTCCTTCACTCTGTCCAAGTATGTCAGCAAACATCTCCTAACATCTAAAAACTGAAATTTTTCCTCTCCTTTGTTCTTTGGGTTTTCACAAAAGGAAGGCAAAATGATCTCCTGTGACCTATGAAACTGTGATGCGACTTTGGGAAGAAAAAGTGGGTCTTGCTTCAGCACCACTCTATCTTCCAGAATCAACAGAAAAGGCTCTTTACTTGACAAGGCCTGCAGGTCACTTACTCTTCTGGCTGTTGTGATGGCCAGTAAAAAGGCTAACTTAAGCGTCAAAAATTTAATGGAGATCTCCTGAGCTGGTTCGAAAGGCGCTTTCGTCAACGCTTCCAAGACCAATGTTAGATTCCAAGGGGGGAATCTTTTAACCTTTATGGGGGTTAACCTCTCCCTAGCTACTAGGAACCTCCTAATCAGAGGCTCTAACGTGAGCCTCTGGTCCAAAAATACGGATAGAGCAACTATCTGTACCTTCAGGGTATTTGTGGCAATTCCTTTGTCCACCCCTGCCTGTAAAAATTCTAGTATCACTGGTACCGAAGGACTAGACACTTCTCTATCTTGACACCAGTGAGAAAAAGTATTCCAAACCTTTGAATATATCCTCCTAGTGACTGGTTTTCGACTACCTAGGAGGGTCTCAATCACTTTATCGGAGCATCCTTTGCCTCTGAGAATCTCCCTCTCAAGAGCCATGCCGTCAACCTGAAGAATCCTGGGTTGGGGTGAACGACTGGCCCCTGCAGAAGAAGATCCTGCCTGGTTGGGAGAGGAAAAGGAGGGGCCACCGACCATTTCTTCAGGAGTAGCAAACCAAGTCCTCTTGGGCCACCAAGGGGCTATCAGAATCAGCTTACACTCCGAGTTGGCCAGCCTCTGTAGAACCCGAGGAATCAAAGCTAGTGGAGGGAAAGCATATGCTAGGTGACAGTCCCAATTCTGAGCTAGAGCATCTATTCCCTCTGAACCTCCCTCTCTGGTGAGAGAGAAAAAAACGCTCCACCTTTCTGTTCCCTCTGTGGGCGAAAAGGTCTATCTCCGGAACCCCGAACTCTTGACTTATCTGGAGGTTTAGTTCCCATTCCCCTTGGTGAATGGGCTGTCGGCTCAGGAAATCCGCTACCACATTGGTGGTCCCTCTTATGTGGACCGCCGATATGGATTGAAGGACCCCTTCTGCCCAACTCAGAATCTCCAGGGCTAGACTTAGTAGCCTTCTGGATCTTGTACCCCCTTGTCGGTTTAGATAGGAAACTGCTGTCACATTGTCCGAGAGGACTTGGACGTCTAGTCCCTGAACTCTGCTTTCGAAGGCCTTCAGGGCCTGACCCACCGCAAGAAGCTCCCTGTAATTGGAGGAGGCCCTTGCTTGGATCTGGTTCCAGGATCCCTGCGCTTGGAGGTCCCCCAAGTGAGCACCCCAACCCCAGGCGCTTGCATCTGTGGTAATTTTTATAGGGTTCCACTGGGTCCAGAGACGACCCAACGTGAGTCTGTCCTGACCCAGCCACCAATCTAGGGAGGCCCTTACCCTTGCTGGAATGGCCACCTTCCCATCCAGAGACTCTGTCTTCTTGTCCCAGGAGGATAGAAGGAAAAACTGTAGCTCCCTGGAATGGAGCCGAGCCCAGGGAATCGCCGGAATACAGGCAGTCATTAGGCCAAGGAGCCTCATGACCTGTCTGCGAGAGCAGTCCCTGGGTTCCAATAGAGAGGAAACTGCTGATATTACCTTTAACCTTTTTTCCTCTGGGAGAAAAAGCTTCTGAGCCCCTGCGTCCACAGAGTATCCTAGGAAAGTTTTTATCTGGGATGGCACTAGGGACGATTTTTCCCTGTTTACTATCCAACCCAAGTTCTCCAAGGTGCAGATCACCGTCTTTACGTCTGCTGTCACTTGCTCTAAAGACTGTCCATAGATCAGGAGGTCGTCTAAATAGGGTATCAGAGATACCCCCTGTAAATGCAGGTAAGCTACAACCTCTGCCAATATCTTTGTGAACACTCTTGGGCTTGCAGCTAAGTCAAAGGGAAGTGCTCGGTATTGCCAGTGTTGTATACCCTTGCTTGTCAGGACTGCAAACCTCAGCAGGGATTGGTGTTCCGGGGCAATAGCCACGTGGAGATACGCGTCCCTCAGATCCACTGTGGCCATAAAGGCATCCTTCAATAGATGTTTTCTCACAGTATAAATGCTTTCCATCCGAAAGCTCTTGTGTATCAGAAACCTGTTCAGCTTCCTGAGATTTAATATCAGGCGAAATTTTCCTGACGGCTTCTGGACCACAAACACGTGGGAGTAAAATCCCTGGTAGAGCTCTTCGGGTGGAACGGGAACGATAACCTCCTGGTCCGCCAATCCCTGCAAATTGTCCATCAACCCTGCTGCTCTCAAAAGGTTCTTTGGGGAGATGGGTCAGAGTAAAATTTTGAGGGGGAGGAGAGGAAAGTTCCAGACGATATCCTTCTGTCAGGATATGCAGGATATAGGGGCTTTCGGAGATCCTTCGCCATTGAGGGACAAATCGAGAAAGTCTCCCCCCTACCCTGACGCTGGCGTCACTTTGGCTGCCTGCTGGCGTCCTTGGGTCCGGAGAAGAGCAGGCCACCCTTCTGTCCGCCCTTTCCCTTCCCCCATCTTCTATTGGTGTCTTTCTTGGCCCTGAACTGGCCCTGATTAGGAGGGGCACGAAAAAACTGTGTCTTTTTCTCTCTTGGCCTTAACCGGGAACTTTTTCCCCTTCTCTGCAGATCGCGATAGGACCTGATCCAGACCAGGGCCAAAAAGCTGGGAACCTTCAAAAGGTAACCCGCAGAGCCGTGATCTGGACATAGGGTCCCCCTGCCATGACTTAACCCAGACCGCCCTTCTTGCGGAGTTCAGGAGGGCCGCTGACTTGGCTGAGGTTCTGACCACCTCCACTGTCGCATCAGCCAAATATGCTACTGCTTTGTTAATTATTTCTAGAGAGTCCATAACCTCTTCGGAATTGTCCCCTCTAGAAACATGGCCAGAGAGCCTACCTAGCCAGGCATTCACATTCCTGGTTACGCAGGCAGATGCTAGTGCAGGAGCCATGGCTGCCGCATTGGCATCCCATGCTCTGCGCAGAAGCGTTTCAGCCTTCCTATCCATTTGGTCCTTAAAGTGGAGCTCCACCCGATTTTTAGACCTTATCTTATTCAATGGACATAATGTAATTAATGTCGAAACGGGCATTGTTTTTTTATTTTTCTGTACAGTACCTTAATAAATCTCCATTTTATATCTGTTTCCTGTCTCCTCTGCTCCGGGAATTCTGCGGGAGTTACGTCATATCCTTGTAACGCAATGTAACCTGGGAGCATTTGTCATAGCTCCCAGTATTCATTGCCGAGCCTTGCTGCAAGATATCGCTTGACAAGGGGGCGGTAACTTTCTGCGACGCCGGTGTAGTGTCATATTTTGCTACCCATCACAGATTGCTCCGGAAGTGACGTTTCGTCGCCGCCATCTTGCTACACCCCACACTCCTTCACAGTAATGATAGAGTGAGAAGGGGGCAAGCGGACATCTTGTTACACCCACCGGAGTTTTCGATTTCGAAAACAAGAAGAAGCGGTGAATGCTGGGAGTTCAGCATTCGCCGCAAGGAGGAAGTACATGCTTGTGGGATTCTAATGCCCACAAGCAAAATGGCAATCCGTAGGAAAAGGGAATATAAGTTATCATTTCTAACTGAATAGCGATGCGGTGGACTAAAAGACACGGAGACATGAGTAGACATGTAATAGGCAGAATACTTTGTAATGGCATGAAAAAAAACAAAAAACGATTTGGCCGCGGGAGAACCGCTTTAATGCTACCCGAGTCCTCAAAGGACAAATCGGATTTCTTAGAGACCTGAGAAAGTGCTGCATCTAATTTGGGGGTCTTGAAAAACTTCTCTTCTTCTTCCTCCCCAAAAGGGAACCTTCTCTTCCAGGTTTTTAGCTTAAGGACCTTCCTTTCCGGGTCCTTCCACTCCCTCAGAATTACCTCCTTAAGGGTTTGGTGTACTGGGAATACTCTGGACTGAGGTTTTCCTAAGCCCTTATACAACTTATCCCAGGCTGTTGTCTGTACTGGAGGTTCTGGGATATCTTCAGAGGCATAAATTGCCTTAAGCAACTGTCCCATGTCCTCCACGGGAAAGAGATGCCCAAGTTTAGGACTGTCACTGTCCTGGCTTTCAGGGTCTGAACCTTCCCCCTCCTTTAATGAGTCCTCTTCTGACTCCTCTGGGTCCTCAATCTCATCTACTCCTGAAGTAATGGAAGAGGGAAGCCCCTGTGGGGTTCTCTGACCTCTGTCAGATGTGTCCCCCTAAGATGAAGTACCTTCTCTAGAGGACAGAACCTCTCTGCCACTAGTGCTATGCTCTTCCTTAGATGCAATAACTGTCTTAAGGGATTGTAACGTAGTCAGCATCTCTGCCTGTACTGTAAGGAAGTCCCTCAACACCTGTGAGGTTTCCTTACCCGACAATTTATGTATGCACCTGTAACAAAAAGGCTTTGCGTGATCAAGTGGGAGCTTTTCATTGCAATTCCCACACCTTTTTGTTCTAGGGGGAGGGGTACTTTTGCTTTTAACCTTGTGGGCCCCTTGAGCAGATCCACTGGGTTCTAAGGAGACAAAAAGACAAGACAGCACTAGTTTTTTAGCAAGCTGTACTTTCTCCTGCCCCCCCCCCCAAGGGGTGTGGGTAAGACCTCCCTTAACCAACCCCTTGTGAATAATAGAGGAAAGACTCACCACTCGTGGTCCCCTCCTGGGATGCTACCACTGCTGTGTCCTCCTCTCGCTCCATTCCTGGTCTCAGCTGGTTCCTACTTCCTAGGAGCTCTGCTGTGAGAGGGGCCCGTGGGACCTCCGCCTGGCTCCACCGGATTTTTATGGCCAGGACGCCAATCGGCGCCATTTTGCTGGAGTCCCGCCGCCAGAGGTAGTCCCATTTTGGCCTCTAGTGTCCGGATCCGCCATTTTGGCGTGGACCGGAAACCGGAAGTGATGTCACCCGGAACCGGAAGAGGCGCCATCTTGCTCCACCCGACGAATGCTCACTCCTGCCTAGGAGTGTTTCCAGCATTCCCTATGGAGCTGCACTGTCAGGAAAATGACAGCCTTCCTCCTCCAGCGGCCTGGACTCCTGCAGACCCTCCGGTTCCTTCATCCCCCCAAGTACCCTAGACTGGGTGGAAGGTAGGTGGGGAGGCATGTACCCACAAGAGATCCGGGAAATGCCCCTGTGCCCGGGAGGCTCTTTACCGGGGAATACCACCGGTCATTGGGAACCCCCCCTGAGAAGGGACCGATCCCTGGCTGGACCCGCAACCCTCCCCGGCCTTGGCGTCCAGCTCTCAGGGAGGGAGACCATCCGCTACCGACTTCAGGTCTGACAAAAATAACAAACGTTTCGCTGCCGGGAAACACAATCAAGAACTGAGGTGCAGGGGAAGGGAGGGACCTTTTAATCTCATGTGTTGATTGTGTTTCCTGTCAGGTGGACCAGTCATCTCTCAGGTGTGCCGTCCTGGAAGATGACTAGAGAAAGACCACTTTCTGAGAAAGTGTCAATAAGGGAATCTCCCATATATTCTCAAACGGTGACTTCTGAAGCACCGAGAGGACCAGGTTCAAGTCCCATGGAGGTAGCGGGGGATGGACCGGAGGGGCCACATGTCGAACTCCCTGCACAAATGTACTCACGAGAGAGAGTGAGCCGCCAGGGGTCTCTGAAAAAAAAAAAAAAAAAAAAAGACAGCCAGGGCAGATATCTGCCCCTTAATAGTACTTAAGGCAAGCCTGTGGTCCACCCCATGCTGTAAAAACAGCAGGATTCTGGAAACCAAATAAGTACGCGGATGCCACTTCATTTCCTCACACATGGAAATGTAGGCCTTCCAACTGCGATGATAAACCTTCCTAGAGGACGGCTTCCGAGCACTTATAGTAGAGATTACTGAATCTGACAGGCCCCTGTCTCTCAGTACCTGGTTCTCAATAGCCCTGCCATTAAAGCCAGAGACTGTAAAGCAGGACGGAGTATGGGACCTTGCGATAACAGGTCCCTCCGTAGAGGTAGACGCCAGGGGACGTCTGCTACCAGACGTACTAGATCGGCGTACCAAGGACGCTGAGGCCAATCTGGAGCAATCAGAATCCTTGAAATTCTCGCTGCCTCTGTTCTGCGAAGCAGCTGGGGAAGGAGCCTCATGGAAGGGAAAGCCTAGATTAGCAGATACTGACCCCACAATGTTACCAACATGTCCGTTGCGTCTGCCCCTGGGTCCTTTGATCGGGCCACAAACCTCAACACCTCACGATTGAGTCGGGATGCCAAAAGATTTATGTGTGGCGTGCCCCTTCTTTAGCAGAGGAGCTGGAACCCATCCGGGTGTAAGGACCCTTCTCCCAGGTCTAGCATTTGCCAACTCCAGTAGTTCGCCTGAAAATTCTTCACACCCGGAATGTACACGGCCGACAGTGCCGGTACGCTCCTTTCTGCTCACCTCAGGCTGCGAGTGACCTCCGATGCTGCAGCTGAGCTTCTTGTTCCTTTCCTGATGATTGACATCTGCCACCGCTGTGGCGTTGTCTGACTGGATCCTGACTGGACGTCCTTGCAGCCTCTGAAACCATCTGAAGAGGCACCGCCTGATCGTCCGGAGTTCCAGGACCTTGATCGGCAGACGGGCTCCTGTAAGGCTGGCGTCCGTCGTGATCACAATCCAATGAACAGGAAGGAATGACCTCCCGGCCAAGAGAGCCGGTGATGTCAGCCACCCTCTCAGGGATCTCCTGACTAGGTGGCTTACCCGGATTCGATAATCCAGAGATGATGGGCATCTGTTTCATCTGGACAGAACCTGAATCTGTAACACTCGAGTGTGATCTTGAGCATATGGGACCATCTCAAAAGGAGGCTACCACTGAGGAATCCAGAATAAACCCCAGATACACTAGGCGTTGAGTCGGCACCAATACTGACCTTTGCGTGTTTTATACCCAACCACAGTCTCGGAGAGTTTGATAGGTTATGGATACGCTTACCTCCAATTCTGAGCTTGAAGGGGCCTTCAGAAGAAGGTTGTCCTAGTAGCCCATAATAGCGATGCCCCTCTGTCTTAGAAGGGGCAGACACGGGTCGTAACCTGAGGAGATCACTTCGCAAACCCACTGGTTGGAGATCAGAGATGTCCACTGAGTCGCAAAATTGCGAAGACGTTCCCCCCACCCGAGAACTGGGTGGGGGTGGACCTTCATGCGGACGCAGATTTGTTGGGCTTGCGGGACCAAGAACGTCTTTGTCCTTGCGCAGGCGTTTTGTCGGCCAGGGGTCTTTTCTGTCGCCCTAGCCGGACGGAAAAAAAAAACCGATTGCGTGCAGTAAAGGAGGGCCCTTGAGGAAGCAATGTGCTTTTACCTCCTGTGGCATCCTTGATGTCATCTAGAGAGGCTCCAAAAAGTCTGTCGCCCTTAAAAGGCAGATCCAACAGAGCCTTCTTGGAAGCCTGGTCCGCAGACCAGCCCTTTAGCCAGATAAGGCGGCGTATAGCTACCGCATAAACGGAAGCTTTGGACAGCAAGGGGATAGTGTCCATGTCTGACTCACAGACAAACTTTAAGGCCTCGTACCAACTGGTCGGCCAAAGTCATCTCATTAGGACAGTGGTTCTCAACTCCTGTCCTCAGGGCCCACTAACAGGCCAGATTTTAAGTATTACCTTGGGGAGATGCAGACTAGAATACTGCAATCCCTGAGCAGCAAATTATATCACCTGTGATGCATTTCAGTTATCTTGCAAACCTGGCCTGTTGGTGGGCCCTGAGGACTGGAGTTGAGAACCACTGCATTAGGAGGAGCATCTCGCTCCTTTAACCCCTGGAGCAGCAATTTTGCCCACTCAGTAAGTGTCCGAGACACTAAGGCCCCCGCCAATGCTGGGCGCACCGCTGAGCCTACCACTGTGTATAGGCAGCGAGTGAGTGCTTCAGCTTTCTTATCCACAGGGTCCTTGAAAACAGGAGCCCCTTCCACTGGAATTGTGGTAGCTTTATTAAGTCTGGACACCGAAGGGTCCACCTTTGGGGGAGAGGTCCATTTCTTCAGAAAACTCTCCTCAAAGGGGTACCGTACCGCAAGATTCCTTGGGGGCGTAAAAACCCTTGATGAGTTCTCCCACTACTTGTATAAGAGCTTATCAAAATAAGACACACAAGGAAACACCTTAGTAGTGCGGGTAGGTTTACGGAACCCAAAAGGCGATCAGAGTCTCTGCTGCATTCTCCAATTTTAGCGTATCCCGCACTGCAGTAATAAGGTCAGATCCCAAAGCCCTTTCGCGTACGGACCTGGACTTAAAGTCATTCTCACTGTCCGCTTGGTCCCGGTCTGCAGTCACTGATGCATCAGAATACGGGTCCTGAGCCATAGCTGGGCCTGGTTCTGCATCAGAATAATCCCTGGAAAATTGCCGGGGACGGGAGCGTTTACTAGCCCCCCCCCCCCAGTGTTCCCGTGTGCTGCTTCCACCCTGGCAGCAAAAGCCTCTAGGATTGCCGACATAGCGTCCATAGAAACATCAGGGGCACTAGCCACCAAATCAGGTGTTTTAGGGGAAAAAAACGTCTGCTTCATGCTGACCCACGCACTGACACCCACAGGGCTCCAGGCAAGTCATCAATAGGCCACCCTCCTAGCTGATACAGAGATGCAGGGTCTCCCGGAGGACTCCCCACCCTTGGAACGGTACTGCTATGCTGCTGTGTGCTGCGCCTGTGATGCTATCCCACCCGCTGTCTGTGTCAGTCTGATTCTTATCAGCGTCTTCTGTAAAAATTTGCACCAGAGAATGCACCCTAGAGGCCGGAGACTACCGCAAAATGGGCGCCAAGCGGCTGTATATAACAATGTGGGCTCTAAGAAAATGGCCGCCGAGTCTGAATATAGAGGCAAAAAACGGCCGTGGACCACAACAAAATGGCCGCCGAGCGGCAGTATATACATACAGGCGAGAATCCTAAGAAACATAGCCACCGAACAGTCGGTAGAGGCCAAAGCAAGCGCGGACTACAAGAAAACGGCCACCGGGCGGCGATTTAAAGCTATTGGCACGAAACTACAAGAAAATGGCCGCCAGACATTCACTAGAGGCCGAAACAGGCATGGACCATCGCAAGACGGCCTCCGACAGCATGGAAAGAGAAGCACACGCACGTGTAAGCAAAATTACATTATTTTTAAATGACAAACACAGTGCAGCCCCGCTCCAGATGGAGCCCCCCCACAGTGACCAGCACCCAGCAACCTTAGCTCAGAGTCCAAGGAGGAGGGAAGGCAGAGCGAGAGGAAGGAAAGGGGTCATAACCACTTACTTGATCTCTCCGGGAATGTCCAGCCAATGCCACCCTGCCGAAGCGGGGGAGCTACTTACCCTTTCTGCGTGTCTCATGCGGGAAGACATTCCGGACAGATCATCAACCGCGCACGGAGGTGACTGTCGGCCAGGCATGCTGTGATTGGACCCTAGGGGACGATCATATGCATGCCCTGGAGCGTTAGCTCACCGGACAGGCTGCTGCGACTCGGCCGTAAGGTCAGGCAAAGCTGAGTGGTTGATGCAAGCCTAGGAGCGCAAGCTCACCGGACATGCTACTGCGATTCGGCCGTAAGGTCAGCCGAAGCTGAACGGTCCGATGCAGGCCCTGGATCGTAGGCTCACGGCCACCCGTAGAGCGACGGGTAGGTCGTGGAAAACCCAGCGCGTAGCTAGGGTCGGCAGACGCTCGACGGCCGAAACTGGGGGGGGGGACTACAAGGATCGAGGACCCAGCCTGTCACCCAGTCCCAAAAAAAGCAAATTGTAGAAAAAATAAATAAATAAATCTTTTTCCCTGGACCAATTGGCCCGAAGGGAGCCATGTCCTACTCCTTGCTAGACAGAAAAAAAATCTGATCTGCGAGATGCAGAGTGAGGGGATATACCCGGGAGGTCCGCCCCCTGGGCGGTACTGTAGAAGGTGTGATGCAACACTTTTTACAAGTTTTTTCTGCCTAGTCACTCCTAAATAACGGATAATACCCACTTGTCAATTGGAAGCTGTGTCGGTCCATGAACGAAAGAGTACCGTATATACGCGAGTATAAGCTGAGTTTTTCAGCACATTTTTTTTGTGCTGAAAATGCCCCCCCCCCCCCCCCCATCGGCTTATACTCGAGTCACCTTTTTGCGCCTGATCTCCCGGATTTGGGGACCCGGTACCGGCCGGCCCTAGGTCCCTTGGACCCCAAACTTGGTACACATGTAGCCCCACTCTTCCTCTACACGTGTGCAAAGTTTGTTGTCCAAGGAGACCTACGGCGGGGGAGCACCGATTTTTCAAAGCCGGGCACCCCTTCCATAGACTCCCATCTTAAACGGTCATTTCTCCTGTGAATTTGGGGACCCGGTACTTCCATAGACTCCCATGTTAAACGTCAGTCTAGTAATGGGCACAGTGAGGTATGAGCACAGATGGACACCCTAGGCTTATACTCGAGTCAATACGTTTTCCCAGTTTTGTGTGGTAAAATTAGGTGCCTTGGCTTATATTTGGGTCGGCTTATACTCGAGTATATGCGGTAATATATCTTTTTGGAGGCAGTTTTTATAATAATTTTAAATCAAAAAGTGACAGTTCTACATGATATAAGGTCAGTTTAAATGGTCTCTATTGCAAAATTATTGTAAAGAAAAAAAAAAATACAAAACCGTGGATAGAAAAAGTCTACACACCCCTGTAAAAATGTCAGGTTTCTGGGATGTAAAAAATAAATAAAAAAAATGAGACAAAGATGAATCATTACAGAACTTTTTCCACCTTTAATGTGACCTATAAACTGGACAACATAATTGAACAAACTGAAAACTTTTAGGTGGAGGGAAGTAAAAATTAAATATGGTTGCATAAGTGTGCACACCCCTAAAACCACAGACATCGCTACATACCTCCACTTTATAACCCAAGATCCATTTTTGAGAACAGGTTCAGCTTTTCTGAAAGTATTGCCTTATCTGTGATAAGTTTATAACATTTCACAATTTTTCCCCAAATATTTGGCCTATTCTAAAAAGATTTAAGCACCAAAAAGGGAAAGTACACAACAACCTCAATTACCTGGTAACTCCTTTTCCAGGAATCCTATAGAATTGATGGGAGATGGATTCACCCACCTGCAGAAAACCCCCGTTAGACGTACCGGCAACGGTATTTCTAGGAACCTTCCAGAACAGCTACTTGAGAGATGATTGGCTCCGCCCTCTACAGGTAACACAAATCAGATACAATTTAAAAGGCCCCTCCCTTTCCTCTGACCCTCAGTTGTTAGAAGATCAAGTAAACCTCCACCAAAAGTGCACTCGGCAGAGGAAAAAAAAACAAGAAAAAAAAAAAAAAAACACACCATCACCAGGTAAACAAGGTCGACCAGTGAAAAGTAGAATAGGGTGGGAATATAGACGCTGTCCTGGAAATACCATTACCGGTAAGTCTAATGGGGGGGGTTTTCCCCTCTCACCTTCCATGACAGCTACTTGAGAGGATAAGCAAGATTCTATACCTTAGGGAGGAACAACAGCCTGAAGCACTTTTCTACCAAAGGAGAGGTTCTGGCTGGAAAGAATCTGAACTCTAAATGTTTTACAAATGCACGAGAGGACGACCAGACGGCAGCTTTAGAAATATCTTCCCATGATGCCCCTGCTCTTTCTGCCCATGACGTGGCCATGGATCTCGTTGAATAAGCCCCAATTCTTAAGGGAGGGGTGCGACCTGACGCTTTGTCTGCTTTACAAATAGCAATACAAATTTTAGACGCTTTGGACCCCTTCTTGGGGCCACCAAAAACCACTGGATTTCGCTAGATAAAGCAGAAGACATCTCTTTACATCTAAAAGACTAAACCTTTCCTCCTCCGCAACCTATGAAAGTCTGAAGATCCTTTGGGCAAATAGAAAGGATCAGGCCTAATCACTACCCTGTCCTCTACAATCCTCAGGAAGGGGTCTTTACAGCAAAGATCTTTACAGCAAAGATCAGAAATCCTTCCTGACGTAATAGCCAAAAGGAAGGAAACCTTCGAAGAAATACATTTAAATTGAACTCAATAAATTTGTTATATTTTTCTATATATGTATCTTGTCAATTCGTGCCTACAAAGTCCAAAGTCCCCCATAATTTCCTTTTTCAACAATTTATAGGACGCGGCACATATTTATCTTTTGTATCCACAATACCACTATGTGTAATGATACAACCAAACTCTTTCAAAACTTCTCTGAACACCCCCTCAACTGTAAGATGCGCCGCTCAGCCTCCAGGCCATCAAATGGAAGGGCTGAGGGTTTGGATGCCACACTGGTCCCTGATGGAGCAGATCCTTTCGATCTGGAAGGGGCCAGGGAAGATCCACAGAGAGGGTCTTCAGAGAGGAAAAACAACTCCTCCTGGGCCACCAGGGGGCAATCAGAACAACTTCTGCCCGGTCTTGAATAATCTTCCGAACTACCAGAGGTAAGAGGGGAAACGGAGGGAAAGCGTAGGCAAGAGTGAAATCCCACAGAAAAGGAGAGAGCATCCGTCCCCAAGGACTCTGTTTCTCTCTCTCCAGTGAGAAGAACGCCGGCAGTTTTCTGTTGAGACTGGAGGCAAAAAGATCGACTGTGGGAAGACCCCATCTTAGCACAATCTCCCGGAACGTGCCTTGATGTAGTTCCCAACAGCTGGAACTGATGCTCACTTTGCTCAGATAGTCGGCCAGTGCATTCTCTGACCCCCTGATGTGGACTGCCCTGATTGAAGTGACATTGATCTCTGCCCAGGACATAATCTGTTGTGTTCGCATTAGAAGCATCTCCAAACGAGTGCTCCCTTGCTTGTTCAGGTATGCCACCATTGTCTGGGAAAATGAATAGGTCTCTAGAATAGACCCCCTCTCTTGCAGAGCAAGAAGAGCTTTCCCCACAGCTAGTAGTTCCCTGAAATTTGAGGAACGGCCTGCCTCCTCTGGCAACCAGGCTCCCTGGGCCTGCCAGCCCTTAGAGTGTGCACCCCAGCCCCACAGACTGGAGTCTGTGGTAACTTTCACTGGAGCATGTTGTGCCCAGTTCTTTTCTCCCTGCAGGTGTTCCCGCTGCTCCCACCAGGACAGTGAGAAAATCCTCTTTTGGCAGCCGCACCAGCTGATCTAGAGAATTCTTCCTGCGATCCCAATGGCATAAGAGAAACGTCTGAAGGGGTCTGGAGTGTAACTGGGCCCACGGCACCCCTGGGGTGGCTGCAGTCATTAACCCCAATAACTGCATGATACTCCGAAGGGAGGACTGCGGGAGCAACTTGAAGGCCTGCCCGGAGAGAAGAATTTCAAAAAAAATTCCCCGGGAAGAAAAATCTTTTGGGCAACAGTCTATTGGATAACCCAGGAAAAGTATGCTTTGGGAGGGCACCAGACAGGACTTCTGCTGGTTGACTTTCCACCCCAACTTCTGAAAAGTCAGCGAAACCAACTGCAGATCCTGAAAAAGGGACTTTCTCTCGAGCAAAAATCAAAAAATCGTCTAGATATGGGACGATCGATACACTTTGCATCCGGAAAAAGGCCATGACCTTTGTAAAAATTCTGGGTGCTGCCGAGAGACCAAAAGGAAGGGCGTAGAACTGCCAATGACTTGGCCCATTTTCCATGAGAATCGCAAATCTGAGGAACCTTCGTGGCTCTGGCAGATTGGTATATGAAGATAAGCGTCCTGAAGATCCAGGGTTACCATGAAAACCTCTGGCCACAACAGATTTCTCACAGAATAAATATTTTCCATCCGGAAACGTCTGTAGAGAATAAATTTGTTCAGGACGCTTAAATTGATGACCATACGGGAGCCACCGGAGGCTTTTTGAACCAGAAAGACGTGGGAATAAAATCCCCGGAATTTTTGAGTTTCTGGAACAGGAGAAATAACCCCCTTCCGATTCCAAAACTGAAATTAGACTCAACATGGCTTGCCGTCTCTCTGCAGATGGGTAAGAAAAACCTCAGTTAGACTTACCGGTAACGGTATTTCTACGAGTCTTTCAGGACAGCACCTGAAGAGAGCGCAGCTCCACCCCTTTTCCCAGGAAACACTGCAGTCAGTTTTCTTTAAAGACCGGACACTTCCACCATGGCCTCAGTTGTTTAAGAGTACCTCCAGCCATGCTGAAATTAGATAAGCAGAACATAGCAATAACACCACATCTTACTATTACTCTAGGGCAGGTCATCGGTGCTGTCCTGAAAGACTCGTAGAAATACTGTTACCGTTAAGTCTAACTGAGGTTTTCTCACCCAGTCTTTCAGGACAGCACCTGGAGATAAAAGAGTACTAGTACTTACTCTAGGGTGGGACCACCGCCTGTAGGACTTTTCTGCCAAATGATTGTTCAGATGCAGAAAGCAAATCCAACCTGTAATGGTGGGTGAAAGTGTAGAAGCTTGTCCACGTAGCCGCCTTGCAGATTCTTCCCGGAGAAGCTCCTGCCCATTCTGCCCAGGATGTTGCTACTGCCCGGGTTGAATGGGCCCCTACTCCTGTGGGAGGTTCTATCCCTAAAGCTCTATACGCTTCACTGATAGCCATTCGTAGCCACCTACCTATGGTATTCTTGGAAGCACCATAACCTTTACGTGGGCCAGAAAACAAAATAAACAGGGAATTAGATTTTCTGAATTCACTAGTTAACTTTAGATCGTGCAGTATGCACCTCCTTACATCTAGGCTGTGGAAGGCTTCTTCTTTTGTGCCCACTGGTGTAGGGCAGAAGGTAGGGAGAACTATTTCCTGTGACATGTGGAATACTGTTGCCACTTTTGGTAGGAAACCAGGGTCAGTTCTCAGCACTACTCGGTCTGGAAATATAGAAAAGAAAGGTTCTATGATTGACAGGGCCTGTAGATCACTCACTCTCCTAGCTGAAGTAACTGCCACTAGGAGTGCTACCTTAAGGGACCAAAATTTGATTGTTGCTTCCTCCGGAGGTTCAAAGGGTCTTTTTGTCAGACCCTGTAACACCAGAGATAAATCCCATTTTGGGAAAAACTTAAAGGGTACTGGCCTAACTCTGGTCAGTGCCTTAAAAAAACCTTATGATAAGCGGGTCCTGAGATAGTGATCTCTCCAGGAACACCGATAGAGCGGCCACTTGAACCTTTAGGGTGCTAATCGCCAACCCTTTCGCCATTCCTTCATGGAGAAATTCCAACACAGAGATAGTCTCCTTTGGTGAACAGATCTTTTCTCTGCACCAGGAATTAAAACATTTCCATGTTTTGAAATAGATTGCTCTAGTGACCTTCTTTCGGCTGTCTAATAATGTTGACACTAGCTTATTGGACAAGCCCTTATTTCTTAGGATCTGCTCCTCAGTAGCCAGGCAGCTAGTCTGAGGTGCTTGATATTGGGATGTTGCAGGGGACCCTGTGTTAATAGGTTCTTCTGTAAAGGAAGAAACCAGTGGGGTTCCACCGCCATCCTCTGAATGGTTGAAAACTGACAGGGGGGTCACTTTGGACACAGGGTGAGCCAGGAAATCATGGACATTAAGAATATGGCTTGGATTGCTTGAAATTGAAATAGGAATATTAGTCCACAATATGTACTGGTTGTTTTATTCTGAACTCAACAGGTTAATTGAGAGATGTGTTACCTGCCTGTTGTGATGTAAATGAATCTAGAAGGGCTTCTGAAGACCCTTTTAGTGTGAATAGGGATAATTAACTCTATACTTGTGTGTATTGTACTCAGACAGGCTTCAAATCCTTTCATTGGGAGATGTGTATTGAAGGTCGTTATGTTTCTATTGTGTAAAGTCTTTTGATTGGGAGACAAAAGCTAGCTTAACAGGTCATGCATAGTCATTTAAACTAAAAGGGGATTAGAACCTGCTGTCTCCTAGCAGACGTCAAAATAATGTGTATTGGGTCTTGTTATGTTGTGGGTGGAGCTGGACCATTGTTCATTTTAGGTTAATGCAGTATTGGATGTGTATAAAAGTTACAATGTTTTTTCAATAAAGTCAGTCTATCCTGGAAAGATACAGAGTGCGTCTCGTTCTTTCAGAAGGATTAATTCCTATGGGAAGTGGTCGTCTGACTGTGGAGGATCGACAGTGAATTTGTGTCCAGGAGAGGGAAGATATCTAAAACGGCGTTAACCCCTTTCGTATTTGGGGTGTCGTTACAAAAACCAAGTCCTTTTGGGCCAGAATGGGGCTACTAGAATTACTGTTGTAGACTCCTTCTGTAGCTTTTTGGAGGACCAATGGGATCATTTGGAAGGGTGGAAAAGCGTAGCACAAGTGGAAGGTCCATGGTTGTGCTAGCTCATCTAGTCCCTCTGCTTGATCTCGCCCGTTTAGGGAGAAGTATGTTTCCACCTTCGCATTGGCGTGGGATGCGAACAAGTCTATTTGGGGGACTCCCCATCTTCCTGTCATCTTCTGGATTCAGACTCCATTCTGATTCCAGTACCCTTTCTCGGCTTAGGAAGTCCGCTATTTGGTTCAGATCTCCCTTTAGGTGCACCGCCGTCAGGGATGCCAGATTGGATTCCGCCCAGTACAAAATCTGGAGGGCTGAGGATAGTAACACTCTGCTCCTCGTGCCTCCCTGCCTTGTTATATAGGCCACTGCTGTGACGTTGTCTGATAACACCTGAATATGGTGACCTAGAACTTGTTTTCTGAAAGCCCATAGTCCCAGGAGAATGGCCCTCAACTCTCTTCAATTGTAGGATCTCCGGGCTTCTCTGGTTGTCCAGGTTCCTTGGGACATCTGTCCGTCCAGATGAGCACGCCACCCCCAGGAGCTTGCGTCCGTTGATAGTCTGTGTTCCACAGGGAAAGTCCAAAGCAGGCCTTTGTTTAAATTTGCTTGCTTTCTCCACCACCACAGTTTTCTCTGGACTTGAGGGGGCATTTTGATCGATTTTTCCAGCGACTCTCCATAGGACCAATTCCTGAGAGTTGTCTGCTGAAGATCCCTCGCATGGAGACGTGCCCATTGTACCGCTGGTATTGATGCTGTGAGTAGGCCTAGGACTGACATGGCTGCTCCGATTGTCATTGGCAGATTTGTCTGAGCCTCCTTTACTGCCCTCTGGAGCTTCTCTATTTTTTCTTCTGGGAGAAAAATCCTTTCCTGTATGGAATTTAGTGTATATCCCAGAAATGTTATTGTCTGGGACGGGATCATATTTGATTTATGATCCATCCAAGACTCTCCAGAGGTCTTTTTGTCTCTTTCAGGTCTATTTCCAATAGATCCCTTGTCTTAGAAAAAAGAAAGAGGTCATCAAGGTATGGCACTATTGATATTCCCTTTAGTCTGAGGGGTGCTAGAGCCTCTGCTATGATCTTTGTAAATATCCTTGGTGAGGATGACAGTCCGAAGGGGAGGGCTCTGAACTGCAAGTGTGAGTTTGCGTCTCCCGTCTTCACCGCTAATCGTAGATACTTCTGTGATACAGGCGCTATAGGAACGTGTAGGTATGCATCCCTCAGGTCTATGGATGCCATGAAACAACCTGGCGTCAGGAGATGTTTTACTGAGAAAATTGTGTCCATCTTGAATTTTTTGTATCTGATGGATCTGTTTAACCACTTCTCTACTGTGCACGAAAACCCCCTTCCTGCCCAAGCCATTTTTCAGCTTTCAGCGCTGTCACACTTTGAATGACAATTGCGCGGTCGTGCGACGTGACTCCCAAACGAAATTTGTGTCCTTTTTTCCCCACAAATAGAGCTTTCTTTTGGTGGTATTTGATCACCTCTGCGGTTTTTATTTTTTGCGCTATAAACAAAAGAAGAGCGTCCAGTTTGGAAAAAAAAACACTATTTTTTACTTTTTGCTATAATACCCATTTTTTTTTTTTAAATACAATTTTCCTCAGTTTAGGCCGATACGTATTCTTCTACATATTTTTGGTATATAAAAAAAAATAAATTAAAATCGCAATAAGCACGTATTGATTGGTTTGCGCAAAAGTTATAGCGTCTACAAAATAGGGGATAGATTTACAGCATTTTTATTTTTTTTATTAGTAATGGCGGCGATCTGTGATTTTTTATTGTGACTGCGATATTGCGGCGGACACATCGGACACTTTTGACACATTTTTGGGACCATTCACATTTATACAGCGATCCCTGCTATAAAAATGCATTGATTACTGTATAAATGTGATTGGCAGGGAAGGGGTTAACCACTAGGGGGCAGAAAGGGGTTAAATATGTTCCCTCAAAGTGTTCTTACTGTGGGGGGAGAGGACTGACTGGGGGAGGTGACCGATGGTTGTCCCTATGTACAAGGGACACACCATCGGTCCCCTCTCCCTCACAGGACGTGGATCTCTGTATTTACACACAGAGATCCACTTTCCTGCTCGTTTCCCGGGCAATCGCGGGTGCCCGGCGGCAATTGCGGCCGCCGGGCACGCGCACCGGGGCCTTGTGAACGCGGCGGGCGCGCCTCCTAGCTCGTTTTAAAGGGAGGACGTCATGACGTCCTCCCAGAACGAGAGTATCCTCCGCCCGCCGTCAATTGACAGTGGCGGGGGACAAGTGGTTAATATCTTCAGGTTCAAAATTAACCGGAATTTTCCTGACGGTTTCTTCACTAGGAAGATGTGTGAATAGCACCCTATCCCTTCCTCTTCTGGGGGAACAGGTAGAATTACCTTCTGTTGGATGAATTCTTCCAGTAAAGATGACATTCCTATAGACTTCTCCAGATCTCGAGGAGCCTGGGTTACATAGAAGCGGTTTGGAGGGGGTTGCGAGAATTCCAGTCTGTTGCCCTCTGTTATTATTTTGACAAATGGACTGGACGTCGCTGTCTTCCATTGTGGAAGAAAGGCCTGTAACCTTCCTCCCACCGGACGACTGTCGCCGTTTGTGGTTTGGCCAGGACGGAATAGTACCCCTGACTTTCCCCTCCCTCTCTGGGACCTCCAGGGTTTTTTATAGCCTGTGTCTTTCTTAACCTCGGTTTGCCGAAAAGTACGAAAATTATTCTTTCCCTGAGGAATCACTTTCTTCTTTATTGGGAAGGCCTTCTTTTTATCAGCCGTTCTATTAAGTACGGCTTCCAAATCAGGGCCAAAGACTAAGTCACCTTCAAACGGTAAACCACATAGCTTTGCCTTTGAGGCTGTATCCCCTGACCAGGTCTTAACCCATAAGGCTCTACGGGCTGAGTTGACCAGGGCTGCTGATCTTGTGGACATCTTGATAGATTCTGCAGAGGCGTCTGCCATGTACCCTACAGCCTTCTTAAGTATAGGTAGCGTGTCTAGCAGGTCCTTACGTGAAGTTCCTGCTTCAATATGAGTTTTTAATTGCTCCAGCCAGTGTTTTAGATTTCTTGCCACCACCTGTTGATGCCATTGCTGGCTTTAAGTTGGCTAAAGTCGAATCCCATGCCTTTTTTCAGTAGGGAGTCTGCCCTCTTGTCCATGGCGTCCTTTAGTGTGCCCATGTCCTCGAAGGCCAAGTCTGTATTTCTTGAAACCTGCGAAAAGGCTGCGTCAAGCTTTGGCTTTTTATTCCAGACCTGCTGACTATCATCCTCAAAAGGGAATCTTCTTTTGGAGGGATTTGGAGAAGAAAGGGGCCCTCTCTGGGTCCTTCCATTCCCTTTTTACCGTCTCGGAGATGTACTTGTGCACTGGGAACACCCGTTGCTTTACTTCTCCCATGCCTTGAAACATTTTATCGTGCAAGGATAATTGCGTCTTATCCTCTTCGATATTAAGAGTTGTGTGTATTGTCCTTAATAGGTCGTCCACTTCCTCCAGGGATAACCTATAGCGGGAAGAAGAAGTTTCCTTTTCTTCCTCCTCTGCTTCTTCAGAACCTGTGGCAACATCTTTCTCCTCGTCCTCTGAATCGCTGACCCCTCTGGGTGCAGGAATACTAGGATGAGAACAGGATGGCAAATTGCCTCTACTGTTTGGCTGGGCCGCCAGACATATATCCAAAAAGGAGCGGAAAGACTGGAAAGTGTCCGCTAGTTCCTTTCGGAAGGAGTTTAATAGCTCTCCTGGCTGAGCAGCGGCTGAGGCAGTTTCCTCTTTTAACAACTGCTATACATGTCTTGCATAACGCCTTGGGCCATGTTTCCCTAAGCGTGTTTTTGCAAGACGGACATCTCCTTTTAGGAGGAGGGGAGGAATGTTTGGTCTCGTCTTTGGCTTTAGGCTGAAATACACCAACACCATACTATCTTTAAAACATTTACAAAATATATAGTAACCAAACCTCCTAAACCAGCTGGAAATAAAAAGAAAAAAGGAACTAACACTTGGCCCTTACATTTAAAAACACAGCTTTCCTAGTGACTCACCCCCTGAGCCACCATAACAAACAACCACACTTTCTAGTAACAGTTTCTAGGGAGGGAGGCACAGGCTCCTTTGCTTTCCCCCCAGGAGAGCAAAGGAGGGAGAGATACACAGGACCCAAGAAAGCATACATATATGTATAAATATACAGGGTGTCATGGATATGCATTAATGTCTGTCTGCCATCTTACCTTCCTCCTCATGTGTTCATCTAGAGACCAGACCTCCTTCACCTGGCTTCCTTTATAATCTCCTCCCAGCCTGACTCCACCCCAGGCCCTATCACTGAACACTATATTAACCTGTGCACTGCAAGCCTGCTTTGCTGATCAACGTGTTTGGGTTCCTGCCTGCCGTGTGCTACCTCTGTCTCTCTGTTACGTTATTGGCTTGTCCCCGACCATCCCTGTCTGCTCGTGACCCTTGACCTTCGGCTCGTTCTTCGTTATCCTTGTCTGCTTGTGGCCCCTGACCTTCGGCTTGTTATTCGGTTCTCTCTATCGTGTGCTGCTGCTTCCCCTTATCCTACGGGGCGTGAGCTAGGAAACTCCAGGGGCCGCGACCTGGTCCCAGCCTGCAGCGTAACATCCTCACCACTAGAGGCCCTGGAGAAGACCAGCTGGGTCTTAGACTCCGCGCCCTGGGGAATCTTGGCTCTCGCTTCCGTTGGGATCCCGGTTGTGCTCCTCTGGTCCCGCTTTCCACAACCACCCAGTTTCCTATCCACAGAAGCCAGCCATAGGGTTCACTACCTCGCGGTGCACTCCTGTCCCCCTACGGTGTGCATCTGTCACCTGGCCACAGGTGACCCTGACAGTTTGATCAGCCATGAACCCGGCTGACATCCCGCTTCCCGCGGATGATCCATTGCAGGGCATAGTTCGCAGACTTGAGACCCAGGAATCAAATCAGACCCAGGTGATGCGATTCCTCCAGGATCTGGCTTCTCGATTCGAGCAGCTTCAGGTCTCCTTGGGAACCCCGAATCCGCAACCCCAAGTACAACCAGCGGCTGTACCTATCGCACCAGTCGCAGCCTCACACTCACTAAGATTGCCAGCTCCGTTCCGTTTCTCTGGGGACTCCAAGGCCTGCAGGGGGTTTCTCAGCCAATGCACTATTCATTTTGAGCTTCAGCCTCAAAGCTTCCTATCTGACCGGGCTAAGGTAGCCTATATCATTTCCCTCCTCTCCGGTGAAGCTTTGGCCTGGGCTGCCCCCCTGTGGGAGAGGAACGATCCGGTGGTTTCCAGTCTGTCCGAATTCTTGAAGCTCTTTCGTAATATCTTCGAAGAGCCGGCTCGGGCTTCTTCAGCGGCTAGTGCTGTCTTACGTCTTCGCCAAGAATCTAGTTCAGTGGGGCAATATGCTCTTCAGTTCCGTATCCACACAGCTGAATTGAGCTGGAATAATGAGGCCCTGGTCGCTACCTTTTTACATGGCCTCTCTGACCGAGTGAAAGACGAATTAGCGGGAAGAGCCATTCCCGTCGGTCTGGACGATGTAATTTCATTATGCAACCAGATCGACATTCGTTTTCAAGAGAGGTCCTTAGAAAAAAGACGCCAGCACTCTCTGGGTCCTAGCCAGTCTGAGCTCCCCTCCCTTCATTCCGTGGAGCATCCTCTACCTGCTGAAGAACCTATGCAGCTGGGCCGGACCAGACTAACCCCCGAAGAACGTGCTAGGCGCAGAACTCTGGGCTTGTGCCTCTATTGTGGGGGCAAGGGTCATTTTCGTGACTCCTGCTCGCTTCGTCCGGGAAACGCTCGGGTCTAATACATTTGGAAGGTGGAGTATTGGACCCAGAAACATCACCTTCTCGCCTGCTCTTGCCGGTGTCCCTTCATGTAGGCACTTCTCCTCAGTCAACCCTTGCATACCTGGATTCCGGGGCTGCCGGCAATTTCATGGATTGGAGAACTGCTTCTTCTATGAAGCTTACCCTTTCACCTCTCACTACCCCATTGGTAGTCTCGGCAATTGATGGCACTGTTCTCCCAGGGGGCCCTATTCGCTTCCAGACGCTACCCATTAGGATGTCGGTAGGGATTCTCCACCAGGAGTGGATATCCTTTCTTATTCTACCCAAGGCCTCTACCCCAGTTGTATTGGGCCTCCCTTGGCTACAGCTCCACTCTCCACATGTGGACTGGGTCTCTGGGCAGATCCTGGCCTGGGGTTCCTCATGTTTCTCGTCGTGTCTTCTCAAGGTGACCCCCAAGGAGAGTCTTCCGGTTGCTGCCACTTCTGTTTCTTCTGATCTTCCCGCCGCATACAGCGATTACCGGGATGTGTTCTGTAAAAAATCAGCTGAGGTGCTTCCTCCCCACAGGTCTTTTGACTGTGCTATTGATCTTGTCCCCGGAGCAACTCTACCCAGGGGTCGTACCTACCCTCTGTCCATCCCAGAGACCCAGGCCATGTCGGAGTATGTAGCAGAGAATCTGGAGAGAGGGTTCATCCGGAAATCCTCATCGCCTGCAGGGGCAGGGTTCTTTTTTGTTGCCAAAAAGGATGGTACCTTAAGACCCTGCATCGATTATCGGGGTTTAAATGCGGTTACTATTAAAAATCGATACCCCTTACCCTTAATATCTGAGCTATTCGATAGGTTGAAGGGTGCCTCCATTTTCACCAAGTTGGATCTCAGAGGCGCGTACAATCTCATTCGAATACGGGAGGGTGACGAATGGAAGACTGCATTTAACACTAGAGACGGGCATTACGAATATCTGGTGATGCCTTTTGGTCTGTGTAATGCTCCAGCCGTGTTTCAAAACTTTGTCAATGAAATCTTCAGAGATCTGCTGTACCAGTTTGTTGTCATCTATCTGGATGACATTCTGATCTTTTCTGAAAATCTGCTCGTCCACAGAAACCATGTCCGCACTGTACTTCAACGTCTTAGAGAGAACAATCTCTATGCCAAGCTGGAGAAATGTTCCTTTGAATGTTCTGAGGTCCTGTTTTTGGGGTGCTTTGTCTCATGTTCGGGGCTTCGTATGGACCCTGGGAAGGTCTTGGCTATCACCAACTGGCCTCTTCCTGCTAGCCTCAAGGCCACACAGCGCTTTCTTGGCTTCACTAATTATTATAGGCAGTTCATAAGGAATTACTCTTCCATTGCCGCGCCTATTATCGCTTTGACCAAGAAGGGTGTGAATGCCAGAGACTGGCCTCCCGAAGCTGTCTCTGCATTTCACAACCTGAAACAGGCCTTTGTTTCTGGCCCCCTCTTGAGGAGACCAAATCCTGGGAATGCATTTTTTATTGAAGTGGACGCTTCCTCAATGGGGGTGGGAGCTGTGCTTCTTCAAATCTTTGAGAAGAGACGCCAACCATGTGCGTTCTTCTCCAAAAAATTTTCTCAGGCAGAGAGGAATTATGCCATCGGTGATCGGGAACTTCTCGCAATTAAATTGGCGTTAGAGGAGTGGCGTCATCTCTTGGAGGGTTCCCCTCACTCCATAACGATCTTTACCGATCACAAGAATTTACAGTATCTACAGAATGCTAAACGTCTGAATCCTAGACAGGCCAGGTGGAGTCTCTTCTTTGCCCGTTTTAATTTCACGATTACCTACAAACCTGGTTCCTGCAACGGTCGGGCTGATGCGCTCTCTAGGTCATTTGACACTTTGGACGAGGAGTCCGCCCCTGAACCTGAGCCGATCATTCCCACCTCATGCATTGTTGCCCACTCTACCACCCTGAAGTCTAAAATTCCGCCTGGTAAGACCTTTGTCCCCACTGAGCTAAGAGCTAAGATCCTTCGTTGGGGACATGATTCCAAGGTGGCAGGGCATTCTGGATTCCTCCGATCCTTCCTACTCATCAGTCGTCACTACTGGTGGCCTAATCTCCGCTCAGACATCAAAGACTACGTTAAAGCTTGTCATGTCTGTGCTCAGTCCAAATCCTCCACACAAGCTCCTGCTGGTCTCCTCATGCCCTTGCCTATTCCTAAGGAACCCTGGGCCCATATTGCCATGGATTTTATCACCGATCTCCCACTGTCTGAGAATAATACAGTCATTTGGGTGGTAATCGATCGATTCTCCAAGATGGCTCATTTTGTTCCTCTTCCTGGTCTTCCTTCTGCCCCTGCCTTGGTTCCCATTTTCATTCGAGAAATTCTCCGCCTACATGGGGTCCCTTCTCATATTGTTTCCGACAGGGGAGTCCAATTCACGTCTCGTTTTTGGAGAGCCTTTTGCAAATCCCTCAATATTGTCTTGGATTTTTCTTCTTCTTACCATCCCCAATCCAATGGACAGACTGAGAGGGTTAATCAGGAGTTAGAGGTCTTTCTTCGCACCTTTGTGTCTTCTCACCATGACGATTGGTCCTCTCTACTCCCGTGGGCAGAATTCTCCCATAACAATCATGTGAATACCAGTTCGCAGAAGACACCCTTTTTCACAGTTTATGGAAAACACCCTCAACTTCCTCTTCCTATGATCTGTTCTCCAGACATTCCAGCTTTGGCTTCGGTTCAGGAGTCTCTCAATTCCGTTTGGGGTCACGTTCATGATTCCCTCCGGGCAGCTGCTGAAAAATTCAAAGGCTTTGCCGACCGCCGCAGGCGTAAACCGCCTTCTCTTCAGCCAGGGGACAAAGTCTGGCTCTCTACCAGGAACATCAAGCTCCGAGTTCCTTCTCTGAAGTTTGCTCCACGATTCATCGGTCCATACACGGTAACTGCTAAACTGAATCCGGTTTGTTTCAAACTCCAGATTCCTAAGAGCCTTAAAATCACTAACTCCTTTCATGTTGCTCTTCTAAAGCCTTTAGTCCTCAATAAATTCTCTCGTCCTCTTCCTACCGTGGCGCCTGTCTCGGAGGATAATCAGGAGTACGAGATCAGTCAAATTCTGGACTCCCGACTCTGTAAAGGCGTTCTTCAGTACCTCGTTCATTGGAAAGGGTTTGGTCCTGAGGAGAGGTCTTGGATCACTGCATCTGAGGTCTTTGCACCTCGTCTGTTAAAGGAGTTTCATCTGAAGTTTCCCTCTAAACCTGGGCCCAGGCGGGGAAGGGGGAGGCCTCGTAAGAGGGAGGGTACTGTCATGGATATGCATTAATGTCTGTCTGCCATCTTACCTTCCTCCTCATGTGTTCATCTAGAGACCAGACCTCCTTCACCTGGCTTCCTTTATAATCTCCTCCCAGCCTGACTCCACCCCAGGCCCTATCACTGAACACTATATTAACCTGTGCACTGCAAGCCTGCTTTGCTGATCAACGTGTTTGTTAGGCATTGTGTGTTTGGGTTCCTGCCTGCCGTGTGCTACGTCTGTCTCTCTGTTACGTTATTGGCTTGTCCCCGACCATCCCTGTCTGCTCGTGACCCTTGACCTTCGGCTCGTTCTTCGTTATCCTTGTCTGCTTGTGGCCCCTGACCTTCGGCTTGTTATTCGGTTCTCTCTATCGTGTGCTGCTGCTTCCCCTTATCCTACGGGGCGTGAGCTAGGAAACTCCAGGGGCCGCGACCTGGTCCCAGCCTGCAGCGTAACATCCTCACCACTAGAGGCCCTGGAGAAGACCAGCTGGGTCTTAGACTCCGCACCCTGGGGAATCTTGGCTCTCGCTTCCGTTGGGATCCCGGTTGTGCTCCTCTGGTCCCGCTTTCCACAACCACCCAGTTTCCTATCCACAGAAGCCAGCCATAGGGTTCACTACCTCGCGGTGCACTCCTGTCCCCCTACGGTGTGCATCTGTCACCTGGCCACAGGTGACCCTGACACAGGGACCTCTGTCCCTGCTTACCTGGGCCTGGCTGGTGTGAGTGGCTCCTGCTCCCACCACTGCCGCTTGTTCCTCTTCCATTGCTGAGGTCTGAAGTGGAGTCCGGCAGTTCTCTTTTGATTTTCCCAGTCCTTTCACCGCTGTGAGGACCGGAAATGACACCAGCCGAAGGCCACCTCCTCCCCCTGCGTTCCAGCGGCCGGAACCGGAAGCCGCGTCGCACCGCCGGAAGTCCCGCCCCGGCCGGAAATGACGCGCTCGACACCCGGGAAACATGGAGGCTGAAAAAAACGGAGGAGACACTGCTCTTCACCTGAGGAGCACGCCATCCGTTTTCAGACCCCCCAGTGCCGGTCTGATGAGAGCGGGACCTCCCGCAGCCTGAACCCTCGCCGGGTATGAAGGGGAGAAAGCACCGGAGTATCCCCCTCACGTAAGGGGGGATGCTGGGCTGGCCTGGAACAAAAAAAGGATCTAACAAGGTAAGCCCCATACTGTCTCCACCTGGAGAGAGCGCAGCATACCCCTGGTTCCCTGCAGCGCTTCCACTATGGCGGAGGAAACACTACAACTGAGGCCATGGTGGAAGTGCCCGGTCTTTAAAGAAAACTGACTGCAGTGTTTCCTGGGAAAAGGGGTGGAGCTGCGCTCTCTACAGGTGCTGTCCTGAAAGACGAGGTGAGAAAAATGGACTCTTGAATTCCAACCTGTAACCCCTTTCTAACGTTTGAAGAATAAAGGAATTGTCGGAAATCTCCGCCCATTTTTTGACAAAATGGGACAACCTTCCCCCTACCCCTATTCTGGCATCACTGGGGATTCTTGGAAGGGGCTGAAGGAGCAAAGAGAGTCACCCCTTCTTGCTTATCTTTGTTAAAAGACCACTTTTTCTTCGCCTGTTGGCTTTAAAATTAACCTTGTTCTGCAAACCGCGAAAAGGCTTCTTATTCTGTGGCTTATTCCTTTAAGAAGGGAACCATTTACTCTTCTCAGAGGAACGAGCTAGGACCTCCACCAAGGAGGAACCAAATAAGAGCTTGCCTTCAAAAGGGGATGCCGCAGTTTGTTTTTGGAGGCAATATCACCCTCCCAAGATTTGAGCCAGATAGCTCGTCTGGCTGAATTAATGAGAGCAGAAGATCTGGCTGCAGCCTTTACGGAGTCTGCAGCTGCATCAGCCAAGAAGGCAACTGACTTGGCAATGAGTGGGAGAGACTCCCTAATCTCCTCTTTGGGGGTGTCGGATGAAAGATCGTCCAGACACTGAACCCATACGTCTAAATTCCTAGCCACACAGGTGGATGCTACAGCTGGACCCAAGGAGAAAGCTGAAGCATCCCAGGCCTTTCGCAGAAAGGAGTCGGCCTTCCTGTTTATTTGATCTTTCAGGACCCCCGAGTCTTCAAAAGGACAGGTCTGACCTTTTGGACACCTGTGACATAGGGGCATCTAGTCTAGGACATTTAAAGAAAGTCTCCTTGAATTCAGACTGAAAAGGAAATCTCCTTTTGTGCCCTCTAGACTGGAATAACCTCCTCTCAGGTTCCTTCCACTCTGCAAGAACCAGGTCCTTAAGCGACTTGTGCACCAGAAAAGCTCTCAATTTCCGCCCCTGTAGAACCCTATAAATTTTATCTTGTACAGATTGGACCAGCTGTGGCATCTCAATCTGTTCCGAGGTATATATTGACTTTAAAAGTTCGTCAATATCTTCCACTGGAAAAAGATACTTGGAGCTACCCGTATCTTCCTCCGATGCAGAATCCCCATCAGATGAAGAACTTGGGTTCTCACCTTCTTCCAGATCAGAAGCATAGTGTGAACTAATGGTCTCGGACACTAACAGAGGAAGGGGCCTAGCCAAGGCTAAAGGCTCTTGAGCTATGGAACTAGATGAGGAAGGCCCCAGGCCTGCTACCCTGTCATTAAAGGACCGGAAGTAAGCCACAACCTCCTTCATGGAAGGCATTAACTCTTTTAAAGAGGCAGTCTCTGAACTAGCTCTGGATGGAATACAATCCTCACAAAATAGTTTAATAACTATCAGAGAGCCTGGCCCTACAGTTCGCACATTTCTTCTTCACCGGTTTGGCCTAGAAAAAAGCAGAACTTTAAACAAAAAAGGTCCATACTAGGGTTGTCCCGATACCGATACTAGTATCGGTATCGGGACCGATACCGAACATTTGTGCGAGTACTTGTACTCGCACAAATGCTCCCGATGCCTGACCCGATACTTGGGCGAGCGAACTCGGTGGGCGGGCGGAGTCAGTAGGCAGATCGGGCCACCTCGGTGGGCGGAGCGGGAGAGAGGATGAGCGGATTCAGTGAGCGGGGAGGGAGCGGTTGGCGTCAGTGGGCGGGGAGGGCGGGCGGAGTCGGTAGGCGTATCGGGCCGCCTCGTTGAACGGAGCGAGAGAGGATGAGCGGATTCAGTGGGCGGGGAGGGAGGGCGGCCGGCGTCAGTGGGAGGGCCGAGTCGGTAGGCAGATCGGGCCGCCTCGGTGGGTGGAGCGGGAGAGAGGATGAGTGGATTCAGTGGGTGGGGAGTGCGGCCGGCGTCAGTAGGTGGATCGGGCAAAGTGGCCTCAGTGGGCGGAGCGGTCGCCGTCAGCTTGGACATCCCAACGCCCATCTTGGCACACCCTGCACTTGGCCACAGTAAGCCAGCAGCTGACATCTTGTTACACCCAGCCCATATAGTTCGGGCTAGGTGTAACAAGATGTCTGCTGATACTTACTGATGCCGAGTGCAGGGTGTACCAAGATGGGCGCTGCAGCATAGCATTTCCTCATGTCGTTAATTGCCACCTGACAGTGCCAGCCACCTGTCAGTGCCAGCAGTGCCCAAAAGTGCCCCCTATCAGTGCCATCTAACAGTCCCAGCCACCTATCAGTGCCCATAACTGCCGCCTATCAGTGCCCATAAGTACCGCCTATCAGTGCCATCTAACCGTGCCAGCCACCTATCAGTGCCCATAACTACCGCCTATCAGTGCCAGCCACCTGTCAGTGCCCATAACTGCTGCCTATCAGTGCCACCTGTCAGTGCCGCCCATCAGTGCCAGCCACCTGTCAGTGCCCATAGGTGCCACTTATCAGTGCCATCAGTCAGTCCCCATCAGTCAAACTGTCACATGGCATTAAAAAAAAGTATCGGTAATCGGTATCGGCGAGTACATGGAAAAAAGTATCGGTACTTGTACTCGGTCCTAAAAAAGTGGTATCGGGACAACCCTAGTCCATACAAAACAAAAGTAGAACCGCAGACAAGGGCTTACCTTGGGGGCAGTATGGGACCCGGAGGCTGCCGCTGGTTCAATCCGAGCGGATGCTCCATCCTCAGACCTGTCCCCAAGCTCCATCGGGCGAGCAGAGATTGGCCGGAGAAATAGGCTGCTTTTGTCCTGCTAGAAATGCACCTGTCTGGCGTTCAGCAGACTGTTCCCCTAGGCAGCATGTCCTCAGTGTATTGCGCCGTGCTCCTTATAAAAAACGGTGACCGGAAGTGCGTCACGTGACTTCCGGCGCCATCTTGCCGCGTCACCGGAAAGCCTCCGACGCCATCTTGGAACACCTCGGCAAAGCACGAGGGAGGACAAGGTTCCACACAGCAGAGCTGGGGAAAAAAAACTGAAGGAAGTTGCCACCATTTCCTCAGCCAGGTAGGCAAGTACCTCCGAATAGGGAACCCTTCTGGACAGAACTCCTCCTGGGAGTACATGACTAAAAAACACCCAGGACTTGGCCACAACTAGTCCTGGATGACACCAGAGAAGGGGGTATCCACCAACCAGTTACCAGACCCAAGAAAAAACAAAAAATGTATCGGTGCTCCTGGAGGATCTAGAAACACAAAACAACTGAGGGTCAGAGGAAAGGGAGGGGCCTTTTAAATTGTATCTGAATTGTGTTTCCTGTAGAGGGCGGAGCCAATCATCTCTCAAGTAGCTGTCCTGGAAGATGAGGGGGGGAAAACACAAGACTAGACTAAGGAGTTTCAAAGGGCTCCCCTGGAGCCAACAGTTTTTGGGAGCAGAATGTTTTTTCTATTCTTGCGCGATATAGGATTCTATCTACTTAAAAGTCCTGGGTCTTCTTTGTGGTAATTTTGTATCATTTGGTCTGGACTGCAGGCAGGCCAGTTAAGCACCCAGACTCTTCCTCTATGAAGATATGCTGTTCTCAAAGATGCAGTGCATGGTTTAGCATAGTCCTGCTGAAATATGCAAGGCCCTTTTTCCAAATGTGCCCCCCCATCCCTAGCGATTCTTACTTGTACCAAGTACAATCAGAGGTGTTCCTCCTGACTTAAGGCCAAGACATTGCCTTCCTCATTGTGAGAGAGTTGCCGTTCCTTGCCTGGACTGCTTGGTGCACAATATAGGATACAAAAAACAACAATGAATACTGCAGGACACATGTCAGAATGGGGTCACACTAGGGCCCAAGTATGAGTCACAGATCTGTTCGAGCTGGGAAGAGAGAAGTCATGAGCACGCACATGCTGTCTCCTACACGCGATAGATTCCATCACCCAGAAACAATAAGGAGAAGCCTGAGGCCCCAGTCACACTTCACGTAGTGTGATCGCACTTTCCCGCTTGCTTGTGCGTTTCTGCACATTGCGCTGGGGCAGCCCGTTAATTTGAATGGGCTGCACTATGCGTGTCAAATTGTGCCAATGTATCTCACACACCTTTTCGGGTCCCATAAAGAAAGAGGGGTGCGTTTTGCCCCACTTCTGAAGACGCAGGCCGAAAAAAAATGCAATTCTGCCCACGTTTTCAGAGCAGTGAATGGCGCCTTTGGGTGAAAAAAAATGCAAGTTAGACTTACCGGTAACTTGTTTTCCAATAGGCTTTCAGGACAGCACCCGAGAGATCATGGCTCCTCCTCCTCCTACAGGAAACACCTCAATTAATTCTTTAATTGGAGGCCTCCACGTTGCTTCCCTCAGTTGTTTGTAGAGAACCTCCAGCCCCAGCTGCAACACATAAGCGACAGTTATTACATAGTATTACAGCCACAGCATAAAAAAAGGGCGGGATCCTGCTGTCCTGAAAGCCTATTGGAAAACAAGTTACCGGTAAGTCTAACTTGCATTTTTCCAAAACGTCTTTCAGGACAGCACCCGAGAGGATAATCGAGACTTACCCCATTTAGGGTGGGACAACAGCCTGTAAGACTTTCCTTCCGAAAGCCTGGTCCCCAGCCGTCATGAGATCTAATCTATAATGACGGGCAAAGGTCGTCAGACTTGTCCATGTAGCTGCCTTACAGATTTGTTCGGGGGTGGCACCAGCTTTTTCTGCCCAACTCACCGCCGAAGCTCTAGTAGAATGAGCCCTGATACTTACTGGACTCTCCTGGCCTGTAAGGGAATAGGCGTCTGAGATAGCCATTCTCAACCATCTGGCAATGGTTCCTCTAGAAGCTTGTCTTCCTTTTTTATTTCCGGAAAATAAAATGAATAGTGCGTCTGAACGCCTAAAGTCTTTAGTAGCTTCCAGGTAACTTAAGACTGCTCTTTTAACATCCAGGGTATGGAATTCTTCTTCCTTCTTACCCGACGGATTAGAACAAAACGTAGGAAGTATTATCTCCTGGGTTCTATTTTGAACTGAGGCAACCTTTGGTAAAAAGTTAGGATCCGTCTTCAGCACAATTCTGTCTGAAAAAATAGAAAAAAATGGTTCCCTGATAGATAAAGCTTGCAGCTCACTGATCCTTCGAGCTGTTGTAATAGCTACTAGAAAAATTGTTTTTAAAGTAATTAGCTTTAGGGAGGTTAAATTGAGAGGTTCGAAAGGTTCCCTGGTCAGGGCCTGTAGAACGACTGAGAAGTCCCATGACGGACAGTTTTTGATCACTATCGGTCTAGCCCGAGTGAGGGCTTTAAAGAATCTGTTTACTAGGGGTTCTGATGAAATAGATTTCTCAAAATATACCCCCAGTGCGGCAACCTGAACTTTTAGGGTACTGATCGCTAGGCCCTTGTCTGCTCCTTCTTGCAGAAATTCCAAGATAGAAGAAATCTGCTTTAATGGTCTGCCGGATGTAGTGCACCAAGAGTTAAAGACTTTCCAGACTTTGTGATATATTGCTCTGGTAACATTCTTTCTGCTAGATAGGAGGGTAGCCACCAACCTATCCGAGAATCCTTTTCTCCTTAAGAGCTGCTCCTCAGAAGCCAGGCTGTGAGTTTTAGCTTTTCTACTTCTTGGTGAAACAGCGGACCTTGTAACAGAAGGTCTTGTCTCACGGGAAGATGCCAGTATGGTTTGATCTGCATCTGTAGAAGAGCCGAAAACCAGGGCCTCTTGGGCCAGAAGGGAGTGATGAGGATTACTGTCGTATCCTCTTTCCGGATTTTTGTTATGACCTGCGGAATCAGCTGAAAAGGAGGGAAGGCGTAGCTGAGGTGAAAATTCCAACTGTGCGCCAGAGCATCTACCCCCAGAGATGACTCGTTCCTGTTCAGGGAAAAAAAAAAGAGAGATATTTGTGTATTTTCCTGAGTCGCAAAGAGATCCACTCTTGGCTGTCCCCATTTCTTCACTATTAGATTGAAGACATCTGGATTCAATTGCCACTCCGCTTCGTACACCTGGTTCCTGCTGAGGAAATCCGCTATCCTGTTTAGGGTCCCTTTTAGATGGACCGCGGACAAGGATTGAGTATGGAGCTCTGCCCAATTTAGAATGCTCTCTGCTAGGCCTTGAAGTATTCTGCTTCTGGTGCCCCCTTGTCGGTTTATGTAAGCCACCGCCGTGGCGTTGTCCGACAGAATTTGTGCATGTCGCCCTTGGACTTCTTCTGCAAAGAACAATAAGGCCATTTCTATCGCCTTTAGTTCCCTCCAGTTTGAAGATCTCATTGCTTCCCTTGTGGACCAAGATCCCTGAGCCCAACGACCGCTCATGTGAGCCCCCCAACCCCAGGAGCTGGCATCGGTTGTTAGCCTTAC
The DNA here is from genome assembly GCA_029206835.1 of Rana muscosa. Taxonomy (NCBI): domain Eukaryota; kingdom Metazoa; phylum Chordata; class Amphibia; order Anura; family Ranidae; genus Rana; species Rana muscosa. The sequence goes on along the minus strand of CM055121.1, from coordinate 909,382,993 downwards.
CTGGGTTGGAAAGGACCATAACAGGCCTGCTGAGAGTCTTGCCTGGTTCTTCCACCACCAGAGACTCCTCTTTACTTTGGTGGGGATCTTCACCAGTGAATCTAGTGAATTCTGCTGGCGATCCCAGATTTTTAACAGAAACTTTTGCAGTGGCCTGAAATGGAGCTTTGCCCATTGTACTGCCGGTATGGAAGAGGTCAGGGTTCCTAATGCTGACATGACCCTCCTGATGGACAGAAGCTGACTGGTTTGTAAGAGTGACACAACCTTTAACAGCTTTTCCCGTTTTTCTTCTGGGAGAAAAATCTTTTGCTCCACAGAGTTGATACGGAAACCCAGGAATAACACCTCCTGAGAGGGAATCAGATTGGACTTTTGGAGGTTTAGTATCCATCCGATGGATTCTAGGTGAGCACGTGCTCTGTGCAAGTTTCTCTGAAGTCCATCTCTTGTTTGGGCAAACAGTAGCAGGTCGTCTAGATAAGGAATCACTGAAATTCCCTCTAGACGCAAGGGTGCTAGAGCTTCGGCCATTACCTTCGTGAACACCCTTGGAGAAGATGACAGGCCGAATGGAAGAGCTCTGAATTGCAGGTGTACCACCTTCTTCCCTTCTCTCAGTGCTAACCTCAGATATCTCTGAGATCTGGCAGCAATAGGAATGTGGAGGTATGCGTCCTGCAAATCTATTGACGCCATGAAGCATCCTTGACTCAGGAGGCTTCTTACTGAGAAAATGGAATCCATCCGAAATCTTTTGTATTCTACTGACAAATTCAGCATTTTTAGATTTAGGATGAGGCGGTACTTTCCTGAAGGTTTCTGTACAAGGAAAACGTGAGAATAGAACCCCTGGAAGAACTCCCTTGTTGGAACCGGAACAATGACTCTCTGGGATATCAGTTCCTGAATTAGGGACTTCATGGCGAGTGCCTTGACCGGATCCCTCGGGACGTTTGTCACTAGGAATCTCTTTGGGGGTTCTTCCGTGAATTCCACCACATATCCTTGGGAGAGCATGTTTACAATATACTGATTTGTAGCGATGTCTCTCCACTGGGGAATGAACTCCTGGAGTCTTCCCCCTACTTGGGGTGGATTGTCACTGCGGCTTTCCGGGGGTCGCAGGAGGATGGAAGAGCACTCCACTCCTACCTTTTGGTTTCTGGGAAGACCACTGCTTCCTTTTGGTTTGCGTTTTTCCTTCCTGTTGTCCTTTTTGGGGACGAAAAAAACGCTTACGGGTCTGTACCTGTTGTTTTTTGACCGGAAACGCCTTCTTTTTGTCAGCCGTACGGTCAAGAATGGACTCCAGCTCAGAACCAAATAGGAAATCCCCTGCAAAGGGAATGCTACACAGTCTATTTTTAGATGCAGCATCTCCTGGCCAAGTTTTAAGCCACAATGCTCTCCTAGCAGAATTGGTCAAAGCCGCTGACCTGGCTGACATACGAATGGATTCTGCTGAAGCATCCGCAATATATGATACTGCTGCAGAAAGCGTTGTAAATGAGTCCAGAATCTCCTGTTTTGGAGAATCCGCCGTAACATGGGCCTTCATCTGGTTAATCCAGTGTTCTAAATTCCTAGCGACACAGGTTGTTGCCATTGCTGGTTTTAGATTGTTCATCACAGACTGCCAAGCCCTTTTAAGAAGCAAATCCATTCTTTTGTCCATGGGCTCCTTTAACATGCCCATGTCCTCAAAGGCAAGGTCAGTTGATTTTGAGACCTGTGAAAAAGCAGAGTCCAGTTTTGGAACCTTGTTCCAGATGGAATCCGGGTTGTCCTCAAATGGAAATCTTCTCTTATGAGACCGGGAAAAAAATGGCTTTTTCTCAGGTTCCAACCACTCTTTTTTAATCATGTCCGAGATTATTGAATGGACTGGAAAAACACGGCTTTTTGGATCACCCAAACCTGCATACATGCGGTCATGTAGGGAGAGCTCCTTCTTTTCCTCTTCAATCCCCAAAGTCGCATGGATTACTTTTAAAAGTCCTGCGACTTCTTCAAGCGACATTTTGTACTTAGAAGCGCTCTCTGCTTCATTTTCTTCCTCCTCAGAGTCTGTTCCATCTGGAGCAAGGGAAGCAGATTCTTGGGAAGCGTCTATCGGACCTCCCAATAATATTTGAGAGCCGTCTTGGGGTTCTGAAGAAGGCTGCGGAGCCCTAGGTTCCCTTGAAGGGCCTGGTTCTTCTCTTAGGTTTGACCTAAAAGCTTGAAAGGTGGCACGGAGTTCATCCTTAATTGTAGATACTAGATCGCCACAAAAGGATGGAGACTCTTCCCTGACTACATTTGCAGTGCAATCTGCACAAAGCGACTTGGTCCAAGCCTCGCTTAACTTTTCCTTGCAGACAGGGCACCTTCTCTTCACTGGTTGAGCAGAACTTTTGGCCTGCACAAACAGAAAAGAAAAAAACCAGGGACCACGCTAAGAAAAAACTGTTACACAGTACAAATCAATACACCCAGGTGCACATAGGAAAAAACACTTTCACTTCCTTGTGCCCCGCAAGCCATGCACCACCACCACCAACTTTTACAAAAAGACCCCTAGATATTATGCAGACATGCTAAATCACCAGCCACTGCACCACCAGGGAGATGGAGGGGGGAGAAGGGTGAATACCCCCCCCCTCTACAGGAGAAAGCGGCCCAGTGTAAAATAGGACACAGTCCCTTACCTTAGCCTTGCTGGTGCCTTGGCTTGCCCCCTTATCCGCTGCATCGCTATCCATAGCTGTCTGCGGATGCGTGGTGAAGAGAAAACGCCGGTTCCAGATTCAAAAACGCCGCCGCGCTGACCTGGAACCGGAACTTTAAGGCACCAGGTGACCCTGCCCTCTCCCTCTGCGCTTTGCGGCCGGAAATGACGCGCGCGCCGACCTGGAAGTGCTGCCTCTTCCCATACAGGACGTGGCCGAGGCTCTCCTCGGCCACCAGAACAATGGCGGCCGCCGCAGAGCTCCACGCCGCTTTCGCCAGCGGTCGGTGAGAGTACAGCAACCACCGCTCTGAAGAAAAAGGAGGCAGCCCTCCCGGGCTGTACAGGCTCTTCCCGAGCACGGAAGAGGGAGAGGGAGCCCACGGGACCGTCCATGCTAGGAGGTAAGTGGGAGGATCACTCTCCTAGAAAAAAAAAAAAAAAACTGATTTGAGAACCTTGTCTCCCAGGAAAGCCCTGAGAGATCGTGGCTCTCACCAGAGGTGTTCCTCCAGCTGGAGGAAACACAAAAAACTGAGGGAAGCAACGTGGAGGCCTCCAATTAAAGAATTAATTGATGAGGTGTTTCCTGTAGGAGGAGGAGGAGCCATGATCTCTCGGGTGCTGTCCTGAAAGACGTTTTGGAAATAAAAGATACTGTAAAAAACCTTCATCTCTCAACACAACACATGAAATAGGGCAGACTTCCAGACAATTGTCCTGCTGTGCAGAAGCTGCAGGTTGAGTCCACCGTAGCCAAAGAATCAGTGTGCAGGTCTCTGAGACTGGGTAGACAAGTCGGTCCTGATCCTGCCCAGTGATACACTGCGAATTCCTGCACCAATGCCAGCTCTCTCTTCTCACAAGCATTGTCAGAATGGCCCCTGGATCCACAACCCACACTTTTTTTGATGTAAAGGGCACTGCTGTGTCAGTTCCTGACATCTCACTGAAGTGGACACTGCTCTGATGAACTAGAAGTGCATGACTGTTGTATGCTACACAGGTTCTCAGCACTAAAGAACACCACTTGCACCTCCAGCCACCACTACCACAAATAGCCTCAAAGCCCCGGCTTCCCCACTTCAGGGCTAAGCCTGCAAAGAGCACTTTGAAGAGAAGAAGAGAATCTGCAACTGGTCCCTACCTGGAGAAACTCAGACTCTCAAGCCTAAAACTGAGGAAAGCAGCTGGAGGGTACATGGGACATAATAAGGACCAGGTCTCAGAGAGAACAAACTACCCAGTTAAGAAGGGGTAACTAATGGTAAAAAAGGGTGTAGTTCTCATTTCCCCAACCAAACACCCTTCCCTGGGTGGGCCCTCCACTTCTCAGCCACAGTGCCATTTGGTCTGTCACAGCACACCTAACCTAGCAAGGCAAGGGGAGAAATTAACCAAAAGCAGGATATTGAATGTGAAGGTAAATAAGAAACACAACATCTGAGGTTGCTGGCTCCTGTGAGCTCTTTTAAACTCTAGTCTTGTGTTTCCTGCAGGTGGGAAGAGCTATCTTCAGTCAACCGTCCTGGAGAATGATTTGAGAAATAAAACCTCCCATCAAGTTTTTGGTGCCAGCACTATTGCAACAAATTATCAGCTTACCAGTTAGATTAGCTGCCATCTCCTCTGCTGTCTGACAAAGCCGCAGCCCTTGTTTTAAGGATCCTTCTATATCTATGTAGTGACGGCGTTTCAGATAACAAGTTACTGCCAACTGAATCTGCTCTGCGCGTACCCGCTTCATGGTCTAAAACAAAAATGTATAAAACGTTAGGGCATTCAAAAAACAGTTCAAAGCCAAAAAGTTTAACTAAAACTGAAAACAGAAAAATCAGCACAAGGGATGTAGCTTACAGTTATGTAGCCCCTGTCCTGATTCTTCAGCTTTTTAGTAGAAATCATCATCTTTCCTGCGCCCACTCCAATCCTCCGGTGCAGCCGGATTTAATGCCTCTAAAGGGTCATCAGGTGTTCTCGGCAAGAGAACTCAACTATGTTACTACTGCTGGTGCAAGCTAGCTTTTCATTAAAAAACAAAATTAACCCAGCCCATGACAGTAACATCAAATGGTGCCTGAAAGTAAACGTAGCCGATACAACAAAAGTACAAATCAGATTGGCTTAAACCAGGGCTCGACAATCCCCGGGCGCCAGGTCGCAAATGCGACTAGAATTAGCGACCTGGCGCAGCATAGCTGAGGTTTCCTGTATCTCGCGTGATCTCGTCGGGCCGCGCCGGCCGGTAATTTAGGCCGCGGCTTTGCGGCCTTCTGCAGGCCTAGGCTTCATTCTGTAATCTGGCGCCATCTTGTGGTGGCCGTTGGTATGACAAGACAAGCAGCAATGCTTGCCTGTTTCACTGCCCGCCCATCTCCTTCCCTTTACTTAGAAGTTAACCCCCAAACATTATATATATTTTTTATTCTAACACCCTAGAGAATAAAATGGCGGTCGTTGCAATACTTTGTCACACAGTATTTGCGCAGCGGTCTTACAAGCGCACTTTTTTGAGGAAAAAAAATACACTTTTTTAAATAAAAAAATAAGACAACAGTAAAGCTAGACAAATTTTTTTTTATATTGTGAAAGATAATGTTACGCTGAGTAAATTTGATACCCAACATGTCACGCTTCAAAATTGCGTCCGCTCGTGGAATGGCGACAAACTTTTACCCTTTAAAATCTCCATAGGTGACATTTAAAAAATTCTACAGGTTGCATGTTTTGAGTTGCAGAAGATGTCTAGGGCTAGAATTATTGCTCTCGCTCTACCGATCGCGGCGATACCTCACATGTGTGCGTCAAATACTGCTTTCATATGCGGGCGCTACTCACGTATGCGTTCGCTTCTGCATGCATTGGTCGTTAAAAAAAAAAAAAAACCTGGCTCCTAACTTTTTTAGCTGGCTCCTAGATTCCAAGCAAATTTGTCAAGCCCTGGCTTAAACATTCCACAAGGAACAATTGAAGGGCTGTCATTTCTACTACAATTTCAGTATTAAAATTAAGGAAGGCAGAGTACAAAAGAATTCACAACTTCAGATATTATTATTATTTTTTTTTACATCTAACACGATAGAAATTTGCTTTCAGTTTTAACCACTTAAGCCCCGGACCATTTGGTAGCTAAAGGACCAGAGGTGAATTCAGAATTTTGCACTGCGCTGCTTTAACTGTAAATTGTGCGGACTTGCAATGTTGTACCCAAACGAAATTTGCGTCCTTTTCTTCCCACAAATAGAGCTTTCTTTTAATGGTATTTGATTGCCTCTGCGATTTTTATTTTTTGCGATATAAACGGAAAAAGACCGAAAATTTTGAAAAAAAAAAAAATGATATTTTCTACTTTTTGTTATAAGAAAAATCGAATAAACTCAATTTTAGTCATACATTTAGGCCAAAATGTATTCAGCCACATGTCTTTAGTAAAAAAAATGTCAAGCGTATATTTATTGGTTTGCGCAAAAGTTATAGCGTTTACAAACTAGGGTACATTTTCTGGAATTTACACAGCTTTTAATTTATGACTGCCTATCTCATTTCTTGAGGTGCTAAAATGACAGGGCAGTACAAAACCCCCCCAAATGACCCCATTTTAGAAAGTAGACACCCCAAGGAAATTGCTGAGGAGGCATGTTGAGCCCATTGAATATTTTTTTTTTGTCCCAAGTGATTGAATAATGACAAAAAAATAAATAAAAATTACAAAAAGTTGTCACTAAATGATATATTGCTCACACATGCCATGGTTATATGTGGAATTGCACCCCAAAATACATTCTGCTGCTTCTCCTGAGTACGGGGATACCACATGTGTGGGACTTTTTAGGAGCCTAGCCGCGTACGGGACCCCGGAAACCAAGCACCGCCTTCAGGATTTCTAAGGGTGCAAATTTTTGATTTCACTCCTCACTACCTATCACAGTTTTGAAGGCCATAAAATGCCAAAATAGCACAAAACCCCCCCAAATGACCCCATTTTGGAAAGTAGACACCCCAAGCTGTTTGCTGAGAGGCATGGTGAGTATTTTACAGCTCTCATTTGTTTTTGAAAATGAAGAAAGAACATTTTTATTTTTTTTTTCAATTTTCAAAACTTTGTGACAAAAAGCAAGATCTGCAAAATACTCACAATACCTCTCAGCAAATAGCTTTGGGTGTCTACTTTCCAAAATGGGGTCATTTGGGGGGGTTTGTGCCATCTGGGCATTCCATGGCCTCCGAAACTGTGATAGGCAGTGAGAAGTGAAATCAAAAATTGACACCCTTAGAAAGCCTGAAGGCGGTGCTTGGTTTTGGGGTCCCGTACGCGGCTAGGCTCCCAAAAAGTCTCACACATGTGGTATCCCCGTACTCAGGAGAAGCAACAGAATGTATTTTGGGGTGTAATTCCACATATGCCCATGGCATGTTTGAGCAATATATCATTTAGTGACAACTTTGTGCAAAAAAAAAAAAATATTTTTTCCGCAACTTGTGTCAACATATAAAATATTCCATGGACTCGACATGCCTCTCAGTATATAGCTTGGGGTGTCTACTTTCCAAAATGGGGTCATTTGGGGGGGTTTTGAACTGTTCTGGCATTTTATACACAACATTAGGAAGCTTACATCCACTCTTCTAACCACTTGAAGACAAAGCCCTTTTTGACACTTTTTGTTTACATGAAAACATATTTTTTTTTGCAAGAAAATTATGTTGAACCCCCAAACATTATATATATTTTTAAAGCAAAAGGCTCTACAGAATAAAATGGTGGGTGTTGCATTTTTTTTTTCTACACAGTATTTGCGCAGCGATTTTTCAAACGCATTTTTTTGGGAAAAACACACTTTTTTTAATTTTAATGCACTAAAACACACTATATTGCCCAAATGTTTGATGAAATAAAAAAGATGATCTTAGGCCGAGTACATAGATACCAAACACGACATGCTTTAAAATTTCGCACAAACGCGCATTGGCGACAAACTACATACATTTTTAAAAGCCTTTAAAAGCATTTACAGGTTACCCCGTTAGATTTACAGAGGAGGTCTACTGCTAAAATTACTGCCCTCGATCTGACCTTCGCGGTGATACCTCACATGCATGGTGCAATTGCTGTTTACATATGACGCCAGACCGACGCTTGCGTTCGCCATTGGGCAAGAGCAGGGCAGGACAGGGGTGCTTTTTTTTTTTTATTATTATTAATTTTGCTTTTTTATTTTATTTTTAAACTGTTGCTTCCATATTTATTTATTTTTAATCACTTTTATTGTTATCTCAGGGAATGTAAATATCCCCTATGATAGCAATAGGTAATGACAGGTACTCTTTTTTGAAAAAAACTGGGGTCTATTGGACCCTAGATCTTTCCTCTGCCCTCAAAGCATCTGACCACACCAAGATCGGTGTGATAAAATGCTTTCCCAATTTCCCAATGGCGCTTTTTATATCCGGGGGGGGGGGACATTCCATCCCACTGCTTGTAAAAGCAGTCCAGAGGCTAATTAGCCACTAGGATTGCTTTTACATGAAAGCCGGCCGCTGGCTGAAAAGAATGATACCAAGATGATACCTAAACCCGCAGGCATCATTCTGGTATAAACATTCAAAGTCCAGCAACATACCAGTACGTTGCTGGTCCTTGTTGGACATGTATTGTAATCTTTTTTTTCATGCAGCCTGTTGGCTGAACGAAAAAAGAGATTGATCGGTGGGTATGCCCACCATTAGAATACCGCCCTTCATCCACCCACTTCTAATGATGGGCATACATGCACCATTTATATATGCCGAAGCATGGGGGCATCTTCTCGCAAAAGTTATGCCGCGTACACATGGTCAGACTTTTCCACGGGCAAGCCTCCATCGGAATTTCGACCGTATATACGCGGCATTAGGAGCAAAATCGCTCCTCCGCTCCTGCTGCCCCAATGCTTCGGCATATATGCTTTTTTTTTAACTATGGTGGTGAAATTACCTCCTACAGCACTGGAGTCACAGGGATCAGGCCTGTCTCTGCGAACGCTGCAGTTATGTGTGTTGTGTTTTGCAAGTGACAGTGATCGATCGATACTGCACTTCGGTGGCCTGGGCTGGACGGAGGGGCAAAACGCAGGTGCTAGCAGGTATCTGGGCTGATCCCGCTAACACTGCGTTTTTGGGAACCCTAAACTGCTGGGGACGCTAGTATAGATCTGATCAGATCAGATATTGAGCTGATCAGATACTATACCACTAAGGGGGGTGTATGCTTCACGTGTGGGTGTTAGCGCTACTGGCACTAACCTGACGCTGCCTGGGGTGTGACGCAGACCCTCTCTGACGCTAAAACCTAACTGATATCACCCGCCGGGCGATCAGGGGGTTAAACCTTTATTGGGTTATATACGGCGGGTGCCCTGACACTATAAAAAGCAAACTAACTAACCAGCGTCACCCGTAACACTTATATGATGATCACTGGTGAAAGGGTTAACTAGGGGCAATTAGGGGGTTAAAACCTTTATTAGGTAATATATGGGGGTACCTGACGCTATATAAAAACCTGACGGCGAACCTAAAAAAAAATTACTGGCTACCTATCGGCATCACCGACACTAAGACAACGATCATAAAAACGATCGCTTAGTGACAGTGGTGATAGGGGGTGAAAGGGTTACCTGGGGGGGCGATCAAGGGGGTTAAACCTTTATTAGGTAATATATGGGGGTACCCGACGCTATAAAAACCTGCGGCGAACCTAAAAAAAATTACTGGCTACCGATCAGCATCACCGACGCTAAGACATCGATCAGAAAAATGATTGCTTAGTGACAGTGGTGATAGGGGGTGAAAGGGTTATCTGGGGGGTGATCAGGGGGTTAAACCTTTATTAGGGGGGGGGGGGTTAGGGGGCTACACTGGACCTAAAACTAAATGTAGTGACACTTTTACAGTCACAAATGTCACTGATTGCAGTGATCACTAAATAAATGGTCACTGCAATCAGTGACACTGTGACTGGGGGCTGGGGGGTGATCTGGGGGTGTCTGGGGGGCGATTTATGTGCCTATGTGTCCTGGTGTCAGTGTGCTGTTTTGTGTACTAACCTGGCATCTTCTCCTGTACGGCGCTCGGTATATGTGAGCGCCCCAGGAGAGATGACATCACTTCCTCCTTCCTGGCAGGCAGGGGAAGCTCTCTCATTCGCCGGGAGCGATCGAGAGGGGGTGGCCGGAATCGAACGGCCGTCCCCTCATGCCGGATCGCTCCCGAAGGTAAAACGACCGCTCACTGTAAAGAAGGGGGGTCCGATCGGACCCCCCAACTATACAAAGGCAATCACGTACATATACGTGATTCTGCCTGTCGGTGCCATTCTGCTGACGTATATTTACAGTGGGCGGTCGTTAAGTGGTTAAAGTAGAATTCCAGCTAAAGCCTAAAGCCCCATACACACGGTCGGACTTCCATCGGACTTTTCCATGGTTTTTTGTCCAAACGGAGTTGGTCGGGAACACCCATAGCATACACACCACAGGACTTTTCTGCAAACTTTCCCAAAACTTCTTACAACATCGCGTGGTTTTTCTGCTCTTTACTGCCACCCTTTGGTCAACTTCTGCTATTGTTGGTTGATTTTAACATGATTTGTTTTGTCCATCGGACAAAAGTCCGATGGTTTTCTGTACACACGGTCGGACTTTGCTCCATCGGACTTTTGTTGGGCAAAAGTTTGTCCGTTTGCAGACCCAACTTTTGTCCGATGAAATCCAAAACCAAACGAAAAAAGTTTGTCCGATGGAGCGTACACACGGTCGGATTGTTGGTCCAACTTGCTCAAAATGAAGTTTGTTGGCCAAAAGTCCGACCGTGTGTATGGGGCTCTACTTGTCTTAAAACTGTCAGTTTCCCTGCCTCAACACCTATACTAACCAACCTGTGTAAAAAAAAAGATGCATGTACTTACCAATTTTCAGCCTGCTCCAGTCACGTGATCAGCGGCTGCCGGGGTGAGGATAAAGTGCCCGACAACAGCTGTTAAACCAGGAGTGATAACATCACCTTCCATGGTGCAGCCGTCCTTGGCACTGAAAATAGGTAAGTATATGCATCCCTTTCTTACAGTTTAGTTAGTATTGGCATTAGGAGCATTTTTAAAGACATTCAAACTGGCGATTAAAGCTGATGCAAACTATAGCAGCAGAAAACTTGTGGATGAGAGCAGCTAGGTGCCGTCAGCCCCGCTCACTATTCACACAGATTTCCGCACAGCCAGTGATTACCTGCGGTGATCTGCAGCTACAATATGCACCAACCTTCATCAGTGTAAATGTAGCCTTAGGCTTTAGCTGGAATTTTACTTTAAAGTGGTTGTAAACCTCAGACATGAAATATGAACAAAGCATATCCCTCTATAGTGTGTACTTGTCTCAATCCAGAGCACTGTGTTTTGTCTGCTGCTTCATTCCCCTATCAGTATGAGTCACTGACAAGTTTTGCTGACACCAAGAGAAAAAAGGTGACGGGAAAGATCTCCAACTGATAGGAGGGAAGCGACACACGCCCCTTTACACAAAAACAGACCAATCAGCGCTCCGCAGAGTGTAATTTCACATCTTATGGCAGTTTAGATAAGCTTTATAAATTCTGTACTTTGGAGGGCTGAAGAGAAGAACAGACTGCAGATAAACAGGTACAACGTATGTAGTAGGATTTCATTACCAATTGTCACCTGAGGCCAGTCACTTCACTGGGTATATGTAAAGCCCCTTTTCACACTGACGGACTAACGGGTCAACCTGCCAGTTGGACCTGATCAGAACATCCATTGCCCTCTATGGAGGGGCGGATATCAACAGCCATGTGTCCGTTGACACCCAATCTGATCCTGTCCACTAAAAACAGACGGATGGGGATCAGTTTGGCGGATCAGATTGGATGACAGTCAAATGGATAAAGACAGGTGGTCTGTTTCCATCTGTCAGCCTATAGAGAACAGCAGACTGGGACCCTACCCGCTCTGCATAAGCGGAGACGATAAGGACCCGTCATCCACCTGCTCCATGGGGGATCAGCGGAGCGAGATTCTCTGCTGAGCTGCCATACTCCACCAGTGTGAAAGGGGCCTTAGGGTTTAAAAACACTTTAAGAAAAGCTATCCAGTGACCCTGTCCATTACAAACATGAAACAAAAAGCAGAAGAGTTTCCTGGAAAATCGGTCACATGACATAAATCCAGACTACACAGCAGAGCCCCCATGTGAGGTGCCCATCCATCCATCCAGCTCAGTGATGCTGCGTTACCAAGGAAGGGGATCCTCCTTCTTCATAAATACAGCCTAGAAAAGCCAGAGCTTCACCATTTCCACAGTACCGTCACCTGACTGATAACAGCCCTCGCAGCGGTCTTTTCAATGGCCAGTGTGTACTCCGTCTATGCTCGCCCTTCTCCAACGGCTCGCTCACATGGAAATCAATCACCGCCGTAGACGAGCATTGAACGTAGGACGGAAGTGACGTGCTTGTAAACAGTCTCACGGCATTTCCGCTGATCGGCTCACCTGTCATTCGGTCTGCGCAGCAGCGGGTGCTGTTCTACCTTACAGAACACCGGGAAAATGTAGAAGATCGTGCTGAGCGGCTGACCAGGAATCATGGGAAGGCGGAAATGACGTAATAGGCATGCGTCTTCGCTCCGATTAGCTCTGTGGAGTGTGGGCGGGGTGTAGAGCTGGAATGACAGATATGACGCACTTTGACAGTTCTACAGTATGAATGGAGGGCGGCAGCAGCAGCGTTACCGACGACACAGGAGGTTAGCCTAGGCCTAGGGACACCATGTGGAACATAGAATGTACGCAACTATTAGCTGGGTTCACTCCTCCAAAGCATGTGGCTCGCAGCAGGGGTTCCGGTGAGTCCCTGTTCTCCGTTCCATCTTAGGTTCACACATATGTGGGAACCTCAATCAGCGCGATTACAGTGCTGGTTCCCATATCGCATCTCTCCCGCAGGCAGTTTACACTGCCTTCTGCGAACTGCAGCGGGTGTCAATACACATTGTTAATGACACCCACAGATCGGATCACAGTGCGAACTGTGATCTCTCACATCAATCATATCGCATGGGCATGAACACTCATGAGATCTGTTTTCAGTGCGGGAAAAACAAGTCCCTGCACTATTTTTTGTGCGAGTTCAGCCATACAACTATATGGCTGAACTCGCACTGCACATACATCGCATGTGATCAGCACCTGTGATGCAGCTGCAAATCACATGCGATGTATAAGATCACACATATGTGAACCTAGGCTTAGCTAGGGTTGCCACCTTTTCGTCAAGCCAAACCCGAACACTTTAGCAACGCACGGCAATTTTATTTTTTTCTTTGCAGTATACATTATAGAATTGTAAAAGACATGGGACACCCTTCTGGATGCCCCAAGAAGAGTAGTAATGTGGCACCGTGATGAACAGTTTGTGTGGGCCAATCCTCCCAGGTCAGTGTATCCCTCAGTATAATTCCACCCCCCATGTCAGTCTGTCCCCCACTATATCCCCCCATGTCAGTCTGTCCCCCACTATATCCCCCCATGTCAGTCTGTCCCCCACTATATCCCCCCAGGTCAGTCTGTCCCCCACTATATCCCCCCAGGTCAGTCTGTCCCCCACTATATCCCCCCAGGTCAGTCTGTCCCCCACTATATCCCCCCAGGTCAGTCTGTCTCCCACTATATCCCCCCAGGTCAGTCTGTCCCCCACTATATCCCCCCAGGTCAGTCTGTCCCCCACTATATCCCCCCAGGTCAGTCTGTCCCCCACTATATCCCCCCAGGTCAGTCTGTCCCCCACTATATCCCCCCAGGTCAGTCTGTCCCCCACTATATCCCCCCAGGTCAGTCTGTCCCCCACTATATCCCCCCAGGTCAGTCTGTCCCCCACTATATCCCCCCAGGTCAGTCTGTCCCCCACTATATCCCCCCAGGTCAGTCTGTCCCCCACTATATCCCCCCAGGTCAGTCTGTCCCCCACTATATCCCCCCAGGTCAGTCTGTCCCCCACTATATCCCCCCAGGTCAGTCTGTCCCCCACTATATCCCCCCAGGTCAGTCTGTCCCCCACTATATCCCCCCAGGTCAGTCTGTCCCCCACTATATCCCCCCAGGTCAGTCTGTCCCCCACTATATCCCCCCAGGTCAGTCTGTCCCCCACTATATCCCCCCAGGTCAGTCTGTCCCCCACTATATCCCCCCAGGTCAGTCTGTCCCCCACTATATCCCCCCAGGTCAGTCTGTCCCCCACTATATCCCCCCAGGTCAGTCTGTCCCCCACTATATCCCCCCAGGTCAGTCTGTCCCCCACTATATCCCCCCAGGTCAGTCTGTCCCCCACTATATCCCCCCAGGTCAGTCTGTCCCCCACTATATCCCCCCAGGTCAGTCTGTCCCCCACTATATCCCCCCAGGTCAGTCTGTCCCCCACTATATCCCCCCAGGTCAGTCTGTCCCCCACTATATCCCCCCAGGTCAGTCTGTCCCCCACTATATCCCCCCAGGTCAGTCTGTCCCCCACTATATCCCCCCAGGTCAGTCTGTCCTCCACTATATCCCCCCAGGTCAGTCTGTCCTCCACTATATCCCCCCAGGTCAGTCTGTCCTCCACTATATCCCCCCAGGTCAGTCTGTCCTCCACTATATCCCCCCAGGTCAGTCTGTCCTCCACTATATCCCCCCAGGTCAGTCTGTCCTCCACTATATCCCCCCAGGTCAGTCTGTCCTCCACTATATCCCCCCAGGTCAGTCTGTCCTCCACTATATCCCCCCAGGTCAGTCTGTCCTCCACTATATCCCCCCAGGTCAGTCTGTCCTCCACTATATCCCCCCAGGTCAGTCTGTCCTCCACTATATCCCCCCAGGTCAGTCTGTCCTCCACTATATCCCCCCAGGTCAGTCTGTCCTCCACTATATCCCCCCAGGTCAGTCTGTCCTCCACTATATCCCCCCAGGTCAGTCTGTCCTCCACTATATCCCCCCAGGTCAGTCTGTCCTCCACTATATCCCCCCAGGTCAGTCTGTCCTCCACTATATCCCCCCAGGTCAGTCTGTCCTCCACTATATCCCCCAGGTCAGTCTGTCCTCCACTATATCCCCCCAGGTCAGTCTGTCCTCCACTATATCCCCCCAGGTCAGTCTGTCCTCCACTATATCCCCCCAGGTCAGTCTGTCCTCCACTATATCCCCCCAGGTCAGTCTGTCCTCCACTATATCCCCCCAGGTCAGTCTGTCCTCCACTATATCCCCCCAGGTCAGTCTGTCCTCCACTATATCCCCCCAGGTCAGTCTGTCCTCCACTATATCCCCCCAGGTCAGTCTGTCCTCCACTATATCCCCCCAGGTCAGTCTGTCCTCCACTATATCCCCCCAGGTCAGTCTGTCCTCCACTATATCCCCCCAGGTCAGTCTGTCCTCCACTATATCCCCCCAGGTCAGTCTGTCCTCCACTATATCCCCCCAGGTCAGTCTGTCCTCCACTATATCCCCCCAGGTCAGTCTGTCCTCCACTATATCCCCCCAGGTCAGTCTGTCCTCCACTATATCCCCCCAGGTCAGTCTGTCCTCCACTATATCCCCCCAGGTCAGTCTGTCCTCCACTATATCCCCCCAGGTCAGTCTGTCCTCCACTATATCCCCCCAGGTCAGTCTGTCCTCCACTATATCCCCCCAGGTCAGTCTGTCCTCCACTATATCCCCCCAGGTCAGTCTGTCCTCCACTATATCCCCCCAGGTCAGTCTGTCCTCCACTATATCCCCCCAGGTCAGTCTGTCCTCCACTATATCCCCCCAGGTCAGTCTGTCCTCCACTATATCCCCCCAGGTCAGTCTGTCCTCCACTATATCCCCCCAGGTCAGTCTGTCCTCCATTATATCCCCCAGGTCAGTCTGTCCTCCATTATATCCCCCAGGTCAGTCTGTCCTCCATTATATCCCCCAGGTCAGTCTGTCCTCCATTATATCCCCCAGGTCAGTCTGTCCTCCATTATATCCCCCAGGTCAGTCTGTCCTCCATTATATCCCCCAGGTCAATCTGTCCTCCAGTATATCCCCCCAGGTCAGTCTGTCCCCTAGGATAATTCTGCCCCCCAGGTCAGTCTGTCCTCCAGTATATCCCCCCCCAGGTCAGTGTGTCCCCCAGGATAATTTGGCCCCCCCAGGTCAGTCTGTCCTCTAGTATATCCCCCCCAGGATAATTCTGCCCCCCCCAGGTCAGTCTGTCCTCTAGTATAGTCCCCCCAGGTCAGTCTGTACCTCAATACATCCCTTAATGTACCTCAATACACCCCCCCCCCGAGTCAGTCTGTCCTGCAGTATAATCCCCCCCCCAAATCAGTCTGTAGCTCAGTACATTCCTGACAGGTAGTCTGTAACTCAGTATAATCCCACTCCCTCCCAGGTCAATTTGTCCCCCAGTATAATCTCACTTGTCATTTTCTGTTCATTCACAAGCCAAAGCATAATAAACATAGTTTACTATGCTTCAGCGATGAATGAATACAGGAGCGATAGGTACTGATTGCTCACTGTATTCATTCAGGAAGGGACTGACATGTTTACCAGCCCCCATCCCCCCCCCCCTCTGCTCTTCATCTGAACATAGCACTAATCTCCCGCCCCAGCTGCAGCCATTTGAGGGGAAGCAGACTAGCAGCAGCGTTTGGAGGATTCGCAAGGGATCGGGATGGGAGGAGCAATACAAGGGGGGGATCTACTTAGAGACAAATCCCACTGTAGCTCCCTTACAGTCAGTGACGGGACAAAGTCAGCTGGTGCCCAGGGAAAAAGATGTCAAAATGACAGGGTTAATAAAAGTGCATGCGGTGCTAAGCTAAAATATATGGGATGGTTATGGCATGTGCTAAAATAGTGCCAAAGCTGTACTGACCCCTGAAAATGAAAAGGAGACCCCTGAAAAATATGACTGCTGGGGGGGGGGTGATAAGAGGGGATCCCCACCCAGAAAGATAGGAACTCCCCTCTAGTTAAAGACCCCCCAGCTGTGAGGACTGAATATAGAAATTCCTCTGTCTTCCCCCTCCAGTTATAGGAGATCCCCAGCTTGGAGGACTGCAGGGGGGTAATAATAGGGGAGCCCATCCAGGAAAATAGGAACTCCCCTCCCTCCCAAGTTAAAAAGAAGCCCAGCTGGGAGGATCTTGCTCACCCCCCTCTAATAGAAAAAGTCCACTGACCAGGAATACTGCAGGCAGTGCCCCCTCTTCCCTCTTGAGAAAGTAAATAGTGTGTAGTGAACTGATCTAGAACCATACACATACAGCTGCCCCGGAGGGGGAGAGGTGACTTACAGTAGCAGAGGAGGAGGAAATTTCCAGTACAGCTCAGATGTCTGTGATGGAGCTCTGGGCTGTCACTGCTGTTTCTAAGTTCTACTCCTGTCTGTGTTCTCCACACTGCTGAACCATTCTCCCTTCACTCACACGATCTCTGTACAAGGGGAGGATGCAGGGTGGAGACGGGGATGCTGAAGCATGTGCACTATGCCGTGAGTTAAAGCTCCGCCTTCCCTGAGCTGACAGTAAGGGAGAGGAGGATTGGTGCTGCGGGGCTGCCACTGATGTGTCCTGGGCTCAAGCGGAGAGAAACCCGGGCAGAGGATTCAAAACCCGTACTGCCCGGGTGAATCCCGGACAGGTGGCAATCCTAGGCTTAGCCTGGGTTCACACTGATGCGATCTCAGAGATCACATGTGATTTGGACCCACACTGCATGTGCCGATCAAATGCGATCTCTGAGCAATGCGAGTTCAGCCATACAGTTGTATGGCTGAACTCGCATTAGACTCGCACAGAAAATAGTGCAGGGACTTGTTTTTCCCCACACTAGAATCGGACCGCATGGGTGTTCTCACCTATGCGAACCGATTCCTGTGAGAGTTCACAGTGCGCACTGCGATCTGTAAACAAAACGGAGAACAGGGACTCACCGGAACCCCTGCTGTGAGCCGCATCCTTTGGAGGAGTGAACCCAGCTAATAGTTGCTCTATGTTCCATGTACATCTGACCAAAGATGTGCATGAACATGACTTTATGAATCCTGCTTTTCTCAGGCAGTTGGGGATTAAGATGATGCTAGACACAATTGTCACAATTCATTAAGCATTAATTCAAGACACTCTAACAGAGCTGTTTGGGCTCGTGCAAGGTCCAGTTTTCCTTCCGAAGCCAGTAACTGGACTCAAGAGCTTTCTCAGTCTGACCAACCTTCTTTAGACTTTTCCAAAGAAGAATATATGTAGAAGACCTATGTCTGCTTTTTAATTCCTCCTTTCTTAGGCTGGTGAGATGCCTTTAGATGGAAAGCAGTGGAAGTAATTTATAGGGCTTCTGAATCATCGGGCGAGGGCCCTGGAGATGCTACAGAGCTTTTGTTGGTTGATAATTTTCAGCAAGATCCAGCTAGTTCCCTCACAGAGGTTATAGTATCTGGGTGTCTCAATCGACAGTAGTGGGGAAGGTGTTCCTTCCACAGAAGACGATACCCCTCTTGATGGTCCGTGCTCTGAAGATGAGTCATTTGATATCAGCAAAACATTGTATGAGGGTATTGATGAATGCAGCAAACCCCACAGTGGCCTGGGCTCGATGGCATCTCAAACACCTTGAGTTTGCTTTACTCCAGCAGTGGGTCAAGCTCAATGTCAGAACCAGTTTGCTCAAGGAAGATTGAAGGGAGCGATTCCTCGTTCTAGAGTTGATGGCAGCACAGGAGGCCTTACTGGCCTTTGCACCACTGCTTCAGAGCCATCGTGAGGATTCAGACAGACAACAGTAGCATATGTGTTGAATCAGGGAGGAATAAGCAGCCTTGGGCAGATTGTGGCACACATCTTTTGGTTGCCGGAATGCAATCTGTTATCCCTGTCAGTCTCTCACCTTTCCGGGGTTCGAGAATACGTGAGCAGACACTTTTTGAGCACACATCCATTGCTCAACTGACACGTCCATGTTTTAAGAAATTTTTACATTTATTTATGTGTGTGTGTGTGTGTGTGTGTGTGTGTGTGTGTGTGTGTGTGTATATATATATATATATATATATATATATAATTTTTTTTTTTCAATTTCTTTATTTTTCACTTTTTCAAATTATACAGGATATTCCATCTCATATACATGCACATAAATGATTTAGTCATTCTTACATAATCTACACCTAGATTCTTATATCTCTCATTATCCTAATTCGGTTGATACTCTAACTTGCTTCCCACCAAATATTCTATACTCAGGGCCCAATAGAACCTTTTATAATTCTTATTCTAATTTCCCATATACTCCAATACTGATGGGCTACCAATAGACAGTAAAAATAAAATAAATAAATAATGAGCTGAAAGGAGAAAGCAAAAAGAGACTTTAAGAGGCATTGGGGCCAGAGAGCAATATTTGCTCCATTCATCCCCGCTTCCTACAGCCTGGGGCGACGCTCCCCGCAGGTTCCCTCTTCTTTTTTTTTTTACTTATTCTTTATTTATATTTCAGATAAGGAACAGGTTATACGGTACAGCTCTTCATTACATTTCATACGTATTCCATTTCCCATCCCCCCAACAACCCCCACTCCCCCCCCCCCCCCCAAGTACGGGCAGGGGGGGGCGGCAAGGAAGGGAAGCGAAAAATAAACATAAGGCGGGGAGGGAGGTACCCCAAAACCAACCTAACAAAGGCAAACACACGTTCCAGTCCCCCACAACCCAGTGGGTATATCTTCCTCAGTTAACATGGTCAAACTATATTATTTCCACATATCCCATTGGGCCCATGGAGTACTTTTGAACTATACTTATTCATATTCTCCGCCTTTTTTGTCTCCGTTAATCTTTCATAATAAAGGCTTTATTCAGTCTCCTCAGGGTCTGCCTTTGTTGTTACTTCCATCAAGCCACTTCTCTTTGTTCTCCCCCTCCCCCGCCTGTCTATCAGTACCCCCACCTGCCCCTTTTCCTTTACTTCTTTTACAACCCCCTACCCCCCCCCCCCCCCAAAAAAAAAACAACTATTTTTACACATACCTCTTCCTACCTCCCGTCTCTCCTCCGCCTCTCCCACCGCCCCTCCCCCATTGGTTTTGGGCCGAATTCCCTTTTTCTCCTTATCCCCTTCCTCTCTCCTTCCTCCCCCCCCTCTGCCCTTTCCTTAACCGGACTATTCCCCTTTCATCAACCTCCTCCCTTCTTCCGAGTCCATAAACAGGTTCCATTTAGTCCAGATTTTAGTATGTTGCTCTTTTCTATCTTGGGCCGACAGGACCAAGTCCTCTATGGCCCCTACGTTCCTAACCCTATTTAGCCATTCTGCAGTTGAGGGGGGTCTGGGATCCTTCCAGCAGCGTGCGATGCACGCCTTTGCCTCATTGACCATGTGACATAGTACTGAGTTTTTATATATCTGTATTAGTATTTCTGAGAGGTGTAGTAAGAAAAAAGCAGGATCATCTTGTATTTGTTCTGTTGTAAATTTTTGCAGTATCCTTCGCACTTCTGACCAGTATTGTCTGATTTTAGGGCATGTCCAGAATATGTGTAGTAAAGTTCCACATCCATTGTTACATCTCCAGCACTGGTCAGAAGCTTCTGGATTAAACTTACAAATTTTGGAGGGTGTGTAATACCATCTGGTCATTACTTTATAATTCAGTTCCTGAGTTCTGGTACAGACTGATGTGTTCAGTGAGAGATATATTATCTTCTGACTTTGGGCTTGTGTGAACATCCTATTCATGTCTCTTGCCCATTTCCCTATTGCTGGAATCTCAAAATTATCTGGGGGTGAAATTAACATCATGTAGATTTTAGATATCTTTCGGGCCAGCGGTTCCTTCTCTTCACAATATATCTCAAATTTTGTCAAGTCTCGTCTATATGTTTTTGCTGGGCCTAGTGAGTTAAAAAAATGGCGGAGTTGTATTGCCTGCCAGTTTCCTACTTCAAACCTACCTCCCCTCTTGGTTAAAGTCTCTATTGTCGGCCAACTGTCTGAATCCAGGAAGTGTGAAACCTGGGTGTAGCCTCTCTCCCTCAACTTCAAAAACTCCCCTCCCTCCATCCCCGGGCCAAAACTTGGGTTTCCCATTACTGGGTACAGTGGAGACTGTAAGGAGGAATATTTCGAATTCTGACATGTTTTGTATCCCATCCGGAGGGTTGGTCCTATAAAAGGATGTTTTTTTATAGGATCCGATAGTTCTGCATAGCACCAAGGTGCTCTACCCAGTGGTACCTTACTGATCTTTTGCTCAAGTTCCACCCATTGTTTCCATTCTGCATGTCTACACCAATCTATGACCCTTCCCAGATGTGCAGCTAGATAATATTTATAAACATCTGGGACCGCCAGTCCTCCGTACTTCTTGGGGAGGGTCATATGACTGCGGCTAATCCGTGGTCTTTTTTTTGCCCATATGAATTTGGTGAAAAGTGTATTTACTTGGCGAAAAAAGGCAGCAGGAACTTCCACCGGCAGGGCTTGGAATAAGTACAAAAACTTTGGTAATATATTCATTTTGATTGTATTGCAACGGCCGAACCAAGAGTGGGATCCCTGCTGCCATCTCTCCAATAGTGAGCAGGCTACCTTATACAGTGGCGGGAAATTAATCAGGAAGGTCTTCTCTATTTTTGATGGTATCTGTATTCCTAAGTATTTTAATGCTGTCTTTACCCATTTAAACTTAAAGTTAGGTTGTATACTTTCCTGCACTAATTGGGGGAGGGCCACCCCCATTGCTTCCGACTTAGCATAATTCATTTTTAAGTTTGCAAGTATTCCATATTCCTCTATTTCTTTCATTAGGTTTGGCAGCGAGACATGTGGACTAGTTAGAGAGAACATCAAATCATCTGCATAGGCTGAAATCTTATAATTATGATCTCCTATTTGTAGGCCCTTAATGTCTGAATTTTGCCTAATTTTGTTTAATAATGGTTCGAGGGAGAGAGCAAACAGCATAGGGGAGAGTGGGCATCCCTGTCGCGTCCCATTTGAAATTTTAAATGATTCAGAATATATCCCATTAACTTTAACGGAAGCTTCAGGTGATGTATATACTCCCACTATCCAATTTATCATTCGCTCTCCTAGTCCCATTTGTCTCAATACCTCGAACATAAACCGCCAGTTCACTCTGTCGAACGCTTTCTCTGCGTCGGTGCTCAAAAAAATACTGGGGGTTTTTGTAACGTTTGCCCAATGAACCAGGTTGAGAACCTTGATAGTGTTATCCCTGGCTTCCCGGGCTGGGATAAACCCAACCTGGTCCAGGTGTACTAATTGATTTATTAACGGTTGAAGACGTGTGGCCAACAGTTTTGTAAAGAGCTTTAGATCTATGTTCAACAATGAGATCGGGCGGTAGCTCCCACACTCCGCCGGGTCTTTCCCTTCCTTCGGGATAACTGATATAT
The DNA here is from genome assembly GCA_029206835.1 of Rana muscosa. NCBI lineage: Eukaryota > Metazoa > Chordata > Amphibia > Anura > Ranidae > Rana > Rana muscosa. Next base: position 909,360,821 of record CM055121.1, on the reverse strand, counting down.
ATGCCCTCAGTGCATCCGGCGGTAGTGTGAAGGCCCGGCCGATCCCATTGAACATGTTAGTCATGTGTACCCCTAATATAGGGAAGAAATTCTTATAGTATTGAGTCGTGAACCCATCTGGGCCTGGGGCCTTCCCCTGCTTAACTCCTTTCAACACTTCCCTCAGTTCCTCTACTGATATGGGTTTTTCCAGACTATTGCTTTCCTCTACGGTCATCTTAATCAAACATGCAGACTTAAGATAGTCTTCTAGCTTTGCTTGAGATGTAGATATGGGGGTCAAGTTGTACAGTGAGGAATAGTATTCCCTAAATCTTTGAGCAATGTCTTTGGGGAGTGATATTAATTGCCCCTTTTTTCCCTTTATCTGGGGCACATATACTGACTTCCCATTTTCTTTCAGCTTCCCTGCAAGAGTTCTACTACATTTGTCTCCTAATTCATACGTTGTTTTCTTTCCCCTTTGTATTGCCGCTTTCGCTTTATACCTCAGCAGTTCTGTTAACTGTCTCCTTAAGTCACTCAACCTTTCCCCTTCCACCTGTGTTTGTACTTTTTTATGTTTGATTTCTAGTGCCTGGATTTCCTTCATCAATTTTATCATCTGTGCTTCTCTTAATTTTTTTAATCGGGATCCGTGCTTTATCAATACCCCTCTTATCACTGCCTTATGTGCTTCCCATATCATGCCGGGGTCACTCCCCGGTGTGTCATTCGTCTGAAAATAAGCTTCCATTTCTTTTACCACATCTTCCCTAATTTTGGGGATCTGCAACAAACCCTCATTCAGACGCCATCGCCACTCCGAGGAGGGAACCGTGCCGGACAGAGAAATACACATCGTCACTGGGGCATGGTCTGACCACGTGATACTGCCTATAGTGACATCAAGTACTGCAGTTAATAGATAATGTGGTAACAAAAAAAAATCAATTTGCGAGTATACTTGATGTGGGTTGGAAAAAAACGTATAGTCCCTTTCCCCCACATGCATCGCTCTCCAAGCATCTACTAACTGCATTTCCTGTAACTTTCGCAGGATACCTCTCCTGATACCTCCTGGTACCGATGAGGACCCTGCTGATGTGTCTACTCTAGGATCTAAGGGTATGTTAAAATCCCCTCCCAGAATCAATTTCCCCTCTGCAAACATATCTAGTCGAGCCAGTGTTTTCTTTAAAAAAGTATCTTGGTGTGTGTTTGGTGTGTACAAGGTTGCCAGAGTAACTTTCACCTCTCCAATATTTCCCTTCAAGAACAGATACCGTCCCTCTTCATCTATCTTTTTATCTATCAGGGACCATGGCATCCTATTAGAAATTATGATGGACACCCCTTTAGATTTCGATGTTTGATTGTATGCGTGGTACGCACATGGAAAGAATCTATTTTGCAAATAGGGAAATGTATTCTTCTTAAGATGTGTCTCCTGTATAAATGCTACATCTGTTCGGGTTTGTTTAAGTTCGTTTAGTAGGATCCTCCTTTTTTCTGGGGTATTCAGCCCTTTAACATTAATAGTTGTTACCCTTACCCCCTCCATCCTGGGAGGGAGGCAGAGGGAGTGAATGCGGCCGTGAGACCCGAGAGGAGGAAGAGACAAAAAAAAAAAAAGTTTTAAACCCCTTTATTAAATAAATCCCCTTCCCACACTCCCTTTCCCTCTAATAAATCTATTCCCTCCCTACCCTTACCCTTACGCCCCTAAGAGAGGCACCCACTTCTAAGCCTTTAGTCTTACGGCCCCAGTGGGTGCTTACCTATTTGGGGGCTTGGTTTAAGATGGACGGAGTGTTCCCCTCCCTTTCCCTCCCTCCCCATCTCCCCCGGTCTTCCCTTTTCCCAAATTCTTCTTATCAGCTCCTCTGTTGCAAGTTTTCAACAATATCACAGGAATTTTCATGCACGTTCTAAGTTTCATTTTCCGTTACCACAGTTACCACAATTTCAAACTTTCCCCATCCCCTGAGTCCCTCCATCCCCCCCCTCCCACCCCCCACCCCCACTCGTTCCCCTTCATTTGATCTGTTAATAAATCTTTCTTACTCCTGTTTCCTATGGGTCCTACCCCTTACCCACCCCTTCTGTCCATGAAATTTTCCTTCATTCGTTTTCTCTTCTCCTTTCTTTCCCTTTTTCCTTTCCTTCCTTCTCCTTCCATACCTGTGCATACACCCACCAAAAGTATTATAGTGTCTCTGTGAGTATTTCTACTTTACCAAACCCTTCCCTCCCTCTCCCCTCCCTCGCATTACTCCCCTTATGTCCCCTTTATATACCCCTTATCTCTCACTACTTATTTCTACCCTTTGTGTACTCCTGTCTGAAAAAACAAGAAAAACAAAAAAAAACAAAGCAAAGGGAGTAATTAAATATCATTGTCTCCCCTTGGTACCTCGTATACTTCTGTCACTCTATCTCTCTCTATTGATGTGTCCCCTTAAATGTGTCCTTTTAATGTGCTCCTTTACTACCCTTTTGTGATTTTAAGTGGCCATAGCCTATCCTGGTATGGAACCTACGACTTTTCCTTATCTATTTTCTTCCCCTTCTCTCCCTCTTCCCTCCCCTCTCTTTTCCCCTACACCCTTCCTTCCCTTTCCTTCCCTTTCATCCCTACCCCCCCATTCCCCTCCCCTCCGCGCTTCCCCATAATCTCCCCATATTCTCTTCAATCTTAGAATGTGTACCTCGAGGGTCTCCCAGGGGGTGGGTAGTCAGAGGGATCCGAACCCTCCCCTCTGTCCCCTCCTCCCCCTGTTACCTCTTTCTTATTTCATAAACATACCAACATATCATTACATCCTATTATCTATATAGGGAGTTTTCTCCCCCCCCCCCCCCCCCTCCGTCTTCCACCCTTCCCTCCCCTCTCCCTCTAAGTCCTCTTCTGATGTCTTCCGAGTGTTTTGGGGAGTCTTCACCCCTCCCAAAAGGAAAAAAAAAAAAACAAGAGGAAGAGAACGGGGACGGTCATCAAAAAAAAAAAAAGAAGATCAAAAGGGAGTGGACCTTGGGGGGGTCCCCAATGCTTAAGTCCATAACGTAGTAATCTTTAGCGTGGGGATGGGGTGGGGGTATGGGGCGGGGGGACTCCAAAATAAACTTTATTTTCTCTCCTGTCTTCCTTTTCACTTATGGGGGTACAGTCCTTCTTTCTCTGTCTCATTTTGATGCTGTGGGTTTGCTTTTCCCTGGATACTCTTTATTTCTTGAGCGTCCTGGTATTACTTGTAACCAATTCGGGATCGCCATATTTTCCATCTCCAGAAAGTTAAACAGGTCTGGGAGATCCCCTGGGTGCCGTAAGATAAATGTAAGGGAATTTTTCTTTATTATCAGTGAAATCTGATATCCCCATCGATAAGTCCCGCCTATTGTTTTAATTTTATCCAGGAGGGGGCGTAACATTGCCCTACGTTGTAATGTCGCCCGGGACAGGTCTGGTAATATTTTTATTTTTACCCCTTCATGCTCTATTACTCCCACCTCCCATGCCTTACGGCTTATCAGTTCCTTGTGTGCGTAACGGTGGAAGCGACAAATAACATCTCGTGGTCTGTCCAAATTCCCAGAGGGGGGTCCCATGGTTCTATGTATCCTTTCAAATTCCAGAGCCTGGGGTGGGATAGGTGTATGCAGTTGCAGGCATATTGCTAGGACCGTTGCTTGCAAAGCCTCTCGCCCTATGGTTTCGGGGATTCCCCTGAACCTTAAGTTCTGGCGTCGGCTACGGTCCTCAAATTCTTCTAATTGTAACTGCATATCAATAATAAATGGGGTTTGTGTATTCTCTACCTGTTCCAGGCGCTGTACTCGAGCTTCCAGGGACACCGTCAGTCCCTCCTTACTTTTTAGCCTCTCCGACAGATGGTGTATCTCCGTATGAACCTGATTCAGCTCCTTACAGTGGTTTTCCTCCATCCGTGACATCATTGCCTCAATATCTGCTTTAGTTGGGAGTGCTTGAATAAGAGCTCTCAGGATGCCCATTTCTGTCTCTCCTGTATCCCCTGTACTTCCTATGTCACTAGGTTTTGTTAGGGTTCGACCTTGGGGCTCTTGAGGTTTAATCTGACACTCCCCCTGATTGCCATACGATCCCCCTTCCATCTTCTCTTGGGCCTGTATTATATATGGTGTTTCTTTAACGGTATCTATTTCACCCTTACCGCTCCGTTCGACCAGCCGGGGCTCCGACCGAGGCTCCTGTCTCATGTGTGGAGCTGCTTCCTTCTCCTCCTCTATCGCGTCCTCCTCTGTCGCGTCTCGAGTCGTGTCACGTGACTCTGCTTGTTGTTTCCTTGCTGTGGCAGCTCGCGTATGGGGGAAGTAACGCTCGAGTTCCGACTGTGTCCCCAGGTATCGTACTCCCTTCCCCCTCCTCCTCTTCATACCCAGATTAGGTCCACTATGACTGGTATAGGCAGCAGCGTTATGGAATCTCCCTCTTTAGCCGGCTATCGGGGTAACGAGACTGGGTGGAGGGACAGAGCTTCACACACACATCTTGCTCTCTACTCCTCCATCTCCAGACCACGCCCCCTCCGCAGACATCCAGGTTCCCTCTTCTTAATCCTTATATCAAAAAAATTCTCAGTCCCCTCCTTCCTGTTCATCATTCCTTTTAACTCTCCTTCCTTTTTTCCCATCCTCCCCCCCCAAATTTTTTTTTTCCATTATAACACCCTCCCCCCGTTTCTCCCGGCCTCTCTCCCCTGTTCCCTCTCCTCTCTCTCTCCCCCCCATCCCCCCGCCGCCTATCTCCCGCCTTCCGTAGCCTGGATAAAATCGTTCCATGTTGACCAGGTTTTTAAGTATATATCTCTTTTTTTCCTACTAGTCCAGAGTAAATCTTCCATCCTGTTCACTTCTTCTACTTTTTGTAGCCACATTCTTATATTAGGCGCTTGTGTCTGTTTCCATTTTAATGGTATACAGGTTTTAGCAGCATTAACTAAATGCCCCAAAATTGAATTCCTATATTTATCTCCTGATATCTCTATTAAATGCAATAAGAAAAATGCTGGATCATCCGGTATTGGTATTCCACCAAATCGTTGGATAGTCTCGTGGACCTCCTTCCAAAATTCCTTTATTTTGGGGCATTCCCAGAATATGTGTAACATACTGCCCTGTTCTGACTGACATCTCCAGCACTCATCCCCCACATTTGGGAACCATTTGTGGAGTCTCTCCGGGGTTCTATACCACTGTGAGATAATTTTGTAGTTTGTTTCCTGCATTTTTGTGCATGTTGCTGTCTTGAATATTGCATGAATCATTTTAGTTTTTTGAGACTCCCGGAAAGTCCTCCCCAGATCTAGCTCCCATCTATGAAAGAAGGGTAGCTGGAAATTCTCGGATGGTTTAGTCAACAGCCCATACATTCTAGACACTGTACATAACTTCTCAAATACTGTTAAATCCCGGTCTACATAGCCTGGTGCCACCTTCGTACTTAAAAAATGTTTTAGTTGTGCTGCTTGCCAGAAGTCTAATTGAAAGGGCCCATTTTTTTGCATCAATTCCTGCATTGTTGGGCAATTACCCAAAGCCAGAAAATGCGAGGCCTGAAACTGGCCACGTTCGATTAACATCGCAAAGGGACCTTTTTGTATACCCGGTAAAAATTGGGGGTTTCCTAATATAGGCATCAATGGTGAGCTACATGTCGATAACTCCTCCCTTGTAAAGAGACTATTACATACTCGAAGTGTTGGCCCTTTTGTTGGGTGCGTCTTGGTACTGATTATAATATTTTTATAACACCAAGGTGCTCTGCTTAGTAGTTCTCTGCATTGCGCCTGTTCTAAGTTAGGCCATATTTTCATGTCCCTATGTCGGCACCAATCTAATACCCTTCCTAAGTGTACTGCTTGGTAATACTTATATACATTTGGGACCGCCAGTCAGATGACGAAACGCGTCAGGGCGTAACCACGTCTACACGCGACCCGGAAGTGACGATTGCGCTCCAAGGCTGCGCTCCACCGTCTATTGCTTCTACTCGGAAGTGTCTGCAGGATCTGAAAGGATACACACACGCTCCGTGTGACGGCTGGATATGGTGATAGCGCCCTCTGGGGCCATTCTTTGCTCATATATCTGCTTGTTTATGTACGTAGTTAGATAAAGGGGTCTCCTGCTGTATGGGTAACAGGTTTTAAATAAACAGGATTACACTATTGGTTTGCTATTTTCTGTTAGTTTATGACCTGCATTGGAGCCCATTTCACTGGTGGATCCTGCTGAGAAGTGACGAGCCACAACAGAGTAGCTGATGTACCATTTTCACTTAAGGCCCAGTTATATTGTGCTTCTGGTGAGTGTGCACCCCTAAGGGGATTATTCATCACGCGGTGGATTGCAATTGATGTCTTTGGTGGTGGAAGATGCTCACATGGACTATTGTTGATACTCACCTCATTTCTCTGGACTGGCTTTATCACATTACTACGTTTTGGACTTTTATTCAGTGGCTTTTCCACGGGTCTAATTTTAGTTTTAAATTTTAACGCTGTTTGGTGTAAATTAACGATTCAGATACCCAATCTGTTTTATCTTTTTACCATATTCTTTATTGTTTATATTTTTAAACAGCTGCTTAGGATTTTAAAGTATTTTGTGGAAAATATTTTATCATATCATACTATATATCTGCTGATGCTAGCACTGTGGGATTGAACTGGCGCTAAGTGTGTGTTACATTGGGCCTTTATATACACACCTCTCTCTCTATCTATCTATCTATCTATCTATATATATATATATATATATATATATATATATATATATATACAGTGCCTTGCAAAAGTATTCAACTCCCTTGGCTTTTTACCTATTTTGTCACATTACAGCCTTTAGTTCAATGTTTTTTTTAATCTGAATTATATGTGATTGATCCGAACACAATAGTCTGAAGCCCTGTACACACGATCGGTTTTACCAATGAAAACAGTCCGATGGACTTTTTTCATCGGACAAACCGATCGTGTATGGACCCATCGGTCTTTTTTCCATCGGTTTTAAAAAATAGAACATGTTTAAAAAATTTCCGATGGATCAAAAACCGATAGCAAATTCCGATCGTCTATGGGCAAGTCCATCGGATAAAATACCCACGCATGCTCAGAATCAAGTCCACGCATGCTCAGAAGCATTAAACATAATTTTTCTCAGCTCATCGGAGTGTTTTACGTCACCGCGTTTGGAACGGTCGGTTTTTTGACTGATGGCGTGTAGGCAAGACTGATGGAAGTCAGCTTCATCGGATTTCCGATGGACAAAACCATTGGATTAGAATCCATAGGATATCCGATCGTGTGTACGAGGCTTAAGTTGGTGAAGTAAAATTGGAAAAATATATACATAAAACTATTTTTCAGAAATTAAAAACTGATAATTGACATGTGCGTATGTATTCACCCCCTTTGTTATGAAGGACATAAAAAGCTCTGGTGTAATCAATTACCTTCAGAAGTCACATAATAAGTGAAATGATGTTCCCCTGTGTGCAATATAAGTGTCACATGATCAGTCATTACATATACACACCTTTTTGAAAGGCCCTAGAGGCTGCAACACCTAAGCAAATGGCACCACTAACGAAACACTGCCATGAAGACCAAGGAACTCTCCAAACAAGTAAGGGACAATGTTGTTGAGAAGTACAAGTCAGGGTTAGGTTATAAAAAAATATCCAAATCTTTGATGATCCCTAGGAGCACCATCAAATAGGGATGCACCAAATGGGTTTTTGGTGCCGAAATCGATACCGAAAATAAAAATTTCAGGATCCCGAAAACCGAAACAGCACCGAAACCGAAATAGGCTTTTTTTATATATTAAACCAAAAAATTATTTGATATACAAAATTGTGTTACATTCGTATTCGTTATATTATTTATATTCAACTTAATTATTAATTTCTCTTATCGTCCATGGACTGACACAGCTGGATACTGTAAACGTGTGGGTATATGTCCCTGCTCGCAGGAGAAGATCTAGGCAGAATGTTAGATGTTAGAAACATTCTAGAACAAACTAGAGCTGAACAGCCCCGCCCAGGGGGGCGGTCCCTCCGGACATTACCCTCCCACCTGCAGTCAGCACACCTCAGTTTTTTTCTGCCTAGCAGAAGGAGAAGACGTGGCTCTCTCAGGAGCCAGTCTCCTGGAAGATTTTACTTTTAAATTTTATTCCTTTGGGAATTTTGTTATTTTATGTTTGAGACCTTCAATCAACTGTCGGCTGGGCAACAGGTTGGGTACACTAGTATCCTCGTAGTCTTCCCTGTCCGACCATCGAGCAAGCTGATCCTCGCCTTGTGTGCGTGACACTCAGTTCACGACATGCCCCATGACTCCAGGGGTGGTCGGGTTGCTTTCATGCTCCCGCGGTCCTCTCAAGACTGAACAGTACCTGACTGTTTCTTTCGCGGTGGACCGAGCCGACAGCTACGCAGTACGACTCTGTGTTAGGTCTGTCTGAGACAAGCCAGTGGGTCCCTCCAGGGACGGGTAAGTAGTCTCTCTTACTGCAGGTGAGTACATGCTGGCTGTGTTTCTTTATATGGCGGGTTTCTCCCTGTCTCCCCCCTGTTATGCTGCTCTCTGCACCCTGTACTGGTGCTGTGCTGTGGGGTGCTTGGGGGTCACTCTGGCCTGGCTGGGCGCTCATGTCTGCATTTTTTTCTGGTGTGTGAGGTGATTATTGCGTGCGCCGTTAGCTCGCACATTAGCGCTGTTTGAGGTGGTTATTGCGTGCGCCATTGGCGCGCATTAGAGCTTTGACTTTCGCGCTCGGTGGCCATCTTGGCGTTCAGTGGCGCAGTTATAGCTGCGGCCGGCGGCCATTTTCTTGTGGCCGCCGCGCATTTATTTTCAGTTCTGGCGGCGGCGCGAATCCCCTCACAATCGCCTCACAGACTGAGCGGTCCTTAAGGGTTGGTGGGTCCTCCGGGTATCCCCTCCTCAGCCTCAGCGTAGCCAGTGGGTGGACTGTATATTCACTGTATAGTGTATAAGGTCTCAGAGGGTGGCGTTACGGAGTCTGATACACCTGCTCTCCACACTTGTCTGGGGCAACTGGCAGTGCTGCACAGTTAAACATGTTCATATGTTTCCTGCACCTGCGGTCCTTATGGACCAGTTGTCAGCAGTCCTGGAATCATTCCTGTCAAAATGGAAGCGGTGTGCGATCAAAAGGAGCTATAATTCCCCTCTCCCCACAAAAATCTTTAGTGTAGGAGTGCTCTGAGTCAGATATGGGCCTAGCTACTGTGCGCAGGACCCTAGCTCTGAATATTTAATGTTTATGAACAGGACATTCCCTTGTGAGAAAGACTCCAGTTCTGTGTCAGTGAATGACAGGGCGCTTGTAAGTGATCTCATTGATGATGTGAGGAACACTCTCAAGCTGGAATTGCTGTGACAAGCTTTTCTTTTACACAGCTCCCTCACTGTTTTCCTCACGCTGCCTCAAGAGCAGCATGGATGATACAGTGGTACACACAGTGTTTCCCTCCCCCATGGTGGGGAGGGGGGACTTTATTCATTTATATCTCTAGTCCCTGTAGCCTTCTGTGTGATATCCTGAGGCAACATTTCCCGCCTTTTCCTGGGCAACGCTTTGAGCTCTGACAGACACACAGTCTGAGGATCAGAGGTTACCTGTTACCTGCATGCTGCTTCGACAGCACAGTCAAGCAGGTTGGAATGATGCAGAGAAGATTATGCGCCTCTGCGCCATAATTTAAACTCGCCCTATACCTCTACACTGCATACATTCACAGTGTATGTATGTGTTATTGGTCTCTGTGTCTGCGTGGCTGTCCCCCCACGTTCCAATGCTATGTTTCAGGGCCATACATGATATAAACGTACAAAATATGTTTATGCACGACTCCAGATACATTCACAGTATATGTATGTATTATACTCTCTGGGTCGGCGTGGGTTTCCGCTGGGGGCTCCGGTGTCCTCCCGCGCTCTCATGGTATGTGCACTTCGGCTCTCTGCACAGTATAGACATGTTCAATATGTTTATTGCACATACTATACATGTTTACAGTATGGGTATACTGTTTGCGTGGGGTTCCTCTGGGTACTCCGGTTTCCCCCCACGCTCCAATGGAAATACACAGCATAAACATGTGCAATATGTTGATTCACATTCTATCATTCCTACACGGTATCTGTGTGCTGTCTGCGTGGAGTTCTTCCGGGTGTTACGGTTTCCTCCCACGCGCTGACGGTATGTGCGCCTTTGGCCTTCTGCACAGTTAAACATGTTCAATGTTTATCACGCATGCTATAATGTGTAGGCAGTCTGTGTGGTTTTCCTCCGGGTACTCCGGTTCCCTCCCACACTCAATTGGTATGGGCGCTAAATTTGTGCGATTGGATATCCACATACTAACATACCTACCCGGTATGTCTGTGCAGTCTGCATGGGTTTCCGCCCACGCTACATGACCAGCATGCCTTTGGTGCAATACAAGGTGTAAACATACACATTATGTTTATACACTACACTAAATACATTCACAATAGTTGTAGGTATTGCATTCTCTGAGTATGCGTGGGGTACTTTGGTTCCTCCCACGCGCCAACAGTGTGCGCGCCTTCGGTGCTATGCACACATGGGCTTGTGCAAAATGTTTAGCACTCATACTATAATACCTACACGGTATGCGTATGCAGTCTGCATGGGTTTCATCCGGGTGCTCAGGTTTCTCCCCTGCGTTCCAATGGTGTGCGCATTCTCAGCGCTATGCACAGTATAAACATGTGCAATTTGTTTATTCGCAGGCTAACATACCTACACGGTTATGTACGCAATCTGCGTGACTGGTTTACGTCCAAGCCTCGATGATGTGCGTGCCTTCGTCGCTGGCACAGTATATACATATTTAATAGGTTTATCCACACATACTAAACTACATACGCCGTATGTGGTGGTAATATGCTCTTTGTGGCTGGGTGTTTTTCCTCCCACACTCTATTTGCGCATTTGACGCAATACATAGTATAAACTATGTGTTTGTACAATCGGCACTTATCCATGGGTAGCTGCTGGATGGAGCATTGTCACAAGGATACCTGGTTTCAGGGGTATCACTTTCCACCTGCTTTCAGTGGTGATCAGAAACACTGGCTTGGACTGTGTTCGGCAGGCTGAGGTTAGCGTTACGTCCTTTAGTGGCTGCGTCTCTGGCGTTCTTTGTAGCTCAATGACTGGGCAAAAGCCTCTGCTTCATCCATCAGTCGTCTAGCAGGTACACTGCAACTGCTTTAGCCTTTTAGGGTCTCTGTGCCCGGGGTGGGTTTGCGCCACCTGTGGAGGCTAAGGTACTAGTCCTCTGACCGAGTTTCTAGGGAAGTTCCGTCAAGTTGCCTTTATTAGCCAACAGCTGAGGCACCCTGTACACCGGGGCCTCCCGTCTCTGATACATTGCGGAGTCTCTTTGGGATTTTCATACATCTCGCTGGAAGACGGTCCTATCGGCCGTTTGCATTGCAGGGGAAGGGTCCTTGCATCCGGAGGTGTTTCCACCTCCTTTACCGGAGGTGGGGCACCGGAAGTGGACCTTATGGCCTCTCGACTCGCAAGGTGGCAAGATCGTGGTCAGGTCCAGGGACCCCTGGGCGGACGCGTCAGATGCGTTGGAAGCCCGTGGGGGCAGTATCGCCTGAAATATGCTTACCCTCCGCTACTGTTGTTGCCTCGCCGGCTTCGCAGAGTAGGGGCTGAGGCCATTCCAGTGATCCGCATTGCTCCGGAACGGCGACATTGGTACGCCGATCTACTTCGGCTAGTCGCATACGTTCCTGGCGACTGCCTATTGGGGTGGACCTTCTGTCTCATGATCCCATACTTCATCCTGCTTTACAGTCCTTGGCTTTAATGGCATGGCTGTTTAAAGCCAGGTGCTGAGGGACCAAGTTCTTTCATATTTGGTCATCTCTTCTATGTTGTTGACACGGGAATCTTCCTCCAGAAAGATATCTCACCGTACCTGGAAGGCTTACATCGCTATGTGCGAGGAACTTGAGTGGCGTCCTCGGATGTATTCCGTTCCCAGGATTTTGCTGTTCTTACAGCGTGGTGTGACCCAAAAGCTGGCCTTGCATACCTTTTTTGAGGGTCGGATTTCGACCCGGGTTGTCTTTTTCAACGACCGCTACCGGGCCATTCCTTGATAGCACCTTTTGTGCAGGGGGTTCGCCATGTGATCCCCCCTGTCAAGCCTTATCTCCCTACTTGGGATCTGAATTTGATGCATCTCGGTTGTCCAAGAACATCCCTTTGAGAATATCAGAGAGATTCCTCTCTTGACCTTGTCCCGGAAGGTGGCCTTCTTAGTGGCCATTGCTACGGTTAGATGGGTGTCTGAGTTGGCGGCCTTGTCCTGCAAGTCGCTTTACTTGGTCCTCCATAAGGATATGGCGGTGTTGCGCCCACGACCGTCCTTCTTTCTAAGGATGGTCTCGGCCTTTCACCTTTAAGAAGGACATTGTTCTTCCGTCATTGTGTCCTCACCCATCGCATCCCTGAGAGTTTGCGCTTCATACATTTTAAGATGGGAACAAGCCTTACGAGTGTACCTGTCTGCTACTGTTTCTATTCGAAAGTTTGTGTCTGGTCCAAAACAGGGCCTAGCGGTGTCGTCTGCCACCGTCTCTAGGTGGATCAGGCAGACCGTCATACAGGCCTATGCCCTTAAGAGGCGGGTGCCTCCCTTTCCGGTTGAGGCGCATTCCACCAAGGCAATTGGTGCTTCCTGGGCCTTCCGACATCAGGCGTCGGTTGCACAAGTGTGCAAGGCGACGACCTGGTCGTCCGTTCATACCTTTTCAAGATTTTATAAGGTTGATGTGGCTGCATCTTCGGATGCTCCCTTTGGCCGCAAAGCATTGCAGGCCGCTGTTTAATGTTGCAACTCCTCCGTTGAGGAGCTCTGCTTGTTTGGAGTGAAGTTTTGGTTGTTCCTTTACTACTGTTCCCACCCTTCTGATACTGCTTTGTGATGTCCCACACGTTTACAGTATCCAGCTGTGTCAGTCCATGGACGATAAGAGAAAATAGGATTTTTGTACTCACCGTAAAATCCATTTCTCTGACGTCCATGGACTGACACAGCACCCACCCTTCCTTTTAAGGTTTGTACTGCTTTGTTACGAACTGAGGTCTGCTGACTGCAGGTGGGAGGGTAATGTCCTGAGGGACCGCCCCCCTGGGCGGGGCTGTTCAGCTCTGGTTTGTTCTAGAATGTTTCTAACATCTAACATTCTGCCTAGATCTTCTCCTGCGAGCAGGGACATATACCCACACGTTTACAGTATCCAGCTGTGTCAATCCATAGACGTCAGAGAAATGGATTTTACAGTGAGTACAAAAATCCAATTTTTATGAAGAAAAGAATACTACAATCCAGTAATGTAAATAAGTACTTTAATAAAAAGTAAGTATCCCACATAAATTGGGCAGTGGACACAGAAGATAAAATCAAATAAAATACAAAATTATAATTAAAAAATTATTAAAGTAAGACTGCAGTCAGTGCACATTGCACCATGACCATACCAAATAAAACAGGCATAAAAATAAAATAAATAATAATTTAATATTAACAATAATAATATATAAAAAATGCAAAAGACTGACTTTTTTTATTTTATTACCGTATATACTCGAGTATAAGCCGAGGCCCTAATTTTACCACAAAAAACTGGGAAAACGTATTGACTCGAGTATAAGCCGAGGGTAAAAATGCAGCAGTAAGCGGAAAAGAGGGTCAACAATGCCCATTTGCAGCCTCACTGTGCCCATTACCTCAATACCCTCCACACTCACCTTCTGCTTGCTACAGCGAAGATCAGGCTTCTAAGGACCACCTCCCATGTCCATCGCGCTGCGGGCGTCCATTTTTTTAAACTTGCGGCTTCCTCCTGGTCCCGTGCGGTTCCGTGATAGGCTATTGACACTGTGTTCAGTGTTCCGCCTATTACGGCCATCTTCCGCCAATCACGGACGTTCTTTCATCCTCGAACAAGAGGAGAAGGTCCGTGATTGGCGGATCACTAAACACAGTGTCAATCGCATATCACGGAACCGCACGGGACCAGGAGGGAGCGCGAAATTTAAAAAATGGACGCCCAAGGTACACTGACTCAAGTATAAGCCGAGGGGGGGACTTTCAGCCCAAATAAAAGGGCTGAAAATCTCGGCTTATACCCGAGTATATACGGTAATCTCCAACTTACATAAGAACTAGTAATTCAGTTCTCTCTCCCTTATGCCGCGTACACACGATCGTTTTTTCCGATGAAAAAAGACCGATGGACTTTTTTCATCGAAAAAACGATCATGTGTGAGCCCCATCGGTCTTAGCGGTAGCAAATTCCGATGTCTGTGGGGAACTCCATCGGTGAAAAAACCCACGCATGCTCAGAATCAAGTCAACGCATGCTCAGAAGCATTGAACTTCATTTTTCTCGGCTCGTCTGAGTGTTTTACGTCACCGTGTTTTGGACGGTCGGAATTTGGTCTGATGGTTTGTAGGCAAGACTGATGAAAGTCAGCTTCATTGGAATTCCGACGGAAAAATCCATCGGATTTTATTCCATCGGAAATCCGATCGTGTGTACAGGGCTTAAGGTGTCAGCGGCTGCATGTGCGATAAGTGTATGTATGTAGCTGTGGGTTACATACATAGTCATACAGTAGACCGCACTATGTTCCGGCCCCCTGGTATGGGCAGAGACTTCCCAGAACACAAACTAGTCTACAGTCTGGTCTACAGCAGCGGTGCACAGCCAATCACAGCAAGCAATGTAGACTAGTCTGTGTTTCTGGAAGCCTCCGTCCATACCCGGAACACAGTGCGGTATAATATAGTACTGTAGTATGTAGACAGGCACAGATACAGAACATACAGTTTTGCACATGCAGCGGGCTGACAGCTTAGGGAGAGACAATGACATAGTTACATAGTTAGTCAGGTTGAAAAAAGACACAAGTCCATCCAGTTCAACCAAAAAAAAAAATTAAAAAAAAATATCGTACAATCCCATATACCCAATTCTATACCCACAGTTGATCCAGAGGAAGGCAAAAAACCCCAGAAGAGCATGATCCAATTTGCTACAGCAGGGGAAAAAATTCCTTCCTGATCCCCCGAGAGGCAATCGGATATTCCCCGGATCAACTTTACCTATAAATGTCAGTACCCAGTTATATTATGTACATTTAAGAAAGAATCCAGACCCTTCTTAAAGCAATCTACTGAGCTGGCCAGAACCACCTCTGCAGGAAGTCTATTCCACATTTTCACAGCTCTTACTGTGAAAAAACCTTTCCGTATTTGGAGGTGAAATCTCTTTTCCTCTAGACGCAAAGAGTGCCCCCTTGTCCTCTGTGTTGACTGTAAAGTGAATAACAACACCAAGTTCACTATATGGACCCCTTATATATTTGTACATGTTGATCATATCCCCCCTTAATCTCCTCTTCTCAAGAGTGAATAAATTAGCCCAACAACAACAAACTATGTATAAAGAACAACTCTCTCAACTAACCATAACAGAAATAGCCGTTATTCTGTTTCACAGTTTCTGTAAATATAACATAGTATGCTATAATAAAAAAAATTATGTTATTATTTTCAACTTAAATCCCCAAGTTCTCTCCCTAAGGTGTCAGCGGCTGGATGTGCGATATAAAAGTGTATCTATGTAGCTGCGGGTTAGATACATAGTCATACAGTAGACCGCACTGTGTCCCGGGTATGGGCGGAGACATCCCGAAACACAGACTAGTCTACAGCAGCGGTGCTCTGCCAATCACAGCAAGCAATGTAGACTAGTCTTTGTTTCTGGAAGTCACCGCCCATACCCGGAACACAGTGCGGTATAGTGTATAGTACTGTAGTATGTAGACAGTCACAGATACAGAACATACAGTTTTGCATTTGCACATGCAGCGGACTGACAGCTTAGGGAGAGACATAGTTTGGCCCAACAGCAAGAAAAAAAACTATGGTACAGTAGTTCAAAAGCTGGAGTTCTCTCTTAAATTGAAGAAGTGCAAAAAACTGTAGAAGAACTACAATGAACAACCAACAAATGGCACAACTAGACAATTGGGACATACTAGGTAGTCAGTCATACTTTGTTGTATGTTCCATTTGTCCAATAGCACAGTCCAATACCAATTCATTTACTATGTTCAACATGGTAAATGAATTGGTCTATGCTACGGATTTTTAAATCTATAGCCTCGTACACACGGGCGAGAATCCCGTCGGAAAAGAAACGCTGGTTTTCCCGATGGGATTCTTGCCAAGCTTGATGGGATTCTTGCCAAGTTTCCTTGCATACACACTGTCAATCCAAAATCTCGCCGGTCTAAAGCACGGTGACGTACGACACGTACCACGGCAGTATAAAGGGGAAGTTCCATTCCAATGGTGCCACCCCTTGGGCTGATTTTGCTGATCTCGTGTTATTGCGTGTTAGTAAAAGTTTGGTGAGAGACGATTCGCGCTTTTCAGTCTTCGTGCTTTCAGTTTTTCTGCGGTTCAGTGTGTGCTAGTGGAGAAAGAATATTCCACCAGTCACAGAAAAGGTTTGACAGTCACCACATCCCTGATTGGAAGAAAGAAAATAACCCCCTGGGAAACTTGGGACTTTGAAAGTGACTGACAAACAAATAATATAAAGTACAAAAATATATTTTATTATATTGAACACATAGGGGGTAATTTACTATAGCGCCGCGGATTAGCGCAAATTGCCGCGAATTCACGCTAATTAGCGCAAATCGCGGCAATTTGCGCTAATTAGCGCTAAAACGGTATTCACTATAGCGCTGGAGCAAAAAAAACTTACCAAAATCGAATTTACTATAGCTCCCAGAATCCTAATAGCGCACAAATCCTTACTCTACTAAAAGCTGGAGTTGTGCACATGGAAATAATGTTTAGAGCATGATATAATTGCCTGAAATATGCGGTATATTATTTAAAGATAATCTGCTTTTAAACTGTGTGAAAAAGTGATTTCTACACTGAAATATCTTTAAAAGTCTGATGCCGCGTACACACGACCGTTTTTCATGTCATGAAAAAAAACGTAGTTTTTCTCGACGTTATTTTTCGTGTTTCCTCTCAAGCCTGCCTTGGCTACACACTATCGTGAAAAAAAATGATCTAGCAAAGCGCGGTGACGTCCAACACGTACGACGGCACTATAAAGGGGAAGTTTCATTATGTTGGCGCCACCCTTTTGGCTGCTTTTGCTGATTTCGTGTTACCGCGTGTTAGTAAAAGTTTGGGAAGAGACGATTCGCGCTTTTCAGTCTTCGTGCTTTAAAGATTGTTTTCGGGACTTCAGTTTGTGCTTGTGGGTTCGTATCTGGCTTTCAGTGCGTGTAGTGAGTTTGTATCTGTTTTTGCAGTGCGTTCTTGTCCGCTCGTTACTGTTTTTCAGCTTGTTCTTCAGAGGCCTTGCTGTTCTTCAGTGCGTTCTTTTAGTTCGTTCTGATTAGACGACCGTTTTGAAGCCATGTTGCGGGTACGTTCTTGTCGCCGAGATCGTGCTGTGCTTGCTTTTGGGCTTGTTGCTATGTCCCAGATCCGGTCCATGAACAGGGTGAGGAGGAGTTCTTGGACCAAGAATTGGTTGCTCAAGCGGGACCAATTATGTCATATGCCTCTGCTGCGGGAGATCCAGGAGAATAACCCTGATGACTTCAGGAATTTTCTTAGGATGTCTGACCCTGTTTTTCAGCAGCTCTTGGCTTTGGTGTCCCCCTATATCACCAGGCAGGACACCGTTATGCGGGAAGCCATTACTGCTGAGCAGAGGCTCATCGCCACGTTGCGATACCTTGCGACTGGGAGAAGCTTGCAGGACCTCAAGTTCTCGACAGGCATCTCCCCCCAGGCTCTGGGCGTCATTATCCCAGAAACCTGCTCTGCCATTATCCAGGTCCTTCAGGAGGACTATATTAAGGTAAGTTTTCTCCTTTATAAAAATCCCAATCTATGTATTTTTATGCTTGCTAATGTATATTATTTTTTGAACTGTCTCTAATTACCATGATTCGAATATGCTGTGATTGTCCCCTTTGTCCCCATGCATGTTGTAGGCTTTGAATGTTCCTTTTTTTGGGCCTACATGCATATTTTTAAAAACCAACCTCTCCAGCATTATATACTGGGCCCAAACACACCTAGCCTAGTCACTCCCCAATGTTTTTTGTCCGCTCCATTGTAGTGCTTAGATTGCCTGCCCCCCCCCCTAATTATTTGCTTTTGTCTAATCTAACAAAATAAATTACATAGTACTAGAGCTTTTATTTATGATGTCCCCAACTCATCTCAACCCCCCTACCCTAAAATCATTTCACAGGTCCATCAGAGTGGCTCATGTTTTTTGTTCTCATTTTTAGCTCTTATTAAAGCGGAGCTCCACCCTAAAGTTTATTTTCCGCTCATCGTAACCCTCCCCCCTCCGGTGTCAAAATTGACACCTTTCAGGGGGGAGGGGGGTGAAGATACCTGTTTAAGACAGGTATTTTCACCCACATCCAGGAGTCATTTCTGCGGCCAATCTGCCGGAGACAAGTCACTTCCCGCAGAATACCCATAGTGTTCTTGGAGACACTTGGCTCCCAGAACACAGGAGGACCAGTCAGAACTGCGCAGCGCTTCTCGTGCATGTGCGGTAGGGAACCGGGCAGTGAAGCTGCAAGGCTTCTCTTCCTGGTTCCCTCACCGAGGATGGCGGAGGGGGCAGCAGAGTGACGAGCGATTGTTCGTCCTCTGCTGCGGACGTTGCTGGACTCCAGGACAGGTAAGTGTCCAATTATAAAAACTCTGCAGCTGCTCTAGCTGGAGCTGCTGGGTAATTTGGTATTATTTTGGCTGCGGAGCTCCGCTCTAAAATCCTCCTTCAAAATTAATGCTATACTGATGTTTTGCCCAGAGTGTTTAGTGCGAACATGCTTGCAATGTTTAGGTAGCAAAGTATTTGAATTTGTATTTTTGGTTTGACTCCACAGTTTCCATCGACGCCACAGGAATGGCAGAATGTGGCATCTGAGTTTTCGCAGTGGTGGAACTTTCCCAACTGTGGAGGAGCCATTGATGGCAAGCACGTCCGCATCGTGCCACCACCCCAATCGGGATCCTTTTTTTATAATTATAAAGGGTTCCACAGTATTGTGCTGATGGCGGTGGTGTCTGCCAACTATGAATTTCTCTATATTGATGTTGAGAAAAATGGGCGGATGTCTGACGGTGGTGTTTTTGCCCAGACCGATTTTGCCGACCGGCTTCTTTCCGAGGACCTGGCATTGCCACCTGCTGAAGAAAATCAGCATGGCCTCCCCTTTGTTTTCCTGGCAGATGAGGCGTTTGCGCTTGGACCCCATTTGATGAGGCCTTTTCCACAAAGGACCCTCACCCCTGAGAGGAGGGTCTTTAATTATAGGCTGGCCAGAGCGAGAAGGGTGGTTGAAAATGCCTTTGGCATCATGGCCAGTCGTTTTCGCATTTTTCAGACTGCTCTCAACATGGCGGAGTACAAATGGAACCATTTAATCATGTGCTGTTGCATACTTCACAATTATTTAAAAAAAAATCGAACAATTATCTCTCTTCAGTTGCCCTTCAGGGCACACAGTTCTTGGATGGACCATTGCCAGCCCAGGTAGCTGGCCCTACAGGTTTGGCCCCCCAAAGCGGCCGTGATGTGCGGCAACGCTATGTGGAATATTTTATGGGTAGGGGGGCCATTGCAATGCCTGATCATATTTAAAATAATTTTATGAAGAATAAACAAAATTATACTGAAAACATCTTGTTTGCTTTTATTTTGTTGTATTTGTTCTTTCTCCTAGGTCAGTGATGGTGAACCTTGGCACTCCAGATGTTTTGCTACTACATTGCCCATGATGCTCAACTCCACTGCAGAGTGCCTTAGCAACATGGGAAATGTAGTTCCAAACCATCTGGGGTGCCAAGGTTCACCATCACTGTCCTAGGTTATACTAGTGCAGTTGTAGTGCCATGTGTTTTTGTAACAAGTAAATTACCATCATTTTGAGTGTAAACACACACATTTGTTATGGGGGGGGGGGGGGGCAACATTGATATAAGAAGCCACACATTGTTTAGTTTAAAATATTTATTAGAGGAGCATAAAATTTTTTTTATTTGTATAAAAATAAAAATAATTTTTTTTTTGGCTTTTTAAAGATCATTTTTTGGATAAAAGTCTTGACAAAAATGTACAACATGTACAATATTAATTTTAGAAATTAAAAGATTCCCCCAAAAAAGGGCAAATCTACAATTAAAACAAAAATTAGAAAACAGAATTGTAAAACATATAACATTTTTAAACCCTCCCAAGAACCTGTTCTATTTTTTTTAATTCTTTGCTCCATCTGCTTAGTGTTTTGCCTCATCTGGAACAAGTTCTCTTTCATTGTTTCCAGCTCACGAGAGTAGACCCTCAGTTCTTTCACCAACATCTGGGCAGTGTGTCGGGTGAAGGTTGCTGGGGCCGCAGGCATTAAAGTACCTTAAATTAGAAAAAAATAAGGTCTTACTAAATATACAGGCCTACATCTATTACCTGAGGCTGTGATGTATGACACTGACCTGTTGAGTTGGCATTTCCCTCTTCAGCCACATCCTGCGGTTGTGGGTCTTGGGTTGGTGGTGCGGGGTTTGCAGCCTCCTGTCTCCTAGCTCTTTGAAGCCCTAGGAGATAGAACCCAAAGGTAGACTTGTGTAACTAAATATATTTAGGCCTGAAAGAGGAATATTAAGCATTCTTGGGAAGTGTGTTACAATTCTATTTTTAAAAATACTTTAGAAGATGAACACATGATTGTATCCATTTCCAAAGCTGGTAGATTAATCTATTTTGGTCATGTTTCACACATGGAAACACACCAAGTATCCACTGGATCACCTGTGTGTGACACCATCAAAAGGTTGTTCTTGTGGCCCACACTTTTGCTAATGAGTCCAGATGTGTAAGCAGCTGCTGAGCATACTCTCGTAACCGTACACTGAATCCAGTTAGATTAGTTAAATATAGTTACCAACACCTACACAACCATGTTTCTAATTAATTATCACATAAACAGTTCAAGATGTCCTGTTTCATGTTCTTGGGCACAAGAATCATCAGTCGTCGAAATCCACGTTCAAACGTTCACTAAATGACGATCTTTTGGTCCGAGTCAGTGTTAACTACATTTGATCATTCCTAATAATAGGCATGTTCAAATGTAGTTATCACTGTATTCCCCCAAAACATCGTTTTGGTGTTATTGAATGAGGATTTCGCCTGATGAATCTTGTGCCCAAGAACATGAAACAGGACATCTTGAACAGTAAAAGATGTCCTGTTTCATGTTCTTGGGCACAAGAATCAAACGTCAAAATCCTCGTTCAATACCACCCAAACGATGTTTTGGGGGAATACAGTGATAACTAAATTTGAACATGCCTATTATTAGGAATGATCAAATGTAGTTAACACTGACTCGGACCAAAAGATCGTCATTTAGTGAACGTTTGAACGCGGATTTCTACGATCGATTCGTGTGAACAAGAACATGAACCCGGACATCTTGAACTGTACTACATACATTAACGAAAAAGCACATGCAGCACCACGCTATTAATAAAAATCACATTAAATGTAAATATACTTACTTTTTCGGATCACTTTTTTAATTTTTTTATATTGCTCCGGCTCACGCAATTTAATGTCCGACCATCGTTTGCGGATCTGTTCCCTCGACCTGCGAACACCAAAATTCCTGAAGAGCGTTTTGACCACTTTATCCATGATCTGGGCCTTCACCTTATTTGGATTTTTGTAGGGCCCATGTTTGGCGTCATAATCCTCCCTCAGCAATATGGTGACCATATCCACCATCTCCTCAAACGACATGTTAGTGGCTTTATATCTTCTGGGTCTGGCCCTGCCTCCTTCCACACTTTCCACTTCATCTCGGTCATTCTCCGCCATGTTGTCAGTCTCCGTCATTAAAGACGAGCGAGAAGGGGCGGGGAAAGTAGTCTAACGAATGTCGGGGGCCATTTCACATAGGGGGGGCCGGGATCTGGGGGTCCCCTTTGTTAAAGGGTTCTTCCAGATCCCGATAAGCCCCCCGCCCGCAGACCCCCACAACCACCGGGCAAGGGTTGTGGGGATGAGGCCCTTGTCCCCATCAACATGGGGACATCCTCCCCATGTTGAGGGCATGTGGCCTGGTACGGTTCAGGAGGGAGGGGTGGGCCGCTCTCTCGTCCCCCCCTCTTCCCCTGCGGCCGGCCAGGTTGCGTGCTCGGATAAGGGTCTGGTATGGATTTTTGGGGGGACTCCACGCCATTTTATTCAATAATTTGGGGTGGAGTTCCCCTTAAAATCCTTGCCAGACCTGAAGGGCCTGGTATGGATATTTGGGGGGACCACACGCCTTTTGAAAAACATTGGCGGCGGGGTTCCCCTTAATATCCATTCCAGACATGAAGGGCCTGGTAAGAGAATTTGTGGGAACCAAAATGCTTTCTCAATGTTTGTATCAATGACTTTTCTATGTATTGCATTTGTCGGGAGACAACAATTCATTATACCCAGGAGTGAATTTTGGGTTAATTTTGGAAAAGCACAAATGACACTTTGTGCAGGGACAGTTCGAGGTACTCCTTTACTTTTTTGGAGTCCTTTTAGTCCGCAGATTTACGGGGCTAAATTGACGTCAATGGGGTTTGGGTTCGGGGTCAAGTTCGGGTCAAGTCACGTCACGAACTCTAGCTTTTTACCAAGTTTACAAAAAAGAGTTCAACACAAACATCCAGGTGTCCACTCAACTCTATGATGACTGATCAATTGCTACGTTAGTGGCCTATATATGGTGAGAAAGATTTGGAGTAGTCTTGACTGACCTTTGATTTTTGGTGTGTTTTTGGACTTGCAGCAAAAATGCAGGTATTTAAGGACCCCGATTTCATGATGGAATTCCTGCAAAGATGGAAGAATCTTCCTGTTTTATGGGAGACCAAAAACAAACAAAATAAAAATAAAGAAGCCAGGAAGAGAGCACTGGAGACCTTGCTGGAATTTGTGCAATCTCAGATCCCCACAGCAACACTACAGGATGTGAAGACGAAAATTGGGACCATTAGGGGGACATACCGGACTCAAAGAAACAAAGTCCGAACAACAGAGAGCCCCCCACCGCTGCAGAGGGATTTGATGCCCTTATTGGGCACAAACTTCCAGAAATGGAATTGGCCCAGCGGCTAAAAAGCGAGAGCCTGATATTGAAGGTTGTAAATATGGGCATGTTGGGGAAACTGAATGATTTTACGGACGTTGTGGACGTTTCTTATGTCCTTGCTCAAGTTCCTGCCCCACTCCCTGCTC
This sequence comes from Rana muscosa, assembly GCA_029206835.1. Classification (NCBI taxonomy): domain Eukaryota; kingdom Metazoa; phylum Chordata; class Amphibia; order Anura; family Ranidae; genus Rana; species Rana muscosa. The sequence goes on along the minus strand of CM055121.1, from coordinate 909,337,356 downwards.
CTGCCCCACTCCCTGCTCCTGCCCCACTCCCTGCCCCAGTCCCTGCTCCTGCCCCAGTCCCTGCTCCTGCCCCAGTCCCTGCTCCTGTCCCAGTCCCTGCTCCTGTCCCAGTCCCTGCTCCTGCTCCAGTCCCTCCTCCACGGACACAGCCTCCAAGGAAGGCTGCAGGGAAGGGAAAAAAGAAAAGCACCAAATGAGCCCAGGATATGTCCCTCAGATGGTCCCAATTTTCGTCTTTTCATCCTTTGGTGTTTGCTGTGGTGATCTGGGTCTGCACTAATTTCAGCACGGTCTCCAGTGCTGTCTTCCTGGCTTCTTTAGATTTACTTTACATCTGGTTTTGTTTTGGCTTACCCTTTAATTTGTTTTTAGGCCAGAATAAATGGAATTTTTGTTTGATGTTACAAAATGAACATGTGTTTTTCTTCTAAATAGACAGTTTGGTAGTGAGTAGGCAAGGACAGTGGATAAAAAATTGGGAAATTAACAAGGGACAATAACCTCCTTGAGGGAAAATTCTAAGAAATAATAATGTTGTTGGGGTAACTTGACACACTACAAAATATCAAATAATATGGAAAACCAGTCTAAAATAATAATAAAAAAAAAATTACAAAAAAAAAAACATCTTCAAAACAAGATGGAAACTCTAAAATATTGGGGATTTAGGGAGATCTGGCTTACAATAAATATAGATTAATCATGAGAAAACAATAAATACTAAAGACCAAACTTTTACATAACTCTGTGAGAATATCAACAGCAAGAGAATAGGATTATTGCAGTATTAGAACGAAGAAAAGAATGCGCTGCATTAAACGATGCAATAATTTCCTACATGACGAATGTGCCATCTCCATTCTGAACGGTAGTTTTACCAGAACGAGCGCTCCCTTCTCATCACTTGCTTCTGATCATGCGCGCTTTTTTCACGTCGTTAAAGCCTACACACGACCATTTTTCATGACGAGAAAAACGACAACGTGAAAAACGGCGAGAAAAAATAGAGCATGTTCTAATTTTTCTTGACGTTTTTAATGTCGTTTTTATCGTCGAGAAAAACGACATAAAGCCCACAGATGATCGTTTTTCTCGTCGAAAGGAAAAAATGCAGTTTTTCACGTCGAGAAAAACAGTCGTGTATGCGGCATGAGAAGTAAAAAAATGCCCGTTTTTGGACAACTATTTGCAAGCTAAACTGAGCATGCACAGAGCTAATATAACTCAAATTTTAACTCAAGTGACTTTTTTCACAAGAGTTATAGTAAATACCGAAATGAGAGCTAATTAAAGAGCATTGTTTGGAAGTGAAAATCTGAGCTATTTTAGTCCAATGCAAGTTTTAGCCATTGATTCTAATGATACAATTGTAACTTTCACAAATAAATCCTTTTAATGTTGAGATGAAATGTATCTTTCTCTGAAATAAATTTTCCTTTGCAACAATGTTGCTTCTAATTAAAATATTTTGTTTTTAAAGAAAGCTAGAATGTGGAATGTTTTGATAAAATATATTTTTCTCTGTCACTTTCACTAGTTACTCTCCATATCACAACAATTTTTACCCAAATCACACAGATGTCTTTACAAACCACAATCAATACTATTGCTGATGCAAATTTAAAATGAGTCACATTTTTTTGTGCTTTTTATTATTTCTAAATAATCATAATTTGAGCCCCAAAAATCTGATATGTGTTCCAACATCAGAAATAAAAATGTAATTCCCCAAAATTTGAGGGTAATATCACAGAATAAATCAAGAAGAATAAGGCCCCTTTCACAATGAGGCGTTGAAAAAAACGCTAAAAAATAATGACATTTTTTACCGCGATTTTACCGCGTTTTTACCGCGATCGCGGTAAAAATAGCGCTAACGCCTATGCGTTTTTACCGCGATTTTACCGCGTTTGCGCTAAAATTAGCGCAAACGCGGTAAAAAAGCGGTAAAAACGCATAGGCGTTAGCGCTATTTTTTAACAAAAGGCCCCTTTCACACTGAGGCGTTGAAAAAACGCTCAAAAATTATAGGATTTTGTACCTCTATTTTACCGCGTTTTTACCGCGATCGCGGTAAAAATAGCGCTAACGCGTATGCGTTTTTACCGCGATTTTACTGCGTTCGCGCTAAAATTAGCGCGAACGCGGTAAAAACGCAGTAAAAACGCATTGGCGTTAGCGCTATTTTTTAACATAACGCTTATGCCTATGCGTTTTTACCGCGTTTTTACCGCGAATCCCATTCATTTCAATGGAGATAGGCGTTTTTACAGCGCTATTTTATGCGCCCTAAAGTTGCTCTAAAAAAGCTGTTTGCAGGATTTTTTTCAACGCCCAGCCAGCAAAACGCCTCAGTGTGAAAGCCCTCAGAAATTTCACATTGAGAATGCTGGGGCAGGATTATTTCAGGCGTTATTACAGTGCTATTTTTACCGCAAAAACGCTGTAAAAACGCCTCAGTGTGAAAGGGGCCTAGCTCTTGAGTAATGTAATTCCATCACCTGTATGTCCAAAGAAATGCAGTATTTATGTGTATTTATGTGTAGGAGGTTTCCACATGTGGCAGCTCCGTGGCTTAGAGGTTAGAACTTCTGCTTAGCATCCCTGAGTGTCTGGGTTCAAATCCCAAAAGTGCTGCTTCATGTAGAGAAGTTGTCTCATCTCCCAGGTCCTAAAACTATGTCTAAATGTCGTATTTATGTGTAGGAGGGTTCCACCACCATTGTAAATCTTGCCAGATACACAATTTAGCCCAAAGTATTGGGACGCTTGCCTTTACACACACATGAATTTAATGGCAGCCCAGTCTTAGTCCGTAGGGTTAAAATTTGATTTGGCCCACCCTTTGCAACTAGAACAGCTTTTGGGAAGGCTGTCCACAAGGTTTAGTGTGTCTATGGGAATGTTTGATCATTCTTCCAGAAGTGCATTTGTGAGGCCAGGCACTGATGTTGGATGAGAAGGCCTGGCTCACAGTCTCTGCTCTAATTCAGCCGAAGGGAGTTCTATCGGGTTGAGGTCAGGACTCTGTGCAGGCCAGTCAAGTTTCTCCACCCCAAACTCACTCATCTATGTCTTTATGGACCTTGCTTTGTGCACTGGTGTGCAGTCATGTTGAAACAGGAAGGGGCCACCCCCAAACTGTTCCCACAAAGTTGGGAGCATGAAATTGTCCAAAATGTCTCAGTATGCTGATGCCTTAAGAGTTCCCTTCACTGGAACTAAGGGGCCAAGCCCAACCCATGAAAAACAACCCCACACCATAATCCCCCTCCACCAAATGATTTGGACCAGTGCACAAAGCAAGGTCCATAAAGACATAGATGAGTGAGTTCGGGGTGGAGGAACTTGACTGGCCTGGACAGAGTCCTGACCTCAACAGAACAGAACACCTTGGGGAGGAATTAGAGCGGAGACTGCAGGTCAGGCCTTCTCGTCCAACATCTGTGCCTGACCTCACAAATGCACTTGGAAGAATGGTCAAACATTCCCATAGACACACACTGCTAAACCTTGAGGACAGCCTTCCCAGAAGACTTGAAGCTGTTATAGCTGCAAAGGGTGGGCCAACTCAATATTGAACCCTACGGACTAAGACTGTAATGCGATTACAGTTCATGTGCGTTTAAAGGCAGGCGTCTCAATACTTAGGCCAATATATTGTATATTGCTTGGAGACACGGAACTTGGCTATGGACTTAGGGTTGGTTCACACCACAGAGATGCAGAGAACATGTGTGAGGCTGCCTGGTGGCTAAGTGGGTAGCAATTCCGTCTAGCAACACTGGGGTTGCTGGTTCAATTCCCCAACATGCTTATGTTGAAGACATGCTGGTATTTTATTTGTCTCCTGTCAAAATAGTCTCTAATGTAAGAAAGTTTATTTTGGACTTTAGATTGGAAGCTCATTGGAGCCAGGGATTGATGGTAATGTTTGTTAGCACTAATCATGCCCAGGGACTTGGACATTTAAAATTGTATGGTTTACACTGCACAGGTACATATGCTTAGAAAACTGTTGCTTTGTTTATGTACATGCAAATGGACTTGGATCTTTGGCCTGTAGTTGGAGATTTGATGCACATAGCCAAGGGCTAACACAGTTGTAAATAGTATTATTTGTTCCTGCCCATCAGGTGAAATAACTTTAGACATACATGAAGAGACAGATTGAAAGATACTGGTGGGTGTGTACTTCTAGTGGGTGTGTACTTCTATTGGGCGTGTATCAATTTGCTAACAATACAACCTCTCTTATATAAAGGCCTGCAGTATGGGGGATCGTTTGGTCTGAGAAGGCCAGGTTTTTTGCTGTGATTTGTGGGGGGGAGAAGGAATGATATTGTGCAGATTGACAGACCCCCCAACTAGTGTTATTTGCTGAAATTCTTGTGCATTTTTTCAATCAAAAATTGTGTGTATTGTTCCTGTCTGACCATGCAAAATCGTTTGGAAGCATCTGCTGACCTCCTACTCTTGGATCTCATTGCTTAATCATGTACACAGAAATGCAGCTTCCAGCAGAACATGGTCACCAATGTATGTATATGTGGATTGTGGGGTGGGGGTGGGTGTTTTGAACATGTGTCTTTTTTAATATTATGTTGGAATGCTTTGTAAGAATAATGACTTAAGTATGTTTCTATATTCTTGCAGATAAAAATGTGATGTGTTGCCCGTTATACACTAAAAGTAAAGCTGTGTGCACTCTAAGGTTTTGACAAATTTTAGATTGTAAGCTCCTATGAGCAGGGCCCTTAAAATCCAATTGCTAAATGTAGCACCATTATCCTGTCCAAATTTTTTTGAAGCTAGTAAATGAATGTACCTAATTTTTGTTTCTGCTAGCAAAATAAAAGTACGTTATTGAGCTTTGGTGTGTGTGCTTTTTTTTTTTTTTTTTTTGGCAAAGTGCAAAATCCTTAATATTTTATTTCTATATGGATTTGTGCACCAAAAAATTAATCTCTTTGCCCTTGTTCACATTGATGCTACTTTGAAATCGCGCTACTTCACTTAAGCTAGCACGATTTTAGGTACTACTTGATAGACATCTGTGTGGCTTCATACACAAATGTCTATTGAAGTCACACCTGAAATCGGCAAAAGTAGTTGTCATGGATATGCAGTAGTGTTTGTCTGTCAGCTTACCTTCCTTCCCATGTGTTCATCTTAGAGGCCTGAGCCCTTTCACCTGGCTTCCTTTATAATCTCCTCCCAGCCAGACTCCACCCCAGGCCCTATCACAGAACACTATATTAACCTATGCACTGCAAGCCTGCTTTGCTGATCAACGTGTTTGTTAGGCATTGTGTGTTTGGGTTCCTGCCTGCCGTGTGCTACGTCTGTCTCTCTGTTACATATTTGGCTTGTCCCCGACTATCCCTGTCTGCTCGTGACCCTTGACCTTCGGCTCGTTCTTTCGTTATCCTTGTCTGCTTGTGGCCCCTGACCTTCAGCTTGTTATTCGGTTCTCTCATATCTTGTGCTGCTGCTTCCCCTCTTTTCCCCTTATCCTACGGGGCGTGAGCTAGGAAACTCCAGGGGCCGCGACCTGGTCTCAGCCTGCAGCATAACATCCTCACCACTAGAGGCCCTGGAGAAGACCTGCTGGGTCTTAGACTCCGCGCCCTGGGGAATCTTGGCTCTAGCTTCCGTTAGGATCCCGGTTGTGCTCCTCTGGTCCCGCTTTCCACAACCACCCAGTTTCCTATCCGCAGCAGTCAGCCATAGGGTTCACTACCTTGCGGTGCACTCCTGTCCCCCTACGGTGTGCATCTGTCACCTGGCCACAGGTGACCTTGACAGTTTGATCAGCCATGAACCCGGCTGACATCCCGTTACCCGTGGATGATCCGTTGCAGGGCATAGTTTGCAGACTTGAAACCCAGGAATCGAATCAGACTCAGGTGATGCGATTCCTCCAGGATCTGGCTTCTCGCTTTGAGCAGCTTCAGGCCTCCTTGGGAACCCTGAATCCGCAACCTCAAATACAACCAGCGGCTGCACCTATTGCACCAGTCGCAGCCACACACTCACTACAACTGCCAGCTCCGTCCCGTTTCTCTGGGGACTCCAAGGCTTGCAGGGGGTTCCTTAGCCAATGCACAATTCATTTTGAGCTCCAGCCCCAAAACTTCCTGTCTGATCGGGCTAAGGTAGCCTATATCATTTCCCTCCTCTCTGGTGAAGCTTTAGCCTGGGCAGCCCCTCTGTGGGAACTGAATGATCCAGTGGTTTCTAGCCTGTCTGGCTTCTTGAAACTTTTTCGGAATATCTTCGAAGAACCGGCTCGTGTCTCTTCAGCGGCCAGCACCCTTTTACGTCTCCGCCAAGAGTCTGCTTCTGTGGGACAGTATGCCCTTCATTTCTGCATACTGTAGGCTGAGTTGAGCTGGAACAATGAGGCCTTAGTCGCAACCTTTTTGCATGGCCTGTCTGATAGAGTGAAGGATGAATTAGCAGGAAGAACCATCCCCACTGATCTGGCCGGCGTTATCTCCTTGTGTAACCAGATCGATATTCGCTTTCAGGAGAGGACCTTAGAAAAGCAACGCCAGCACTCCTTGGTTCTTAGTCAGCCTGAGCCCCCCTCTCTTCGACCCGTAGAGCATCTCCTACCAGCTGAGGAACCCATGCAGCTGGGTCGGACCAGGCTATCCCCCGAGGAACGTGCTAGGCGCAGAACTCTTGGTCTGTGTCTTTACTGTGGGGGCAAAGGTCATTTTCGTGACACTTGCTCTCTTTGTCCAGAAAAACGTTCGGGTCCACTTCATCTGGAAAGTGGAGTATTGGACCCAGAAATATCACCTTCCCCTTCTCGTCTTCTGCTTTCTGTGTTCCTTCATGTTGGTGCTTCTTCTCATTCGGTCTCAGCATATCTGGATTCCGGAGCCGCTGGTAATTTTATGGACTGGGAAATCGCATCGTCCATGAGACTTACTCTTTTGCCCCTCACCACACCATTGGTGGTCTTGGCGATTGATGGTACTGTTCTCCCAGGGGGACCTATCCGCTTCCAGACCCTCCCTGTTAAGATGTCGGTAGGGACACTCCACCAGGAGTGGATATCCTTCCTTATCTTACCCAAGGCCTCAACGCCTATAATTTTGGGTCTCCCATGGTTACAGCTCCATTCTCCTCATGTGGACTGGACTACTGGACAGATCCTGGCTTGGGGTCCCTCCTGTTCCTCGTCCTGCCTACCCAAGGTTGCCCCCTGTGAATCTGAGCCGGTCATTCATTCCAGGTTGCATAACCATTTACATTTCTCTGTCCCTAACCACCCTTGGACGCACAGCCAGGCTAGCTTGTCTACAAGTCCTGCAGTCGCTACGTCTTGCGATGCGATTCAGGTAGTCGCTACACCTGACTCAGCTATTCACTCTGCCTCTGTACTAGTTATGCCAGTCCAGCCCATGCCCAGTGAACCTCCTACTTTTTCTTGTTCGGGACATTCTGCTTGTCCTTCAGCTATTCAGTTTGACTCCAGCGACATGTCACCTTCTAACCAACCTGACTTCAGGGTTCTACTGACATCTGCCCAGTCTGATGGTCCTGTGCAAGATGACCAGTTCCCCTTTAAGGGTCTAGGGGACCCTCCTCAGATTCCTGTTGATCCTCTCATGCCCTTGCTTATTCCTAGAGAGCCTTTGGTCCTCAATAGATCTTCTTGTCATCTCCCTACCTCGTTTTCGGTCTCTGAGGATAATCTTAAGTACGAGGTTAAACAAGTTCTGGATTCTCGGCTCTGCAGAGGCATTCTTCAGTACCTTGTGCATTGGAGAGGTTTTGGTCCTGAGGAGGCGTCTTGGATCGCTGCATCTGATGTCGCTGCACCTCATCTGTTGAGAAGGTTTCATCAGAGATTTCCCTTTAAGCCTGGGCCCAGGCGGGGGAGGGCCCATAAGAGGGAGGGTACTGTCATGGATATGCAGTAGTGTTTGTCTGTCAGCTTACCTTCCTTCCCATGTGTTCATCTTAGAGGCCTGAGCCCTTTCACCTGGCTTCCTTTATAATCTCATCCCAGCCAGACTCCACCCCAGGCCCTATCACAGAACACTATATTAACCTGTGCACTGCAAGCCTGCTTTGCTGATCAACGTGTTTGTTAGGCATTGTGTGTTTGGGTTCCTGCCTGCCGTGTGCTATGTCTGTCTCTCTGTTACATATTTGGCTTGTCCCCGACTATCCCTGTCTGCTCATGTCCCTTGACCTTCGGCTCGTTCTTTCGTTATCCTTGTCTGCTTGTGGCCCCTGACCTTCAGCTTGTTATTCGGTTCTCTCATATCTTGTGCTGCTGCTTCCCCTCTTTTCCCCTTATCCTACGGGGCGTGAGCTAGGAAACTCCAGGGGCCGCGACCTGGTCCCAGCCTGCAGCATAACATCCTCACCACTAGAGGCCCTGGAGAAGACCTGCTGGGTCTTAGACTCCGCGCCCTGGGGAATCTTGGCTCTAGCTTCCGTTAGGATCCCGGTTGTGCTCCTCTGGTCCCGCTTTCCACAACCACCCAGTTTCCTATCCGCAGCAGTCAGCCATAGGGTTCACTACCTTGCGGTGCACTCCTGTCCCCCTACGGTGTGCATCTGTCACCTGGCCACAGGTGACCTTGACAGTAGTGCAGGAACTACTTTTGCAAATCGGTGTGGCGCCACAAAATTGGGGTTGCATCGTTTGGAACAGTGCCATTGCCACAAATAGTCATGCGATTTGATTTCTGAAATTGCATGACAAATCGCCCCACTGTAAACCTAGGCTTCAGCACACCTGCAAGTAAATGATAAAGGTGGAATCTTTATAACAGCTGTGGAGAATTGCAGGTAATGAATTCAGCTGGAGGATAGACAGTGTTGTATGTGTCAGCTCTGGTTCACATTGGTGCGATTTGACATGTCAGATCGGTGGCAATTGCGCTGTTCTAATTGGTGTGATTTGTATTGATATAAGTGCAGAAACCTGCACAGATGTCTCTGATGTCCCCCCCCCCCCTCCTGCAGTCGGGACTGACATGCGGGAATGAAAATCCTATGAGTTCAGCTGAACGATTTTCTCCTGCTGTCAGTGTGAAGCAGAGCTCAAACCGGGCCTTTTGCCTTTGTAATTCACCTGCTGCTATGGCAGAGACACCATTCCTTTTCAAACTCCCTTAAGTTTACCTTCAAATATCATTATATGTAGAAATACAGATTTGCATATCTGCAAATAATCAAAAATAATAAATTCTAAGTGTGATTGAGATCAAATATTCGCAGCTGCAATCAACAGAGCGTGGTTTCACCTCCTGACCCGGAAATGAGTCATTGTAATCACCCGGAAGTTCCTGTGCTGGTCAGGATCTCCATCTAGGTGGACATGGCGAGCTCCCTCTTTAGCATAGAGGAAGTGCTGCTGATTTTCCGGGTAAGTGTAGGATATGTACTTGTGCTTACTCAAGGTGGGGGTGGATTTGGTGTGGGTGGGCTTCATTGATTTGTTTGGTATCACTACACATTTGCTTCTGGCCCATGTGCACACATCACTACTTCCTGCATTTGTTCTGCTGATGTAAATCAGTAAGGACTATGCAAGTATAAATGAGAGCTCCTTTCTATTAAAATATATATGACTTTAATCACAGTTGGGCGACTTTTCATGGTTCTCAATGATAACCATTCATATCTGTGCTACTTTAAGTCAGACCAACTTCAAAGTAGTCCTTGTACTACTTTGGTGTGACTTTCAGGCTCGGTTTCCACTAGTGCGACTTGTCATGCAACTTGGGACTGCAAAGTCGCATGACATGTCATACCCTATGATTTCCAATGAGTATGGTTCATATCTGTGCGACATCAAATCGCAGCGACTTCAAAGTAGTCCCTGCACTACTTTGGACCCACTTTGATACAACTTGAGGTCCATAGACCTCAAGAATATACAGGCATTGCTCCAAGTCGCATCAAAATTGTGGCAAAAAATTGCGGCAAAATCATGCGAATTTAGAGTTGCAATAGTGGAAACAGAGCCTCATGTGACTTGAGGTACATAGGGCGCAATATTACACAGGCATTCCCAGAAGTTGGGGCCAAGTTGCAGTGACAAAGTGGCAGCAAATTAGGGTGACTTTCAGGTCGCAGCAGTGTGAAAGAGATTCAAGGATATCTTTGAATTTGGCCCTATTGTCACTTGTGCATCCAGAAAGTGGGGAAAATTCATCCCTGCACTACCTTGGTTTGACTTTGATGCGATTTGAGGTCCATACACCACAAGATAACACAGACATTGCTTCAAGTCATGTCAAAGCTGTGCAATTTTAAGGTCGCACAAGTGCAAATGGGGCTTTATTCAAAGGTGTTATCATTTAATCTCATTAGGTTACTTTCACACTTATGTGACTTTTCATGCAGCTTTGGACCTCAGAGTCGCAATAAAAGTATTCCCCTCCCATGAGTTCCGTTCATATCTATGCAACTTCACCCATGTTCACATAACTCTGAATTGACATCTCAAATTGCAGGCCAAATCTGCGCCTATTGATGGCAATAGAACTGTCCGAATTGGTGCGACGCCACACAGATTCCCAAAAGTAGTTCCTACACTACTTTGGGCGACTTCAGGAGGCGATTTCTTACCTCCCAACTTTTTGAGATGGGTATAAGGGACAACTATTAGCAAAAGTATGTAGGCATAGTACACACCTCCTAAAACACCTTCTTAAAGGAGAATTATTAAAAAAAATATATATATTAGTTAAACCCCCAAGTGCTTTTTTTTTAACAATAATATCCCTTTAGATTGGCTTTGAGAATTTACAAACAAAGCAATTTAGAAATTAGATGAAAAGTTTAGCGCTGGGAAACACTTTTTGAAAGATAAAAATTGAATTTTATATCAAACTATACAGATCCGAACAAAATGAGGGACAAATGAGGAGAAAAGAGGGACAGAGGGTCTTTGGTCCAAATCAGGGACAGTTGAGACCTATGTGATTTCACTAGACATCTGTGCAGGAAAGTGCACTGATGTCTCTGAAATCGCTCACAAAGTCGGGCTGAGGCCCCTTTCACACTTGAGCGACTTTTCCTGCGACTTTGGTGATCAGAGTTGCATGACAAGTCATTCCCCAGGATTTTCAATGTGTACCATTTATATCTGTGAAACTTCAAGTCACACCGACTTCAAAGTAGTCCCTGTACTACTTTGGTCCGACTTTGATACAAGTTGACAGGCATTCCCTGGGATCGCAGAAAAAATGCAGACGGAAGTTTGCACGCCTTTCCCTGCGACTCCTGCGTCCATAGACCTCAAGATTACACAGGCATTGCTTAAAGTCGCATCAAAATCACACAACTTTCAGGTCGCACAAGTGTGATAGGGGCCTAAGTCACTGTGCTGAGTACTATTATACCTAGAATATAAAGTAGTCCCACCATCAAACACTCAGCAGCATATGCTGAAAAGAGGCAAACGCCTATTAGCCAATGCCACATCAGCATGAGCATGGTTGTTACAATAATATTAAAGTGGTTGTAAACCCACTTAGACAACTTGCACCTACAGGTAAGCCTAGATTAAGGCTTACCTGTAGGTGCAAGAAATATCTCCTTAACCTACACACACTAGTAGATGTTTGTGCTACGCTCAATAGGCTAGTGGTCAGCACTTCTACCTTGAAAAACTCAGGCTTCGAAGCACTCATGGGTTCAAATCCCACAGAGAGATACTAAAAGATTGTATTGGTGAAAAAAGGCAAATGCCTATTAGCCAATTAGCCAAAGCAGCATATGCTGAAAATAGGTGAATGCCAATTAGCCAATGCACTTTTATTCAATAATATTATGGTGTGGACTTCCAAACATCACACACTAGCTAATGGGCAGTTTACATTTCTTTGTTTGTTTATTTTAATTTGCTTGTGCAAATAATAAACATAGCTGTTGGATGGTAGGTTGGTATTTGAACTTGTAACATGAGAGCTGTATAGACATGGGAGCAGACCACTAAGCCATTGTGCTAAGTACAAGACCTGCATAATAGTGAAGTATGATTAAAGAATGGACATAAATAATTACCGCTTTATAGCCACCTAAATGAAAAAATAAAAACATGAAAAAAACAACATACAACGAATAGGTAACCTAAATGTTTAATACATGTAATTTTACATAATAGCAGACATTACTATGTAATAATCCTTCATAACTGCATTTGTTAGCAAAAGAAGGAAAAAAACTAGGAATACTAATTGCAATATACATCAATAGATAGAGCACATCTCATATAAAAATGTTTCTTTCACATACATGGATCATGGTTACAGTGCAGTGCTATATAAAAACTTAGTGGAAATTGGCATTTGCGCGTACGTGGATTCGCTAATTAGCGCTGATTTCACATTTACTAACACTTGCTTGCTGCTAATAGCGCTCTTTTTCATTCGCAAATTCGCACATGGAATTTTTAATTGTCAAAAATTGGAGCTATTTTTTGCGATGTGCTCAGTACTTTCTGGAGTTATAGTAAATCAACCCCCTAGTGGTAAAAACTTATCGATACATATATTACATATATTACAAGACCAGGTGGTGGATTGGATAAATCCGAATGCCTGTAGGCGTGGCTCGTAGCACCTAACCCGATGTTTCTGGCAGTAAGTCCTTCTTCAGGGGTCTATTTAAGGTGTGTAGGGAGCAATACCATATCAGACATCCATCCACGAAATCAGAGATTGGCTAAAATATGTGTATAAAAAATACACATAGCATAGATCAGTAAGTGTGCAAACGGATATTCCAACGAGGATCATAATGTCCACATCTAGAGAAACCACAGTACTAGCAAAAAAAGGGTGTGCTGTTCCGCATACAACCAGAGGAAAACACCAATGAGTCCTCAAAGATGTGGAGTATGCCTGAGATTTGGTGTATCGAGAGACAAAGCCTCAGACGGTGGCGCCGTTACTGTGTGCTTGTGGGTTCGTATCTTGTCTTTCAGGGCGTGTAGTCAGGTCGTATCTGTTTTTCAGTGCGTTCTTGTCCGCTCGTTTCTGATTTTCAGGTCGTTCTTCATAGGCCTTGCTGTTCTTCAGTGCGTTCTGTTTAGTTCGTTCTGATCAGCCGACCGTTTTCTAGCCATGTTGCGGGTACGTTCTCGTCGTAGAGTTCGTGTTGTGCATAGGCTTGGTGTTGGTCTTCTTGTCTTGGACCAAGACCAGTCCATGAACAGGGCGAGGAGGAGTTCATGGACCAAGAATTGGTTGCTCTAGCGGGACCAATTCTCTCATCTCTCATATGCCTTTGCTGCGGGAGATCCAGGAGAATAATCCTGCTGACAACAGGAATTTTCTTCGGATGAGAGACCTCGTTTTTTAGCATCTGTTGGCTTTGGTGTCCCCCTATATCACCAGGAAAGGACACCGTTATGCGGGAAGCCATCACTGCTAAACAGAGGCTAGTCGCCACGTTGAGATACTTGGCGACTGGGAGAAGTCTGCAGGACCTGAAGTTCGCGACAGGCATCTCCCCCCAGGCTCTGGGACTCATTATCCCAGACACCTGTTTTGCCATCATCCAAGTCCTGCAGAAGGACTATATGAAGGTAAGTTTTCTCCTTTAACATAACATTTTATGTTTTTAATGTATGCTAATGTATGTATTTCTTTCATCCTTTCCTAATTACCATGATTATAATATGCTGTGAAGGTCCCCTTTGTCCCCATGCATGCTGTAAGTTTTTAATGCACCTTTTTTGGCCTATATGCAGATTTCCCTTCACTAACTTCTCCAGCATGCTCTTGCCGTTTAACATCTATATTTAAGATTTAATATCTCAAAGATATGATATGGGTTAAATAAGAGTTCTTTTGACCAGAAGTGAAAGCTTTAACATAATGAACTTTTATTATGTATTTGTTAAAATCTAATCTAATACACAGAAACTATCTATATAGTCTTAACAAGCAGGAAATAGGTTTCAAATATACAAAGTATTTACATGGAGGAATATAGGGGTGCGCATCTTCACTGGCCTCACGATTCGATTTGATTATCCTGTCCACGATTCGATTCGATTCCGCGATGCATCACGATTACTGCGTATGGTTTTCATCCAAAAAATTTTGTTTTAAAAAAAAAGACAACACTCCCTGCATGTAGCAAAGTGTAAACACAGCAGACAACTTAAAGAAGAGCTCCAGACTGCCCCCAAATTACTTACAGGAGATGGTCAGAGACTGCAGACCTGATACTAGAGATGGTCAGAGACTGCAGGCCTACTACAGGAGATGGTCAGAGACTGCAGGCCTACTACAGGAGATGGTCAGAGACTGCAGGCCTACTACAGGAAATGATCAGAGACTGCAGGCCTACTACAGGAAATGATCAGAGACTGCAGGCCTACTACAGGAGATGGTCAGAGACTGCAGGCCCACTACAGGAGATGGTCAGAGACTGCAGGCCTACTACAGGAGATGGTCAGAGACTGCAGACCTACTGCAGGAGATGGTCAGAGACTGCAGACCTACTGCAGGAGATGGTCAGAGACTGCGGATATGATACAAGAGAGGGTTAGAGACTGTGGATACGATACAAGAGAGGGTCAGAGACTGTGGATACGATACAAGAGAGGGTCAGAGACTGAGGACATGATACAAGAGAGGGTCAGAGACTGGGGACATGATGCAAGAGAGGGTCAGAGACTGGGAATATTATACAAGAGAGGGTCAGAGACTGTGCGGATACAATACAAGAGAGGGTCAGAGACTGTGCGGATACGATACAAGAGAGGGTCAGAGACTGTGCAGATAAGATACAAGAGAGGGTCAGAGACTGCGGATACGATACAAGAGAGGGTCAGAGACTGAGGACATGATACAAGAGAGGATCAGAGACTGGGGACATGATGCAATAGAGGGTCAGAGACTGGGGACATGATGCAAGAGAGGGTCAGAGACTGCTGACATGATGCAAGAGAGGGTCAGAGACTGCGGACAATGTCCCCATAACATCCCCCCAAACGACAATGTATGCCATTTCATTAATTATGGTTTATGTACAGTATGTCTTATTGTCTTAGTGATTGATTTACATCACAGCTTCATTGATACCTTTTTTTTTGTATGATTTATGGTTCTGCTCATCACTGACCCCACACATGCAATGCATGGCTGCATGTGTGGGGTCAGTGATGAGCAAAACCATAAATCATACAGAAAAAAAAAAAAGGTATCAATGAAGTTGTGATGTGAATCAATCACTAAGACAATAAGACATACATAAACCATAATTAGTGTCTGACTTCAGTACTGTACCTGATGATGGTGACAGAGTGTGCATGCACTGATTTCCTGCTGCAGCCTGTGAGGACAAGCGCGGCCATCCAGTATTCTTCTGGCTCGCTCGGGTCTCCCACTGCCCGAAGCAGCCTGTTGTGAGGACAAGCGCGGGACGCTGGCTCAGGTGTCCCGCAGCAGCCTGTGTGACAGTGAGCCGAGGACGACTCTCTGGAGACCGGGAGTCGGGGACACTTGCCCCACATGTCTCCTCTCCTGTAGCAGGCAGCTCATCTCACGGCGACGCTGCTGGGGATCGCGTCAGCGGGAGGGCGCGGCTAACGCCCACGGCTCAGTTCGGCTTAGAGGCAGGGCACAGCGCCTTTGGCTGCTTAGGAGTTCATTCAGAGAGGCAGGGCACAGTGCAGCGCGCAGTTAACCCCCCCCCCCATAATCGATTATCTGTGGTCACAGCATCGATGCCGAATCGCGGATGGCCGAATCGCGGTGCATCGATGCTGCGATTAAATTCGACACCCCTAGAGAAATATAGAGCATATTCCTCTGAATCATTAAAGTACAAGCATGTGTAGTTACAGGTCAAACAGACCTTTACCATAGTTACCCTTTCAGAACCATCCTGCAGGCTGTCCTCCATAAAAAAAGAGTGCTCCCTTCTCCTCCCCTCTGAGTATATCTCTCTATCCTGATACCCCATAGGTTGGCCTAGCTTGGGTCATGATTGGAGGGCTTACTCCATAAGTCAGCCCCCTTTCATGCAAATCCTGGTGACTCTATCTGGGCAGGAGATTTGTTTTAATTTATTTTTATTCAAGTTTTCTTATTCATACATACATAAATCTTTCATTTCATTACCAATAAACACATATACATTACAAAAACTTAGACAATACATACACTTTCAACAAAATGGGTCTGTCCTGAAACATCATTTACTCTTCTCCCCTCTCTTTATTCCTTTTTAATTAACTTACATGGCCTCTATGTTATCTCTCTCCTTTCCTTTTTCTTTCTCCCTCTTCTCCTTCCCTTTTCCTTCCTCCCTCTCCTCTCCTTCCTCCCTTCCCTTGTTTATGGGAGGTCGCAGCTGTCCCTCTCTACCCCCATTTCTTTGGAAGAGAGAAAAAAAAAAAAAAAACATCCTCTTCCTTCCCCTTCCTCCCTTCCCCTCCTTCCCTCCACCATCTCTCAAATCCTCCTTTTAACTTTAAGTTCCTAGTGCCCTCTTTCCCCTTTCCTATTCTACCATTACCCTCCCTTTTCCCCCTTGAATTAATATTCGTGTCCTCTGTGTTTTCATTGATTTTTAAGGAGACATGGATATCTTCCTCTGCCCCAAAAAAAGAGGGCGAATACATTTAATTATATCTGTGAGAACCCCGCAGGCCACACAGGCCCCCCCTTCCTCTCATATTTTAAACTTAAAAGTGCAACGTGCCCTCCTACTCCCTTCCCCTCCCTCCCTCTTTCATCTTCCTCCCCCCTTGTTAACTACCGTGGCATTAGTGTTTTGTTTGTTTATAAGGAGGCATAATTATCGTTTACAACACTCCAACTCCCCAATACAAAAAAACAAACAAAAAAAAAAAAACCCATCCTCTTCCATCCCCCCTTCCCTTCACTGTCCCGCAAATCCACCTCCTTTTAGTTTTAGGTGCCTAATAGTGTCCTCTGTGTTTTCATTGGTTTATGAGGAGGCATAAATACCTCTCTCTGCCTCCAAAAAAAAAAAAAAAAATTGTGAATAAATTAAATTGCATCTGTGAGAGCTACACAGGCCCTCCCTCCCTCTCGTATTTTAACTTAGAGGTGCCTCGTGTCCTCCTTCTCCCCTTCCCCTCCCCTACCTCTTGCCTCCCCCTCCCCTCTTATTAACTACCGTGGAATGTGATTTATTTGTTTGTAAGGAGGCATAATTATCGTTTACATCTATCCGACTCCCCAATAAGAAAAAAAATTAAAATAAAGGAAAAAGGAGGGGAAGGGGGGAGGGGGGAAAAAGGGACATTATTTCGACCACCTTAGGTGCTGCCCTCTCTTCTGATGTAGCCTTCATATACCGACGAGTGTCTAAACTCCTCCCAGCCCTTCCAAATTCTAGTAAATTCTATTTTAGAATCCTTATGTAAATGTGTTACCTCTTCCATACATCTTATTTTATTTACTTCCCTCAACCATTCCTGTATCGTTGGGGCTTGCTTTGTCCTCCATTGTCTCGGAATTAATATCTTTGCTGAATCCAATAAAATTGGGGTAATTTCTGTTCTGTATTTCTTCCTTGGGATAGCCGTTGCATGAAACAAACATTGCCATGGGTCCAATCTAATTTCAGTCCCACTAATCATTCTAATTAGGTCTAATATTTCCTCCCAGTATGATTGGATCTTAGGGCATTGCCACCATATGTGGGTATGAGTTCCCTCCTCCCCACATTCCCTCCAGCATAGGGGTGATACCTGGGGATTTATCTTATGTAATTTTACTGGGACATAATACCACTTAGTTAATAATTTGTAGTTCATTTCTTTTATCCGTGCGTCCACAGAGGTGGAATGGACATAGTCTAAGACTCTACCCCTCATTGTCTCTGGCAACGAGAGATTTAGTTCCAGCTCCCAGCTCTCCGTAGGACACACGGATCCTCCATCTGGATGTGTTAACAGAATTTTGTATAAACTAGAAATTCCATGCCTACCTATCCCTCCTTGATCTACCAATTTTTCCCAGACATTCAGGCTACCCATCCCCCGAAGGGGTTTTGGGAGGGACTCTACAAAATGTTGAAGTTGTTTATATCTCCAGACATCCCATGGGGTTGTCCCATATCTTTCACGTAGTTCCAAAAGGGAGCAAAGGACATTCCCTTTCATAACATCTTTTAATCTCAAAAAGATCGATGTGG
The DNA here is from genome assembly GCA_029206835.1 of Rana muscosa. Taxonomy (NCBI): domain Eukaryota; kingdom Metazoa; phylum Chordata; class Amphibia; order Anura; family Ranidae; genus Rana; species Rana muscosa. The sequence continues at coordinate 909,319,188 of CM055121.1, read as the reverse complement.
TCCATTTTAAATATAATTTATTGTCTTTCCCTGGTGGAAAGTAGTTGTTGCCTGTTAGGGCCATTAAAGGGCTATTATATTGTCCCTGTATATTTTTAAATAATTTATCCCATGTTCTCAATGCTTCTAGTGTAATTGATGCTGCATCTACTAGAGAACCTCTGTACTGCCTTGGAATCCAAATTATCTGTCCCAACATTAGTTTATTCATATTATTCTCTAATTCCACCCATTTTTTTTTCCGGGGGGCATGGGCCCAGTCCATAATCCTCCGCAAAATTGCTGCCTCATGATATTTTTCGAGATCGGGGAGGAATATACCTCCCTTCTCTTTTAATCTAGTCAATGTCTTATAGGCAATGCGATTGCTTCTATTGTTCCACACAAATCTCTGTATTATTGATCTCAGGGTTTTAAAATACGCCGCCGGAATATTAATTGGGAGACTTTGAAAAATATACAAAGCTTTTGATAGAATCATCATTTTAATCACACTTATTCTGCCGAACCATGACAGTCTATGTGACGAATATCCTTTCAGTTCGCTTTTAATTTTATTCAGGAGAGGTATGTAATTATCTTGATATAATTCTAATGTTGATTTCGACAGGAATACTCCCAAATATCTCAGTCCCCTTTGTTTTTTTCGACGAGATTCTTGGACAAGAAACTTGTCCCGGCCGAGTGTACACACGCTCGATTCAAAGAACCCGCGGTTCTTTGAATGGAGCGTACGCGGTGACGTCATCGACTACGACGAGCATGCGCTCGTCACATTCGATGCCGTCGCCGCCATCTTGGTATACCCTACCTATGCCTAGGAAGCTACCGCGCATGCGTCAAATTCATTTCGAACATGCGCGGGCTTCCGGGAGGACAGGTAAGTGTACACACACTCACTTTTCTCGTCGAGAAACATGCCGACGAGAATCTCGACGAGAAAATAGAGAGCAGGTTCTCTATTTTCTCGTCGAGATTACTTGTCGGTTTTCTTGACAAGAAACCATACACACAAACGAGTTTCTCTGCAAGACATCTCTGCCAGCAAGTTTCTTGCTGGTTCTTGCCGAGAAACTCGGTCGTGTGTACGAGGCCGGACAAACAAAAAGTTATAGGAAAACATGGTGGGGTTTGTAAGTACTTACAGTCTAAGAAGACCCCATGTCAACATTAACCCTTTACACATATTAACAGCACATGCGTCAATTTGGAAGGAAAAAAAACAAGACAAAACCTAAGACCTATTGAATCCATAAGATGCCATAAGGCAGTGGTTCTCAACTCCAGTCCTCAGGGCCCACCAACAGGCCAGGTTTGCAAGATAACTGAAATGCATCACAGGTGATATAATTTGCTGCTCAGGGATTGCAGTATTCTAGTCTGCATCTCACCAAGGTAATACTTAAAATCTGGCCTGTTAGTGGGTCCTGAGGACAGGAGTTGAGAACCACTGCCATAAGGTAATGTATTAGGTAGTTTCCACATGTCAGAGTGAATGAAGCTTCACTCTAACCCCAGGAAAGGGAGAAAAAACCAAACAAATTCCTATATACTATAGGACTCGAGATCTCGTACCTGTGCACAGGTTATTTATTTGCGAATACATTTCAATAAAAAAAAAAAGGAATGGGTACGTGGCCAGGCAGCGGATGTAGCCAGACGTGTTCTCAGTGAGCTCCGCCGAAAATCCGCCAAATCATCCTGTGGATATACTTAATATTGAGGAAAGTAAAAAATGTAGTGCTACCTAGGCAGAGTTATATATGTGAGCAAATGAATACACAACATAAACATATGGTAATCATATATAGTGAACACGTGTAACACCCAAAAGTATCGTGCGTGCTGAGTGTCTCTATTATTAGAGTAATCAAACAATAATATGATGACCCATATTATATAACGAAATAGGAATTATAATCAAATAAAATAAAGTCCATCAGACGAAAATCAATACAATGTCCAAATAGTGAAGTTCAGTCCGAAAGAAACGTGTTCAATCAAGGTGTGAGCTTGCGATACAGAATATTCAGTGTATAGGACTGATGTGAAAACCACCACCAAGGCTAAGTTGAAGGAGGCTTCCCAGAGATCTCGGATTTGGAGAGGCATACGCCACCCAAATCGGAGAAAGCTTAAGGGTTAATGGAACCTAGTATGGATGGTCTTGAGTTGGAGGGTGGTCAGGAGTCAAAGCAGTTGATCAACTTCAATCAGACAGGGTATCCAACACGCAAATCACCAATGCATATAAGAGCTCGGTATCCAAAAAGCATATGTGTAAAGATAGAACAAAATCCACATAGCATGATACCGTTTGGAAAGGGTTTAATGGCAAAACATAACAGTGGAACACTCACATTTAAGATGGTTTAAAAAGCATGGATGCAGGTACAGGAGCGATGTATACGGACAGGTCCACCCGACTAGTTTCGACTAAATAGTCATCATCTGGGGTAAGGACTTTGTCCCACACACATCGCAATTAAATGGACAACTTGACCTCCCTGATCCCGGAAGTGAACCGCCAATACCTCACTTCCGGTTTTGATTTTTTATCCTGGATGGCCAAATGGCACACACAATAGTATGTATTTTGACTATACATATTACATTTCAAACGCTATATTTATTGATTAAAATTGAAGGAGGCTATAGGTCACCTGTATGACAGTGTTGACCAAGCCTCTAGTTCAAACATAAGGGTATCTACATTAGCTAAGCTGCGCTGGACGGGACCCAAGCCTCGCTATGAAAACGAGGCCCGGATCCAGCGCCTGTGCGTCACTTCCGTCATGGAAAGAACCGGAAGTGGCAGCCAAGCCTCGTCTCAGAAAGCGAGACGTAGGCCTGCCGCATAGCACGGCCGGTAAGCGCAGTGATAGGCCCCTAATGAAACCAGACCTCGTCATGAAAACGAGGCCTGGATCTTAACTCCCATACGTGTCATCAGTCAATGGAGATGTGCTGGAAGAAAGACGGAACTGGCAGCCAAGCCTCGTTCGGAGGAACGAGACCTAAGACTGCCTCATACCGCAGCCACACCCCTCCATCGAGTTACACACCCAACGCTCTAAGAGCCCATATTAATAGGGCCGCCCCTCTAAAGGACGCAACCCACATCTTCCCTGATTGGAAGAAAAGTGTGTAACAGGCAGGAGGGCAGACTAGAAGCACGAAAACATTGGGGTTAATAATGCCATTATAATGAAAAAAATGAAAAAATATATAAAACATTATATACATGGATGCATGAAACGTAATAAGAATACAATGATGCATTCCTAAATATATGTGTATGACTAACATACTATACTACGAACACTCATATACATGCACATATTGTGATATATGATATTAAAAAATTTAAAAAGGTTAATAAAATTAGACTAAAATTAGATTAAAATTGAAATTAAAAATCAAAAATCAAAAAGAAGTCGTGTGATGATGTATGGTATTCATGACGCATTAATGAAGGTGTTAATGTCCCACTCGACATTCATTCCCTGTGGCTGATGAGTCTGGAGCTCATATATCCAGAATGTTTCCAGTCTGGATACCCCTCTGGTAGTTGCTCCCCCCCTCCACGGGGCAACGAAATGATCTATAACTAGAAATTGAGTGCCATCAGGGTTTCGGGCATGGTGTTGCCGATAATGTCTGGGGACAGTATGTTTAATGCTCCCAAATTTAATTAGACTCACGTGTTCGGATACCCTAGCGGTGAAAGATCTAATCGTTCTGCCCACATACTGTTTACCGCATGGGCAGGTCACCAGATATACCACATGAGTTGTGGCACACGTACAAAAATGTTTTATAGGGTAGACTTTATTGGTCACTGTGGATCTAAATTCCTTTGTAGGTCTTCTTCCACTTGTATTGTGTTTGCAAACGATACATTTTTTGCAGGGATATTTTCCCCTCCAATTATGAAAGAATGTGGGTTTTATGGGTGGGTTTATGATGTTGGGTGCAATTTTACTTTGAAGGGAGGGTACTCCTTTATAGATAACCTTAGGCCTTTCTGGTATCAACGCACCCAACACCCTGTCATTCCTCAGTATCCCCCAATGTCTCTCAAAAATGGCCTTTATGTGCTTATGTTGGGTGGAAAAGGTGGTAAGGAAAGACCATCTGAAGGTATCATTCCCTTCTTTAGGTGGTCTATCTTTCAACAATGTGGATCTTTCTGTATCCAACACCCTCTTAAAATCATTATCTATTTCTACCTTATTATATCCCTTTTCTAAAAATCTATTTTTAAGCACATTCGCTCGAAGCATGAAAGTGTCAGTTTCTGTGCAGTTCCGGCGAAGACATAGGAACTGACTCTTAGGGACCGACTTCAGCCATGACTGGTGATGGCAACTGCCCATGGGTATGAAGCCATTTCTATCGGTAGGTTTGAAATAAGTACTGAACTTAAATTGGTGCTGTGATCTTACTATCTGCAAATCTAAGAAATGTATCATGGACTGACTAGCTTCATATGTAAGAGTAATACCTCTATCGTTGTCATTTAACGTGGAGAAAAATGTTTCTAACGTTTGTGAAGTGCCAGCCCATAGGAGGAGGATGTCGTCTATATACTTGGCCCAAAGCAGAAGCCGGGGCTCCTGCAGGGCATAGACGACATCCTCCTCCCACTTGGCCATAAATAGATTGACTAGACTTGGTGGGAATTTGGCACCCATTGCCACCCCTTTCTGTTGAAGGTAATAATGCCCATCAAACCAGAAATAATTGTGTTGTGTCGCAAACTCTAATAATTCCATAATGAAATTAACCTGTGGGGCGGCCAATGTGAGATCCCTATTCAAAAATTGCTGAGCAGCCTCCATCCCCCTATGATGCGGGATGCAGGTGTATAGGGATGCCACATCAGCTGTGGCCATAATAAAATCACTCTCAAAGGTCAGTGACATGAGGCGTTGAATGACGTCTTTAGTGTCCTTCAAATAAGATGGTGTGGTCTTAACAGAGGGTTGTAGAAAGAAATCTATATATCTACCTATCCTCGACGTAATGGAATCTATCCCACTGATAATGGGACGCCCAGGAGGATGGAGGGGATTTTTGTGAATTTTAGGTAGATAGTATATAATTGGAATCCTGGGGGCCAGAGGGACAAGAAACGACTTCTCTTTAGAATTTAGAATTTTTGAATCAAAACCTCTAGTGATGAGATTAGTCAACTTTTTCTTATATTGATGGGTGGGATTGTTAAATATCTCTTTGTAGGTATCTTGATCGCTCAAGATGTTATACATTTCTTGCATATAGCTTGCTTTATCTAACAAAACTATGCCTCCGCCTTTGTCTGCGGGGCGTATAATAAGATCTTTATTATCGCATAGGGTTTTAAGGCCCTGACTCGGCAAAGGATTGTTAGAAATCTTTTTAATAGGTAGTTTGGCCAGATCCTGAAGAACAAGATCTCTAAACATATTAAGAGCTGGAGCAAGCTTGTTAGGAGGGTTGAAAAGCGAAGGATTTGCCAACCCTGAATGGACAGTACCTGACGTGGCTGCCCTAGCTATATTTCTAGTGGGATTTGAAGTGATGTAGCGTTGAATATTAATTTTTCTAACATACTTTTGTATATCCACGAAAGTATTAAATTTATTACGTTTTCGTGGAGGGGCGAATTTAAGGCCCTTGTCTAGAACCACCTTTTCTTCATGAGACAATGTAACACTGCTTAAGTTAAACACACCTTGACAGGTTATGTTCGACTTTTCTTTCCTCCTTTGTTTCCTCCTCCCTCCTCTGGTCCCTCTCTTGTTTCGGGACCCCTTTTTCTTCTTGGGGGGTCCTCCCGAAAACCCTGAGAGGGATGAGGATTGGGATACGAAGATCGATCGAACTCAGCATTGGGATATGGATATACTCTATCATCATATTGGTCCTGAAGAGGAAAGTATCTATTATAAGTAGATGTAGCTGGGTATCCATGATGGGAGGGATGAGAGTTGTCATAAAAGTTGGATGGTGAACCCCTTTGGTACGACTTCTCTCTCTCATAATGCTGTTGATTGTAATCATAGTTAGAATGATTGCCTCTATGATTCCCCCCACCTCTCCTATTGGAACTGTGTCCCCTCCCCCTTTGAGAATTCTTAGGGGTATGGGTATTTTGGGGTACAACCCCTTGTGTACGATCACCAGGTTGTTGGTTCCTATTCATAGAAGGTTTGGGTTGATTAACCACTTCCCGCCCAGTCAATAGCAGATTGACGTCCGGGAAGTGGTTCTGTTATCCACACTGGACGTCATATGACGTCCTGCGGGATAACAGCCGCCGCGCGCCCGGGGGGGGCGCGCATCGCGGCGATCGGTGGAGCGGTGGGTCAGTCTGACCCACCGCTACACTGATCTCGGTAAAAAGCCTCCGTCGGAGGCTTTTTACCACGTGATCAGCCGTGTCGAATCACGGCTGATCACAATGTAAACAGGAAGAGCCGTTGATCGGCTCTTCCTGACTCGCGCAGCCCCCCCTCGGATACCCACACTAGACCACCAGGGAAGCCCCCCAGGGAAGCCCCAATCATGTGGATGGCCCCCATAGCCATCCACATGTAGTAAAAATAAATAAATAAAATAAAAACATTAAAAAAAATATGCCAATCAGTGCCCACAAATGGGCACTGACTGGCACTTTCACAATGTGTGGTGGCTGGCATTGCTGGGCACCAGTGCCACCAATGCCACCTACTAGTGTCCATCAGTGCCACCTATCAGTGCCCATCCGTGCCAATCTGTGCCCACCTATCAGTGCCCGTCCATGCCACCTATCAGTGCCACCCATAAGTGCCCATCAGTGCCGCCTATGAGTGCCAATCAGTGCCGCCTATGAGTGCCAATCAGTGCCGCCTATGAGTGCCAATCAGTGCCACCTATGAGTGCCCATCAGTGCCGCATACCAGTGCCACATATCAGTGCCCATCAGTGCCACCTATCAGTGCCCATCATCAGTGCCCATCAGTGCCACCTCATCAGTGCCACCTCATTGGTGCCACCTCATCGGTGCCCATCAGTGTCGCCTTATCAGTGCCCTTCAGTGCCGCCTTATCAGTGCCCGTCATTGAAGTAGAAAAGGTACTTATTTACAATTTTTTTTTACAGAAACAAAGAAAAACTTAGTTTTTTTTAAAATTTGTGCTCTTTTTTTATTTGTTGTGCAAAAAATTAAAATCGCAGAGGCGATCAAATACCACCGAAAGAAAGCTCTATTTGTGGGAACAAAATGATAAAAAATTTGTTTGGGTACAGTGTAGCATGACCGCGCAATTGTCATTCAAATTGCGACAGTGCTGAAAGCTCAAAATTGGCTTGGGCAGGAAGCTGTATAAGTGCATGGTATTGAAGTGGTTAAAGTGTGTAGTAGGGAGTGCCGCCACCCCAGTGTCTGAAGAGTTTACCTCCATAACAGCATCTGGTGTAGGCGGCTTCTGCCAACTATACACTTTCCCAGACTTATAATCACCAATATCTCGTGAGTATTTTTTATGTTTTTTCGTTCTCTGATCTTTATCTTCTTTAATAAGATATGTTTGAAGATTAGAGGACAAGGTGTTATATTCTACTGTATTTTTATACACAAGTAGACCGTCTTTAAGTTCTTTGATTTCTCTATCTAAAACCAAGAGACGATTACGTTTCCTAGTAATAAGAAAATTGAGAAATTTAGTTCCAGCATCATTGAAGTATTTGGACCAGGAATCAAGGTCTGTTTCTCCTTGCTGGGGATGTACATCCCATCTGAGACTTAATATTGCTCTAAAGTCGGCTCAACGGTTGTCGGAAGGGCCCCGGTGCATCACCATACTTTTTATCTGCCGGTTTGTCCCACGATGTCGGCCGATAGGAAGCAGAACTCGTCCCGGTCGGTGGACCTCATGGCGCAACATGACGCCCTGAACGCTCGCTCCGCGAAGGATCGGCACAGGGAGGGGGCAGAGAAGCTGTTCTCCATGCCACTATCTTCGGATCCCGTAGCCTCCTCCAGCACACCCATCGATTCACCCGGTGGAGGGTCGGAGGCGCATGACACAGTACCTCTGCAGGATTCGGCTGGTGCAGCCTTTGTATGGGACACAGTGAGTACTCCAGAGGAGGCCTCTGCTAGGCCGCAAGGCCCCATTAGCCCCAGCGATAGTGAGCCTAATCTGAGGGGCATTTTCACTGTAGTAACACCCTGCAACCTCTCTATCGCTGCACTCACCACAGAGATCAAGGGAGTCAAGGCAGAAATTACCTTTCTGAGACAGGATAACCAAAAACTCAGGGAGAGGACATCAGCTTTAGAGGGGAGAGTGAGCTCCATAGAGGATGACATGGCACCCTTGCAGAGGGACCTCACTTATAACAACCATCTTCTATCTCAGCACTCTTCCTGCTTGGAAGATTTGGAAAATAGGATGAGAAGAAATAATGTTAGAGCGATTGGACTTCCAGAGAAAATCGAGGGCAAGAACCCAGTGAAGTTTATAGAGACCTGGCTGGTCAATGCCTTTGGCAAAGAAGCATTCTCCCCCATGTTCTCTGTGGAACGAGCGCATAGGGTATCTGCTAGGCCACCCGCACCTGGAGCACCTCCACGACCTTTCTTGTTTAAACTCCTTAACTACAAGGACAGAGATGCCATTTTCCGCCATGCCAGACTGAAACCAGCAGCCCTGAAACTGGATAATGCCAAGGTCTCTCTGTTCCCAGACTTTTCTGCTGAGTTGCAGAAACAATGGGCCAAGTTTATGGATGTCAAGCGCAGGCTTAGGGACCTAGACCTAAAATATGCCATGTTGTATCCTGCTCGCCTGCGCCTGGAAGTACTGGGAACAGTGCATTTATTTGATTCGCCATCTGCGGCTGCACAATGGCTAGATAGAGAAGAGCAAGCGATCCGAGAGGCGCGCAATAGGCGCCCTGCCCCACCGTGAGAGTCATTGCATCACATTTCCTGGTTTACAGTTTATTTCCACTTTACTGTTACAAGGCGGAGCATGCTGTTGCTACACGGTTCTTTCTTTACCATCACGGCTATTTTGTTCCAGCTGCTGAGAAGTACTTAAGACGCTGTAGTGCACTTCCACTGTTGCCCCCAGGATGGCCTGGTTCCGGCCTTTGGCAAATTTTTGCCGTAACTGTTTGGCCCTGTTGGCCAGTCTCCAAGGATCGAGCTATTATGACACTTCCACCATGCCTTTTTTTGATTTTTTTTTTCTTTTTTCTATATTTTCTTTTTATTTTTATGCTCACTACCTCACTTAAGTCCACCATTTGTGTTGCTATTTTTTATGTCTGCGCATGGGGTTGGAGGCCCTCCCCTCTCTCCTCATGTGCTATGTGCCGAACTGTATTCCCCAGGGTATACTGTTATATTTATGTGGGTTCCTATCTGAACACATCTGAGATGCTCCTAACCGTTTACATAACAGCGTATGTAAGATGGCTAAGCTAACTAGATTTTTGTCCTGGAATGTCAGGGGTTTGAATAATCCGGTTAAGCGCCTGGCTGTACTTCGCACGATCAAGAGAATAGATGCGGATGTGATATGTCAACAGGAGACTCATCTCCCCCCGACTCCTACACCACTATTTGCAACAAGGCAATTTTGTCATCAATACCACGCTACAGGCTTGGTGTACTCGAGGGGGGTGAGTGTCCTGATAAGACGAGGTACGCAATTCTCCTTCATAGATGTTAAAACTGATCCGGAGGGTCGCTTTGTATTTCTGTTGTGCTCCCACTATGGGACGAAATGTATATTGGCGGGGTTATATATTCCTCCTCCATATTCTGCGGGCCTACTTAAGATTTTTGCAGACTTTATGTCCCGCTTCCCAGGTATACCGGTGTTGGTCCTGGGAGATTTCAATAACTTAGACCATAGGAAAGACAAACTCAGCTCCCGTATCTTGGGACCGACACTGCCGGTTAAAGGGGCGACCCCTTTTGCTTGACTTTTTACGGAATTGGGCCTTACAGATGTTTGGAGAATGCATAATCCTGAGGCTAGAGTATATTCCTGTCTATTGGCTTCGGTGGGGAGCCTGTCCAGGATTGACCTGGGACTGGGTACTGATTCGATGTTGCCACTGGTTGCCTCCTCACACTACCACCCCAGGCAGACCTCGGACCACTCACCATTTTCGGTAGATCTCAGGTTGGGGGCCGCTAGAGGGAATAGATTATGGAAACTTAACCCGTTTTGGCTGTCTCTGATACCGTACCCTGATCCCATTCCAGCACTTTTGACTGACTTTTTTAAACAAAATTTGGACTCCGCAGATATCGGTACGGTGTAGGACACGGCCAAAGCCTATTTAAGAGGGCAATTTATTAGAATCATTTCCCAGATTAAGACCAAAACTAAAGAATGGGAGATGCTTGTACTGGCGGATAGGCAGCGTCTGGAGGCTGCCTATGTTGTTGACCCCAATGATAACACTAAAAGAACGTGGTTGGCCTCCCAGTCTGTGCTTAGGCAGTTGTCCCTACAGCTAGCAGAAAACAAATGCTTCTTTCTGCAACAGAAACACTTTGAAGAGGGGCAACATACAGGACATATGTTGGCAATGATTGCCAAGTCGCAGCAATCTACTTCTCACATAGTTGCTGTAAATGATGCACAGGGGGCACCTTGTTACTCCACTCAGACCATTATAGACAGCTTTTCCAGGTTTTTCCAGGAGGTTTACACATCAAAGGTTCAACCCACCCCGGAGGAACTTTCCTCCTTCTTGGATAGGTACCCCATTCCTATTTTCTCCTCGGCTGATGTGGCCCTACTTGGCACTACATTGACTGAAGATGAACTCTTAGAGGCCCTGGCGTCTGCTCAAAACGGGCGGGCTCCGGGGGCGGATGGCTTACCAGCTGAGGTATTTAAAAGATATACGGAACAGCTCCTGCCAATACTTTTAAAAGTTTATAACAAAGCTTTTGAAAAGGGTATGCTTCCCCCTTCCATGAATAAAGCTCTTATAGTAGTATTATTAAAACCTGGCAAGGATGCTATGTCCCCGGACTCGTATAGACCTATCTCCCTGCTCACGTATGATATCAAGCTGCTGGCCAGAGTCTTGTCTACCAGATTATCCAAATGTATCCACCATGTGATACATAGGGACCAATCCGGATTTATCCAGATGAGATCCACTTCCCAGAACCTGCGTAGACTGTTTCTCAACATTCAAATACCGGTAGACAATCCCGGTAATAGGGCCATATTCTCTTTGGATGCAGCCAAAGCGTTCGATAGCGTTGAATGGCCATATTTATGGGAGATATTGACAAGATTTGGGGTGGGCACTACCTTCCTTAGATGGGTTCAATTATTATACAGTGCCCCATCAGCTAGAATACGCATTAACAGGGATCTTTCTGACTCATTTAGACTCTTTAGGGGCACACGGCAGGGGTGCCCACTTTCACCCCTGCTGTTCGCTCTTGCTTTGGAGCCTCTAGCCATACATACAGTTGGGCAAAAAAGTATTTAGTCAGCCACCAATTGTGCAAGTTCTCCCACTTAAAAAGATGAGAGAGGCCTGTAATTGTCATCATAGGTATACCTCAACTATGAGAGAGAAAATGTGGAAACAAATCCAGACAATCACATTGTCTGATTTGGAAAGATTTTTTTTTGCAAATTATGGTGGAAAAAAAGTATTTGGTCACCTACAAACAAGCAAGATTTCTGGCTCTCACAGACCTGTATCTTCTTCTTTAAGAGGTTCCTCTGTCCTCCACTCATTACCTGTATTAATGGCACCTGTTTGAACTTGTTATCAGTCCACAACCTCAAACAGTCACACTCCAAACTCCACTATGGTGAAGACCGAAGAGCTGTCGAAGGACACCAAAAACAAAATTTTAGACCTGCACCAGGCTGGGAAGACAGAATCTGCAATAGGCAAGCAGCTTGGTGTGAAGAAATCAACTGTGGGAGCAATAATTAGAAAATGGAAGACATACAAGACCACTGATAATCTCCCTCAATCTTGGGCTCCACACAAGATCTCACACCGTGGGGTCAAAATGATCACAAGAATGGTGAGCAAAAATCCCAGAACCACACGGGGGGACCTAGTGAATGACCTGCAGAGAGCTGGGACCAATGTAACAAAGGCTACTATCAGTAGCACACTACGCCGCCAGGGACTCAGATCCTGCAGTGCCAGACGTGTCCCCCTGCTTAAGCCAGTACATGTCAGGGCCCGTCTGAGGTTTGCTAGAGAGCATTTGGATGATCCAGAAGAGGATTGGGAGAATGTCATATGGTCAGATGAAACCAAAGTAAAACTGTTTGTTAGAAACACAACTCGTCGTGTTTGGAGGAGAGAGAATGCTGAGTTGCAACCAAAGAACACCATACCTACTGTGAAGCATGGGGGTGGCAACATCATACTTTGGGGCTGTTTCTCTGCAAAAGGAACAGGACGACTGATCCGTGTACATGAAAGAATGAATGGGGCCATGTATTGTGAGATTTTGAGTGCAAACCTCCTCCCATCAGCAAGGGCATTGAAGATGAAACGTGGCTGGGTCTTTCAGCATGACAATGATCCCAAACACACCGCCCAGGCAACGAAGGAGTGGCTTCGTAAGAAGCATTTCAAGGTCCTGGAGTGGCCTAGCCAGTCTCCAGATCTCAACCCCATAGAAAACCTTTGGAGGGAGTTGAAAGTCTGTGTTGCCCCAAAACATCACTGTTCTAGAGGAGATCTGCATGGAGGAATGGGCCAACATACCAGCAACAGTGTGTGACAACCTTGTGAAGACTTACAGAAAACGTTTGACCTCTGTCATTGCCAACAAAGGATATATAACAAAGTATTGAGATGAACTTTTGATATTGACCAAATATTTTTTTTTGCAAATTATGGTGGAAAATAAGTATTTCCAAATCAGACAATGTGATTGTCTGGATTTGTTTCCACATTTTGTCTCTCATAGTTGAGGTATACCTATGATGACAATTACAGGCCTCTGTCATCTTTTTAAGTGGGATAACTTGCACAATTGGTGGCTGACTAAATACTTTTTTGCCCCACTGTATAAGAGCCTCACAAGACATAACAAGATTTTGTAGAGGCCCTAGGCAGGATGTGGTCTCTTTATATGCAGATGACACCTTGATCTACCTAGGTGACACTGACAGCTCTCTGGAGAATGTGATGCGACTGATCGCGAGCTTCGGGGAGCTGTCGGGGTTCAGTATTAATTGGAATAAATCAGTGCTCATGCCTTTGGACCCTTTGACTCGCCCCATTCCTGATTGTGCTAGGGATATCCTAATAGTGAAGGAATTCTGCTACCTGGGCATACAGGTGACCCCAGACCCAACCCAATACCTGTTACTGAACCTGGAACCTTTGCTTCGTAAATTCCGGGCAAAATGTACAGCATGGACGAAGCTGCCTCTTTCGGTCACGGGGCGGGCTAATTTAGTGAAAATGATTTGGGCTCCACAACTTCTTTACGTTTTTCACAATGCTCCCATCTGGATACCCCATAGATGGCTTACCCAAATAGATACTCAATTCAGAGACCTAATATGGGGCAATAAATCAGCACGCATCAGCCTTTCCTCTTTACAGTTGGCCAAGGATCAAGGTGGAATGGCAGTTCCTCATGCTCGATACTATTATGTGGCTTCCCAGCTTCAGCATCTGGGTAATTGGGGTGGGGAGGATGCAGATGATTCCGTAAGATCGTTATTGGTCCCTTGTGGATCGGAGCTGTCCGCACTTTTCCACGTAGAGGCAGGACTTACTCATCTATCTAGTTCCCTCCCCATGATTTATTTATTGAATGCCCTATGGAAGTATACCAGGTCTCTCCTGAGGATTAAAAGAATATGTTCATTCACTCCCATATGGAGAAATAAATACTTTACTGAGCTCTTTAAACTTAAGGATTTTCGCTCTTGGGAACTGGCAGACATACATTTTATTACACAACTGTTTAGGGGACCGATCCTTAAATAATTTTCTGACCTGGAGGAGGAATTTTCTCTCCACAGGTCTCAATTTTATAGATATCTGCAGTTAAGGCATGCTGTCCAGAGTGAATTTAGGATATCTCAGTTTAGGCTGATGACACATCCTCTGTTGAATGTGGTGTTCCTAGCTGAAGATAAGAAAGGGATGATATCAGGGGTCTATGCTAGACTACTTAATGCATCTCATGACGCCTCCAAACTTCCCTGCAGAAAGGGATGGGAAAAAGATTTAGGCCCCATAGATGGAGAAACTTGGGAACTGTGCCTTACATCTGCTCCATTGGTCTCAGTTTCTGCGTCCCACAGATTGTCTCATTTTGTTTTTGCTTCTTAGAGTATACAGGACTCCACTCCATCTATATAAATGGGGTTGTCGGGACACGCCACTTTGCCCGAAGTGCTGCATACACGATGGAGACTTGTTACACATGATGTGGAAATGCCCGAAACTCTTTCGGTATTGGAAGTATATACTGTATTTATTGGCGTATAACACTCACTTTTTTACCCTGAAAATAGAGGGTAAACTGTACCTGCGTGTTATACGCAGGGGGCTGTGGAAAGTTTTTTTCCTGAAACTTCCCTCTTAAAGTTAGGGTGCGTGTTATACGCCTGTGCGATTTATACGCCGATAAATACGGTACTTACCACTATCTCACAGGTATACCAACTACCGATGCCACATGAACTCATTGTGTGCTTGCTTGGTGCGTTGGAGATACCCTCGCTCTCGCCCAATGGTCACACAGCAATACTTTGTCTCCTTTATATAGCCCGGAAGGCGATTGCGGGGCTTTGGATTTCTCAGAGAGTACCAACGGGGGGACAATGGGTGGAAATGGTAAACAGCCAGTTGATACGTGAGAAACTTACCTATCAACATAGAAATGCACTGAAAAAATTCTACTCAATGTGGCAGCCGTGGCTTGACACACCCGATCTGGGCCCTTCACAACTTGTCAAGGATAGACTCTTACAGATGTAGGGACAGGGCCTATCATACTTTGGCTAAGTCGAACCATGGGGGGGGGGGAGAGAAGGGGGGAAGACATAGGAAGGTGAGGAAGATAAAGTGGGGAAATAGGGAATATTTGGTATATTTTATTTTTTAATTCCTGTTTTTGTGGTGGTATGTCTTGGGAAAGGGTGATTGAGGCATGGTCAGGGGCGGGCTGGCCTGGGGGGCAGGGTGGAAATTTCCCCCCGGGCTGCGCTAATTTATATGCATAACGGCCGGCGGCCATCCGCTAATGATTTTTTTTTTCTTTCGGAGGAAGTCATGTCAGAGCTGGGGCCGCGAGCTGAGGCAGAGGGAGGGGCGCCGAAGCTCAAGTGCCACTCACTTATGTAGCAGGGGCCGCACCTGCCGCTGGTTGCGCTCACACTAATCCACTGACAGTGGAGTGAGAGACAGCCTGTCAGCTCCTGCGGGGGATTTCCCCCCCCCCTCCCTCTCCTCCGAACACTGCAGCATGTGTGAGCTCCCCTTGCAGAGCCCGGCCGCCCACTCTGTTCCTTCCTCATTGATAGGGGGAGGGAGCCTATCAGCCTCCAGTAGCTGCAAAGCATCATGGGACATGTAGTTCCTTTTGCCAGCGGTCCCATTAGCAATACCTGGTGGCAGAAACTCCCCAGCCTGCCCACAGGAGGACGGACAAAAGGCGGCAGGGGAGCGGACTGTCACTCCATTAAGGCGAGAGGACAGAGCCGAGATAATGTAAGTTTGTTGGTGAATGTTTTTTTTTTTTAATTAACCCCTTAACCCTTTCATGCCTATTCATGCCATTAGGGGCGCTCGGGCGACGCCCCCTCTGTTTAGAGTGGATAGATTCATGCATTGCATGAATCTATGCACAGCCGCTGTAGCCACCCCCTATTCAGGCGTGCAGAGCCTTTTCAGACGCGGGGCGCCTGAATTACAGCGGCGGTGTGTATTTTTGAAGCACCTGATTAGAGCCATAGGCTGAAGGCACAGGCATCTCTATTGGACGCCTAGCAGAATGGAAGAAGAGACGCACGGGAACCATGGAGAACGCAGGAGCCGTCGCCTGACCCACTGCATGTTCCACAGCTCGCCGGCCTCACTCGCTGCCTGACCCGCTACCAAGATTGGGTAAGTGGCGGCCAGACAGCGGGCAGGCGGGGGGCGTCACAGTGGCTGTATGGGCACAGTGGCTGAATTTTATGGGCACAGTGGCTGCATATGATGGGCACAGTGGCTGCATATGATTGATGGGCACAGTGGCTAAATATATGATTGATGCCATGGGCACAGTGGTTGCATATGATGGGCACAGTGGCTGCATATGATGGGCACAGTGGCTGCATATGATTGATGGGCACAGTGGCTGAATATGATTGAGGGGCACAGTGGTTGCATATGATGGGCACAGTGGCTGCATATGATGGGCACAGTGGCTGCATATGAATGATGGGCACAGTGGCTGCTGTGACAGCAGGAAGGTAAAGTCACCTGGTTGCATCCAGGGGGGTAGATATATTTCGCCCAGATTCAGGCTTTACGCCGACTTATACAACTAGGTGGAGAGTTGTATAAGGCTAGTGGGCTCATGGATGACTCATACCTCTAGGGAGAGGGCTGGGCGTCGTGCAGACAGGGAGTTGATGAGACCAGCTGAAGCTTGTCAGCTCATTTAGGCCTCTATAAGAACTCCCAGCTTCATTAGATGTTAGCTCATGCCTGGAACCAGACCTGTGTGGACTGTCTAGGGAGAGTGAACCCCTGTGCGGTGAGAAAAAGCCTGTGTGGCTATTTGCTTGGACATTTAAAACCAGGGACTTAGGGACTAGGACAGCACTAGGCTGATCCCAGTTGTTAGTTAGGAAACCTGTATGTTTAGTCAGAGGTCAACTTGACCAGGATTTATTTTGGTTATGTTTCTTTTGCTTTGCTGTGTTTTGTCACTGTAAATAAAAAATAAACCGCACCTTTTTTGATTTTGAAAACCACAACCTCCGTTTGCTGGGCCTGTTTTGTGTGGGGAGCCCATCCCGGGGGTCACACACACCCGCTGCCGAGCTAACCCCCTCACAGTTGGTGGAGAACCAGTGGCAGTTTTTTTTAAGCCAGCATGGAGGAGATACTGAAACAGCTGGCTCTAGCAAATGCCAATCAACAGCAGACAAATGCAGGTTTGCAAAGGAGCCTTGCAGCCCAGCAGCAAGCTCATCAACAAGCCCAGCAGCAATCTGAGGCCCGCTTCATAGACCTGTTACAGAAGCAAGAGCAGAGACTACAACAAATGGAAGCAGTAATGCAGCAACGTCCGCAGACCAGTGAGGAAAGCCGTCCCACTAATACCGCGTCCTTTGGGGTGAGTCGTTTATTGACAAAAATGACTGGAGAGGATGATCCAGAGGTATTTTTGACCACATTTGAAAGGACTGCTGAAAGAGAAAAGTGGCCTGAGGAGCAGTGGGCTGGACTGGTGGCTCCTCTGTTAACTGGTGAATCGCAGAAGGCTTACTATGACCTAGAGCCTGACCAAGCAAAAGACTATGTGATGCTAAAAGCTGAAATATTGGCAAGGCTGGGTGTCACCCAGGCTGTCCGGGCTCAGCGTGTGCATAACTGGACTTTCCAGCTTGGAAAACCCCCCCAGGTCTCAAATGTATGATCTCATTCACCTGAGCAGAAAGTGGCTACAGCCAGAGACTTTGTCCGCACCAAAGATTGTGGAACGTGTTGTAATGGATCGGTTTTTGAGAGCTCTTCCTACTGCCATCCAAAAGTGGGTAAGCCATGGAGACCCAGAGACGGCCGATGGTCTTGTGGATCGTGTGGAGAAATACTTGGCTACAGAGAACCTGACGGCCTCTTCCAGAGACACTCGGACTTTCCACCCTAAGACCAGACCATCCCCAGGGGCGGATAAGAGGATTCCAAGGGGTAAGGGTGGAGAGAGTGAGAGGGTGGGAGCTCTACCCCAAGTTTGGCGAGAACAGCCTGGGAAATCAGCGGCTCAAGAGGCGGCAAGAAGGATCGTTTGCTACCGCTGCCGGCAAGCGGGACATATTGCAGCCAATTGCCCGGTTGTGGAGGAACCCATGCAATGTGACTTTCTGACGGACAGACGTCAGTCGCTGTGTGCGACAGTCGCATGCACTGCCATTCGAGGAACTGAGAAACATTTATGCAAAATGTGTGTTAATGGTAGAAATGTTGTGGTATTGCTGGATTCAGGTAGCCTTGTGACCCTGATAAAGGCTGAGTTAGTTAAAACAGAGGTCTCTGGGAATAGCAAGGTAGCTGTTATTTGTGTGCATGGGGACACCCGAGAGTATCCAGTGACTACAGTGTGTTTCGAGACCCCCAAAGGTACCCTCTCTCATCCAGTGGGCTTAGTATCTCAGTTACCGTATGACGCCATTGTGGGAAGGGATTTTCCGAAGTTCTGGGAACTGTGGGATGATCCTGAGCCCCTCACTGGTGCCCCTATGTACCAGGAATGTGATAGCCAGAACTCCCCTGAGAGTGGTGAGGACTCTCCGGAATTTCCCTTATCAGTATTGGCAGGGGAGACTCAAGAAACTGGAGAGGAGCCCACCTCCTCAGACGAAAACCTACCGTCTGTGGAGTTTTCTGATCTTGAGGTTCACAGGGAAAACTTTGCCACAGAACAGTTGAAAGACCCCGCCCTAATAAAGGCACGGGAAAACGTAGTGAAAATAGATGGCGAGTTAGTGAACCCAGATAATACCTGCACTTACCCATACTTCAGCGTAGAGAAGGACCTACTGTATCGGGTGGCAAAAAGGGCAGAAGAAACCGTTGAGCAGCTTGTGGTGCCCAAACCTTACAGGAAGTTGGTGTTGGAGTTGGCCCATGGGCACATTCTTGGAGGTCATCTGGGGACAGAGAAAACCCGAGAGAGGGTATTACAGAGATTCTATTGGCCGGGGGTGATGAAGGACGTAGAAAATTATTGTTCCTCCTGCCCTGTGTGTCAGAGGTTGGCCCCGATGCCACATTTCCGTAGCCCGCTGATCCCTCTACCCATCATTGAGGTCCCGTTTGAGAGGATCGCCATGGATTTGGTAGGTCCTATAATCAAGTCCGCTAGGGGGCACCAGTACATATTAGTTATAATGGACTATGCCACCCGTTATCCAGAAGCGATCCCTCTCCGAAATACCTCGGCCAAAACCATAGCCAAAGAGCTATCTCTTGTTTTTAGCCGGGTGGGTATTTGTAAAGAACTGCTTACGGACCAAGGTACACCCTTTATGTCCCGGGTTATGAAAGAGCTGTGTAAATTGTTCAAAGTGACGCAATTGCGTACGTCTGTGTATCACCCCCAAACCGATGGGCTGGTTGAAAGATTCAACAAAACCCTAAAACAAATGTTGAAGAAAGTGGTGGATAGAGATGGAAAGGATTGGGACTGTTTACTTCCTTATTTGATGTTTGCTATTAGGGAGGTGCCCCAATCCTCTACGGGATTCTCCCCCTTTGAGTTACTGTATGGGAGACACCCAAGAGGGCTGTTGGATATTGCCAAGGAAACTTGGGAAAGTGAGAGTTCTCCCCACAGGAGTGTGATTGAGCATGTCGCCCTGATGCAAGATCGAATTGCACAGGTAATGCCCATCGTGAAGGAACATTTGGCCCAAGCGCAGTTGGCACAGCAGAGAGTGTACAACCGTGGAGCCAAGACCCGTACCTTTTCCCCGGGGGATAGGATATTGGTACTTGTCCCTACGGTTGAAAGTAAATTCCTTGCCAAATGGCAAGGCCCCTACGAGATAATGGAAAAAGTGAGCGAAGTGAATTACAAGGTCAGACAACCAGGAAGGCGAAAGCCCGAACAGATCTATCACGTTAATCTGTTGAAAGCCTGGAGGGATAGAGAGTCCCTAGTCGCAGACACTTGGTCACCAGCTCAAACTGGTTGCGTGATTCCTGAGGTTGGAATAGCAGCCACCTTGTCACAACCCCAACAACAGGAGGTTAAGGAGTTTGTGCTTTGCAACAAGGAGGTATTCTCTGAGCTGCCGGGACAAACATCTGGGGTAGAGCATGACATCATTACCCCGCCCGGTGAAAGGGTGAAGTTAAAACCCTATCGGATCCCAGAGGCTCGACGGGAGGCAATACGGGAGGAAGTACAGAAAATGCTGAACTTAGGGGTGATAGAGGAGTCCCAAAGTGATTGGTCTAGTCCCATCGTGTTGGTGCCTAAACTGGATGGGAGCTGGCGATTTTGTAACGATTTTCGTCAGTTGAACAAAGTTACAAAATTTGACACCTACCCCATGCCACGTATAGATGAGTTGATCGACCGGCTGGGAACAGCCCGATACATGACGACTCTTGACCTCACAAAAGGGTATTGGCAAATCCCCCTGGCCAAGTCGGCCAAAGAGAAAACCGCATTTGTAACCCCAGACGGGGCGTTCCAATATAAAAGAATGCCGTTCGGGTTACAGAATGCGCCGGCCACATTCCAGCGGAAAATGGACCAGATGCTGAGGCCCCATCGGAAGTATGCTGCGGCTTACCTGGATGACGTAATTGTCCATAGCACAGATTGGGCCTCACATCTGCCAAAAGTGCAAGCAGTCCTGGACTCTGTTCGGGAAGCGGGGTTTACGGCTAACCCCAAGAAGTGTACCATTGGGCAGGAGGAGGCCAAATATCTTGGGTACACCATTGGGAGGGGAGTAATAAAACCCCAACTCAACAAAGTCGAGGCCATCCAGAGTTGGCCACGTCCCAACAGCAAGAAGCAGGTACGAGCCTTTCTGGGAATCGCTGGGTATTATCGGCGATTCATTCCCCACTTTGCTTCTAAGGCTGTGCCCCTAACCAGCCTGACGAAGGGGAAAGGGTCGGTCATGATTAAATGGACCCCCGAGGCTGAGGCAGCATTCCAATTCTTGAAACAAGCCTTATGTAGCCAGCCAGTGTTGTACTCACCCGACTTCTCTAAAGACTTTGTCGTACAAAGTGATGCGTCAGATGTGGGGTTAGGAGCAGTATTGTCCCAGGTCTGGAACGGGGAAGAGCACCCAGTCATTTACCTCAGCAGGAAGTTGAAGTCCCATGAGGTAAATTACGCCACCGTTGAAAAGGAGTGTTTAGCGGTGAAGTGGGCTCTAGATTCCCTTCGGTACTACCTGCTAGGTAGGCACTTTGACATGGTTACGGATCACGCTCCGTTAAAGTGGATGGCTCAAAACAAGGAAACAAATAGAAGAGTGAATAGGTGGTTCCTGGCCCTCCAGGAATTCAACTTCACAGTAAAGCATCGCCCTGGCGTTCAAATGGGGAATGTGGATGCTTTGTCTCGAGTACATGAATGCCTGATTGCTGGTGTTCCAACCCCGAGGTTAAAACAAGAGGGGGGGGTATGTGACAGCAGGAAGGTAAAGTCACCTGGTTGCATCCAGGGGGGTAGATATATTTCGCCCAGATTCAGGCTTTACGCCGACTTATACAACTAGGTGGAGAGTTGTATAAGGCTAGTGGGCTCATGGATGACTCATACCTCTAGGGAGAGGGCTGGGCGTCGTGCAGACAGGGAGTTGATGAGACCAGCTGAAGCTTGTCAGCTCATTTAGGCCTCTATAAGAACTCCCAGCTTCATTAGATGTTAGCTCATGCCTGGAACCAGACCTGTGTGGACTGTCTAGGGAGAGTGAACCCCTGTGCGGTGAGAAAAAGCCTGTGTGGCTATTTGCTTGGACATTTAAAACCAGGGACTTAGGGACTAGGACAGCACTAGGCTGATCCCAGTTGTTAGTTAGGAAACCTGTATGTTTAGTCAGAGGTCAACTTGACCAGGATTTATTTTGGTTATGTTTCTTTTGCTTTGCTGTGTTTTGTCACTGTAAATAGAAAATAAACCGCACCTTTTTTGATTTTGAAAACCACAACCTCCGTTTGCTGGGCCTGTTTTGTGTGGGGAGCCCATCCCGGGGGTCACACACACCCGCTGCCGAGCTAACCCCCTCACACTGCATATGAATGATGGGCACAGTGGCTGCATATGATTGATGGGCACAGTGGCTGCAAATGATTGATGGGCACAGTGGCTGCATATAAATGATGGGCACAGTGGCTGAATATGATTGATGGGCACAGTGGCTGCATATGATTGATGGGCACAGTGGCTGCATATGATTGATGGGCACAGTGGCTGCATATGAATGATGGGCACAGTGGCTGAATTTTATGGGGCACAGTGAGGCTGAAACTGATGTTTTTTTTCAGTATTTTTCCGAATTTTTCAGTTTGTTTGCGCTCCCCCAAAAATTTTGAGCACCAGCCACCACTGCCTAATGCCTCATACACACGACCGAGTTTCTCGTCGTAAAAAACATGTCGTTTTTTTCGACGAGATTCTTGTTAAGCTTGTCGATTTTCTCGTCAAGCTTTCCATGTGTACACACTGACATTTCCCAATTTCCTCGTTGTTCTCCGCGGTCACGTCCAGCACGTACGACGGCACTATAAAGGGGAAGATCTTTTTTCTTGGCGCCACCCCTTGGGCTGCTTTTGCTGATCTCGTGTTACCGCGTGTGAAGTAAAAGTTTGGGAAGAGACGATTCGCGCTTTTCAGTCTTCGTATTTTTCAGATCGTTTTCTGCGGTTCAGTTTGTGCTTGTGGGTTCGTATCTTGACTTTCAGGGCGTCTAGGCAGGTCGTATCTGTTTTACAGTGCGTTCTTGCCTGTTCGTTTCTGTTTTTCAGTTCGTTATTCATAGGTCTTGCTGTTCTAAAGTGCGTTCTGTTCTGTACGTTCTGATAAGACGACCGTTTCCTAGCCATGTCGCCTGGACGTTCTCGTCGTCGAGTTCGTGCTGTGCGTGCGCTTGGTGTTGGTCTGCTTGTTTTGGACCAAGACCAGTCCATGAATGGTGTGAGGAGGAGTTCATGGACCAAGAATTGGTTGCTCCAGCGGGACCAATTCTGCCACATGCCTCTGCTGCGGGAGATAGTCGAGAATAATCCTGAGGACTACAGGAATTTTCTGCGGATGTCTGACCCCGTTTTTCAGGAACTGTTGGCTTTGGTGTCCCCCTATATTACCAGGAAGGACACCGTTATGCGGGAAGCCATCAGTGCTGAGCAGAGGCTCATCACCACGTTACGTTATCTGGCGACAGGGAGAAGTATTCAGGACTTGAAGTTCACGACAGGCATCTCCCCCCAGGCTCTGGGCCTCATAATCCCAGACACCTGTTATGCCATTATACAAGTCCTGCAGGAGGACTATATTAGGGTAAGTTTTCTCCATTAACATCACATTTTATGTATTACATGTATGCTAATGTATTGTATTTCTTTCATCCTTCCCTAATTACCATGATTGTAATATGCTGAGAATGTCCCCTTTGTCCTCATGCATGCTGGAAGCTTTAGATTGCCCCTTTTTTCTCCTCCATGCATATTTCCCTTCACTAACCTTTCCAGCAGGGGCGCCTGTTGCTCCAAATGTTTGGGGGTTCAAACCCCAATTTAGGAAATAAACGTCCTCCTTTTTTGCTCTGGTGCCTATTAAACGCCCCCATTTGTTCCCTCCAATGCAGCAATTTTGTTCCCTCTAATGCAGCCATTTTGTCCCCTCCAATGCAGCCAGTTCCCCCCCAGCCCTGCACTTACCTTCTTGTGGTCAGCGCCATCCTTCTTCTGTCCTTGATGTCTTCTCCTTCCCTTGATGTTGCATCAGCCAATCATGTTACCATTAAACAGACTTGGTGAACATGATTGGCAGAGCAGCCTGTCAGTGTTTACCCAAGGAATGCCCACCCCCCCTGCGTCCCCTATTTAACTTTTCTGCAGCCAATTACATCCCTCAGGCTGTAATGTGCAAGACAATTTTCCTTACTGTTTTTGATATGCAATTTTAAGCCCATAAATGCCGCAGTTCTTCATATGTCGGTCGCTTAACAGGGGGCCATCCACCTGCATAGTGGGCGGCATAGACAATACATAGGTTAATGCAAGGCATGAACCTATGTATTGTTCTGAGTGACGGGCACAGGAGAGAGGGGGCAGTGCTCCAGCGCCCACTCTGGACGCACTGCCACTGCAATGCTATCCTGTGGCCAAACACATCTCCCCCCCCCTCCCCATTATAATTTATTAATGGACCATCATAGGGGGTGATGAATATGATACATGAGCCTTCCATTATACTTATTTAAAACTCCTTAATAAACGTAGACTTTGCTTGATGTTGGCCTCTAATGTATTTTCTTAGAATATACTTGTAATGTTTGATTTGTGTATTCTAATATTTTTTCATCTTGTTTGACTCCACAGCTTCCTTCCACGCCACAGGAATGGCAGACTGTGGCATCGGAGTTTTCCACGCGGTGGGACTTCCCCAACTGCGGTGGTGCTATAGACGGGAAGCACGTCCGCATCGTGCCGCCACCCCGTTCTGGGTCCTACTACTTCAATTACAAGGGGTTTCATAGCATTGTGCTGATGGCGGTGGTGTCAGCACGGTATGAATTCCTCTATGTTGATGTAGGGAAGAATGGCCGGATGTCCGATGGGGGATCCTTCATCCAGACGGAGTTTGCCCTCCGTCTCCAGAGTGACGACCTTGCATTGCCACCGGATGCAGGGAATATTGAAGGACTCCCCTTTGTTTTTTTGGCTGATGAAGCCTTCGGGCTCGGACCACATCTTATGAGGACCCTGACCCCAGAGAAGAGGGTGTTCAATTACCGGCTGGCCAGGGGCCGAAGAGTCGTTGAAAATGCCTTCGGCATAATGGCCAGCCGGTTCCACCTTTTTCGGACTCCCATCCACTTGGCGGACTACAAAATAAACTATGTAGTGTTATGCTGCTGTGTGCTACACAATTTTCTTTGCCGCAAATCTAATTCATATATGGCCTCAGTTTTGCCTGAGGCTGGACTTTCCCCTGATAATCCCCTGCCGGGCCTGGAATCTGCCCGTGCTGGCTTGCCCCCCCAAAATGCCCGTGATGTTCGGGACAAATACATGGACTATTTCACGGGTAGGGGGGCAATTCCTATGCCAGGCTATGTCTAAAGATTGGTGTCTAACGATCCAAATAAAAATCTTGTTGAAACTTCTAACTTTTCTTGGTTTCCTGTCTCCTAGTTTGTCTTAGTGCATTTGTAGTGCCAAGTGTATTTTCCTTTAGTAAATACCAACCATTTCACTATGTAACCTTAAAAAATGTACCAAATAAGGTTAGAGCATATTAGAAAAAGAAGCTACACGTTGTTTGTGTTCAAATCTTTTACTATGTGCAAATTCACACACTTTTTTTTTTTTTTTTTTACATTTTTTGTTTGCCTGGCCACAAACCGGCAATTGTTTTCTTAGGAAAATACAAAAACAACAGTTGCATTCCAAATATTACAAAATAGGATACCTCGGAGCAATCTGAGACATTCACTTACACAAACTATATGTCTCTATGTGCCCGTCCTAATATGGGGTCCTGCCACCCCTTGCCCAGCCAAAAATTGAATATGCACACAATTGGGATTATTTTCCTATAGGGATTTTAGACTCCTGATCCCTATTGTCAACATGTGCTATCTGCCATCAGGGGTGATCAATGGACGTGTTTTGGGGGTGCAACCCCTTCCTCAGTTCACCTACTTTAGATACGAGGAAGGGGTTGCACCCCCAAAAGACGTACATGGATATCCCCTGATGGCAGATAGCACATGTTGACACACTGTGTGCAGATTCAATTTTTGGCTGGTTTGATTGTCAAAAGGTTTTTTACAAGTAGAAGAATAAACATGAACAAAAGGGGGTTGGGATGCCTTATTGAATTCTCCCCAAAACATCGAGAATGTCTTTAAATGTTTGATCCATCACATGAATTCTTTCTTTAATTTTGTCCAGTTCCGTGCTACATTCCATCACTTGCTGGATGAGGCGGAGGGCACTGTCAGCAGAGAAACCTGTACTATCCTTCACCCCAACATTCACATCCCCTAAAAACAAAATAAAAAGGTATTATAACTCTGCAGGCCTACCTCTCTTACCTGAAGCTGTGGTGACAGATACTGACCTGTTGTGGTGACCAGTTCCACAACGTCATCCACCTCTCCTTCCTGCACTTCTCCTTCCTCCACCTCAACTTCCTCTACATCCTTCGTTTGTGGGTCTTTGGGAGTTTGGGGTTGTTGTGAAGCTGTGGGGTTCTTGTGCTCCCTGGAGTGTCCTCCTCCCAGTCTTCTCTCCCCTATGAGAATCAAACAAAAGGTAGAGTTATCACACAGAAAATCTCTATGTTAAACAAAAAAACAGGCTAAATTGCTTGGAAGTGGGGTACAAGTGTGTGTTTGGGCGGAAGTTAAAGATGAATGCATTATTTCTGACCAATAATATGTTTAGTATTCACCTTTGTCTGTAATTTTTTAGACATGTAGGCAACACAAAAATTCTCTGAAGCACCTGTGTGGGACACCCAAAAAAGGCTGGTCTGGTGGCCCACACTATAGTGCTCCAAAGTACAGATGTGGAAGCAGCTGCTGAGTGTCCTCTCCTTTACACTGACAAAAGTTTGCATTTCATTCTCTTTACAAACACATCATCTAGCCTAAAACTTTGTGCCCCAAATTTCCCAAAAAATGGCAGATGTCTAATTACTTTTGTGGCTGTAAAATAAGCCAAAACAGCGGATAGTGGCCGAACGAAGTGTCTGTAACGTAACAAACGATTACTGTGCCCAACCAAGTTCAAAATATAACATTTTGGAAGGGAGTCCAATAAGAAAAAAAAAAAAAAACAGCAACATGTCGGTTTAGAAAAGGATTAATAGCAGAAAAGTGTACATTTTACTTACTTTTTGCGAGCATTCTCTTAATGCTCCTTAACTGCTCTGGCTCCCTCAGTTTGAGGTCTGACCACCTCTTTCTGAGCTGCTCATTTGAGCGTTTCACCCCGAAATTCGTCTTCAGACTCTTCACGACTTTAGTGAGGATTTTGGCCTTCCTTCTATTTGGTTTGCTATACGGCCCATGCTTTGCGTCATAATCAGACTTGAGCAAGATGTCCACCATCTCCGCCATCTCCGCAAAAGACATATTCGATGCCTTGAATCTCCTCCTTGATCGTGACGTTTCCTCGGTCTCCGGGCTTGTCTCCTCCTCGTTAGTTGCGGAATTATCAGACACCTGCTGTAACTCCGCCATATCTGTCTGCGCGCCGAAAGAGAAGGGGCGGGGAAAAGATGTTAGTTAGAACGTCATGGGCGGGCGACGTGTGCGGAGCGACGTGTTCGATTTTTGACACATGCGTGGTGTGTATATAGCAAACACACATGTGACTATAGTACGTTCGGTGTGCGGAGAGAGGAGTTCAAGTGACGGACGTGCGAACGAAGGTATGTGATTTTGTGACTTGGACAAATTGTTGGCCTATACTGTTTTGAGAATGTTGTAGGATATATATGGTGACTACGATGTTAAGGAGGTTAGACTGTTTGCCTCACATTAGTTATATATTATTTCTTAAACTTGCAGATACAATATGAATGTCTTTATTAGCGACAAAGAGTTCCTGGCAGAATTTATTGACCGGGTAAGGGAGCTGCCCGCTCTGTGGGAGACGAAAAACCCCATCCATAAAAAAAGAGGGGTGAGAAAAGCAGCGCTGGAGAAGCTGCTCCCATTTGTGCAGACCAAGGTGCCCACAGCCACAGCAAAACAAGTGGACACTAAAATTGGGAGCTTGAGAGGCACCTACAGGACTGAACGCTCTAAGGTCCTGGCTTCTCAGAGGTCAGGAGCAGCAGCAGATGATGTGTATGTCCCGATTTTGTGGTACTACAGCAGGATGTCCTTCCTGGATGACCACATTGAGGCAAGGCCATCACTCTCCACTCTTCCCCCCAGACTTCCCTGCAGCCAACCTGAGCCTTCTCTGGAGCAAGAGGAGGCAGCCATCCTGGATGATCCTGATTTGGCCATCTGGAGCCAGGTATAGTATTAAATGAAATTGCATTGTGATAAAATTAATGTTTGACAAATATGTCAAGATGAGAAACATACAATATTTTGGGTTCCACAAGTGAAATCAAGATCTCTAGACATTAGTCTGCACTTAATTGGGTGCTAAAAACTCCATCTGATGTAGGTGTAAATTAGAAAAAATGATTTCTGGATTTACATTCTAATTGCTTCAATCATGTTTATAAAGTTTGATGCAAAGATTAAAGCAACATATTAAACTATGTCCCTTTTTCATACACAGGATGAAATCAGCCAGGAGGAGGGTCTGGAAACTGTCAGGCAGGAGGAGGAAGGGCCCAGTGGCAGCCAGGAGGTGGCAGGGCCCAGTGGCAGCCAGGAGGTGGCAGGGCCCAGTGGCAGCCAGGAGGTGGCAGGGCAAAGGAGAAGCACCAGATCCCAGGTGCCTCCCATCCGGCTTCCCAAAAGAGGCAGGAGGGACAGGACCACCAGTGAGGCAGCAATGGCCCTTATTAAAGAGGCCCATGCCACCCTCAAAGAGCCCACATCCCCTGAAGAGGCCATTGCCGGCCTAGTGGAGGCAAAGTTCAAGGTGATGAGCATGGAGCAACGCCTCCTATGCGAGCCCCTGCTCATCACCTTGCTCAACAAGGGGGTGATGGAAAAAATTACCCCCAATACCGCCATTTGTGAGGTGGCACAACTGTCCCAACCTCAACCTCCTCCTCCTCCTCCACCTCCACATTCTTCTTCCGCCCCACCCCCTTCTCCTCCACCTCCACCGTGTTCTTCCGCCCCACCCCCTTCTCCTCCACCTTGTTCTTCTGCGCCACCCCCTTCTCCTCCACCTCCTCCTCCTCCTGACAGGAGTACCCCTCCAGTGGCTCAGCCTCCAGCCAAACGAAGAAGGAAGGCTGCAGGGAAGGCTTCAGGAAAGGTTGCAGGGAAGGTTTCCAGGAAGACGAGGAAGTGATGGCCTTGCTTCATTGTGGTCGGACAGAAGGCAGCCTGTTGTAGTACCACACACTTGGGACATATATATCACCTGCTGCTGTTCCTGACCTCTGGGAGGCCAGCATCAGATTGTGGTTCAGAAATGTTGGCCTTCTCAAGCTCCCAATTTTAGTGTCCACACAGGGTTGCTGTGTGCTCTGGGGTCCCTGGGATGCACAAATGGCAGCAGCTTCTCCGGCGCTGCCTTCTCTTTATTTTAGTTCAAACATGAATAAATGTTATTTTTCTTTAAGTTCATACTTGACTATGTGTATTTGTAAAAATGTAAAATCTAGCTTTGGAGTAAGCAGATACATTTGACTGACAAAAAAAGGGACAGATAACAACCCCCCAAAAAAATAACTAAATCGTATTTCCCAAAAAAGTGTGTAAAATTTAAATAATATATATTAAAAGATTCAATGGGAGATCACTACCAAAACATTGCGAAATTACAATTAACATCAGTTTGAAAAATAAGTAATTTTTTAATATTCCTAAAAACTTGCACGATATAATACACATAAATCTTCTTAAGAGCAACAAGAAAAATGTTAAAAAAAGATAGTCATAACTCTGTGTGAATATCAGCAGCAAAATAAGTTAATTCGTTTGGATTAATGTCACATTCTAACGAAGATTTCAATGCACAACATTTAAACGATGCAAAAATTTGGAGCGTGACGAATGTGCTATCTCCATTACGAAGGCTTGTTTTACCAGAAGATGCGCTCCCGTCTCATAGTTGCTTGTGAGCATGCGCGCTTTTGGAAGAGTCGTAAAAGCATACACACGAACCATTTTCTCGTCACAAAACAGGCCGACGAGAAACACGACGAGGAAATCTGGAATCCTGACGAGAAAATAGAGAGCAGGTTCTCTATTTTCTCGTTGAGATTCACGGCAATTTTCTCGTCGTAAAAGCATACACACGAACGGTTTTCTCGACAAAAAAGCTCACGCGGCACTTTTCTTGCCGGTTTTGGACGAGAAACTCGGCCGTGTGTACGAGGCTTAAACCTTTTTTTGACATTTGTTGTTTACAAGTTAAAAATCAGTATTTTTGTTAGAAAATTACTTAGAACCCCCAAACATTACATATTTTTTTTAAGCAGAGACCCTAGAGAATAAAATGGCGATTGTTGCAATATTTTATGTCACACTGTATTTGCGAAGCGGTTTTTCAAATGCAATTTTATTTGGAAGAAATACACTTTCATGAATTAAAAAAAACAAAAAAACACTAAAGTTAGCCCAATTTTTTTGTATAATGTGAAAGATGATATTATGCCGAGTAAATAGATACCAAACATGTCATGCTTTAAAATTGCACACACTCGTGGAATGGCGACAAACTACGATACTTAACCTCTTGTCGCCCGCGCTATAGCTGAAAGATGGATACAGCGCAGGCCAAAATTGCCAGCAAGACGTACAGCGGCACGCTCTGTGATCAGTGAGTCCATGAGACTCGGCTGATCACAGATCAGAGTAAGGGGCAGATCCCGGCCCCCTACCACATGATCACCTGTCAGCCAATGACAGCTGATCATGTGATGTAAACAAAAGCCGGTATTTTTTTTTTCCCTCATGCTGACAGCGTGATGAGGAAAAAAAAAGCAGATTATCGTCTTGTGTAAATAGGACATCAGTCCCGCACACTCCAGACCCACTGCTGCTATCAGTGCTCATCAGTGCTGCCAATCAGTGCCACCTATCAGTGCTGCCTATCGTTGTCACCTAGCAGTGTCTATCAGTGCGGCCTTTAGTGCCCATCAGTGCAGCCTCATTAGCGCACATCAATGAAGGAGAAAAATTACCCATTTGCAAAATTTTATAACAAACTATGAAAATTGTTGTTTTTTTTTCAAAATTTTTGGTCTTTTTTTGTTTGTTTAGCAAAAAATAGAAAACCCAGTGGTGATTAAATACCACCAAAAGAAAGTTCTATTTGTGTGAAAAAAAATAGAAAAATGTCATATTTATTGTCATTCAAAGTACGACAGCGCTGAAAGCTGACAATTGGCCTGGGCAGGAAGGGGGTTTAAGTGGCCAGTAAGCAAGCAATGTAAACATCCCTTGTGACAGTAATAGGCAGTGACAGGTCCTCTTTATGGAGGGATTGGGGGTCTATAAGACCACAAATCTCTCCTTTGCACTTAAAAGCATTCAAAACGCTAAGTTTGGCTGCTTTAAATACTGTCATTTTTTTAAATCTGGTGCCTTTAAGGCTTCAGTAAACTGGAAGTGATGTCATGACTGGAGGAGGCTGTGCAAGGACCTACTGAGATGAGGTGAGAGACCCTGACACTTCCAGCTGAACCCCACATCCCATCTACCCCCCCAAATACACTATTTACCCTGCCCCAATGTCCACCCAGTAATCTCAAAATAGCTCTCATCACTTTGGGTCCTGCTGGGAGCTGGCCATAGCCTTTGGGTCCTGCTTGGAGCTGGCCTGTAGGTCCTGCTGGGAGCTGGCCATGGTCAGCGGCCAACAGGACCCACAGGTCAGCGGTCAGCAGGACCCAAAGGTTAGTGGTTAGCTCCCAGCAGAACCCACATGCTGTGGGTTCTGCTGGAAGCTGGCCCCTGACCTGTGGGTCCTGCTGGCCCTTGATCTGTGGGTCCTGCTGGCCGCTGACCTGTGGGCCCTGCTGCCCGAAACTGCTGACACTGTCTCCGGACCAAGTCTGTGCCCGATTTTGTCCCCACTTTACAGGGCTGATCCTGGGCGGGTGCACCGTAAGCTGGGGCAGAGGGAGAGTGTCCAGGGCTCCCTCGGAGGGGAAGGAGGGGCAAGCGCGCCAGATTACACAGAGTGGGGATCTCCCGCTTACCCGGCGGCCGCTGTCATACGAAGTTCTGCCTCCTGGACCAGCTCCTATGATAGACAGCACATGTGAGACTTCGTATGACAGCAGCTAGACCAGGTAAGCGGGAGATCTCCGCTCTGTGTAATCCGGCAGCTCTTCTCTCTCTAATCCCCATGCACTGAACAGACTGCATTGATGGGCACTAGTGAGGCTGCATTGATGGGCACTAAAGAGGCTGCATTGATAGACACTGGTGAGGCTACATTGATAGGCACTGATCAGACTGCATTGATAGTCACTGGTGAGGCTGCATTGATGGTCACTGATAGGCACTGGTGAGGCTGCACTGATGGGCACTGGTGAGGCTGCTTTGGATGGGCACTGATGAGGTTGCATTGGATGGGCACTGGTGAGGCTGCTTTGGATGGGCACTGATGAGGATGGATTTGAATCGGCACTGGTGAGGCTGCTTTGGATGGGCACTGGTGAGGCTGCTTTGGATGCGCACTGGTGAGGCTGCATTGATGGGCACTGGTGAGGCTGCATTGATGGGCACTGGTGAGGCTGCATTGATGGGCACTGGTGATGGTGAGCTGATTCGGTGGTTTAATGGGCCACTTGACTGGACTTGCCCCCCAGGCCCAAGGCTGCCAGCCCTCCCCTGGGCATGGTGGCTGATATTTCCCCACACTGAGTTCTCTGTGGGGAAGTTTGTCCAATCTCAATGGTAGAGCGTTTGGTACGCTCCATTTTTGTTTTTGTAATTTTTTTTTTTTGTTGTTGTTTTGTGTTATGTCAGTAATTGTTTACTACTTTAGCACTTGGAGACTGGGTCTGGCCATTAGTCTCAACTTGTACACTTTAATATCTTTATAGAGTACACAGCTAAGGATGACAACACATTTTTTATATGTACAGGTAGATACTATATACCAAATGATTGTCGTACTTACTGTTTATGAGACATCAGACTGATTGAAATCTGTATTTTATGATAGATACTGGAATACATTACAGAATGTACATGTCTGTTATATGGTTTTCTCAATAAACTTTTTACTGATTTTAAAAAAAAAGGGATAAATTTAAACTGGTACCAGTATTGAGCTCATTACAAACGAGAGAGAGAGAGAGAGAGAGAGAGAGAGAGAGAGAGAGAGAGAGAGAAAATAATTACTCAAATAAACATAAACAGTACAAAGCATGCGCATTAATGTGATCACACTTATTGATGGCCATAAAACAAAAATCTTGTTTACACATGGACCGTTCATACACATTCATTCCATGACACACACACACACATTCATTTAGCTTGAATCCCCTAGATTTTGTTTAGAGCTTTGGTAATTTGCAAATGAATTGCTAGGCGTTTCTGGCCACTGGGGAGAATTACTAAGGGACTGAATAAGAAAAAAAAAAAAAAAAAACATGGAATACTATACTTTACCTTTTGTTAGGCGCGTATTTACGCATATGAACAGCTTTATATGTCTATATACTTTCAGGACTCACTTACCCTGAAAAAAAATATCTTGTAGCAAAACAGTTATTACTTTATCCCACTTTTTTTTTCTTTAACTTATTTTAAAGCAAACAATACAACATTCTTCCATGTACATTGGTAAATGGTCAATGACCTTCCCACTTTGATCTAGTGAAACAAAATGCCCTAGACCTCTAAAACATAACTTCTAGCTTGCATTTCATCCCCGGTTTTAGTGTACTGGTCTGGTTCCCGATGGATAAATTTACTCCCTCCTTTTTTCAAATTCAAGGAGTCAATAACGTTTCTTTTAAAGGATTGGAATTCTTTCACAAACTCATCCCGTTCCTGTTTCATTTGCCTAATCTCATACTGTAAAGCCTCATTTTCGGCCTTACTAGTTGAGGAAGGGATATATGAATTAGTATTTTCATATTTCTTAGGCTTTTCACCCCAGTGAGGTGAGTACACTTCCACGTCACGCCTCTTTGTTGTATACTGATTTGGCTTTAATATCTTTTCACCAGAAGATGAACAAAACTGGGAAATGTGGCAGAATAAACCACATGTGAAGCATTTTATCTTCTGTAAAGTATTAAAGCGTCCCTTAACAACTGGTGTGGTTTTAGGCTTAGAATATTCAATGGCTAAAACCTGATTAACAACTTTTGCTGTATGAGAAATTGGGCCCTTTCAAAAGAGCTCCCACCTTTCAATGAGCTGTTGGAACTAACAAATACTCCGGACTGAGATAATTTCCTGTTGCAACTAGAAATACTAAAACTGGTTGCATTACAATCTATGGTATGTGTAGATTGTACCTGCTGCCCTGTGCTGGAAGATACCAATAATTTTTCACATTTACTGTCTGCAGCCTTCAGCCCCTGTATTGTTGGCTGCTGGTGGCTAGCATTCCTATTTGCAATAGAAACTCTTATGCCGCGTACACACGATCGGTTTTTCTGATGAAAAAAGACTGATGGACCTTTTTCATCGGACAAACCGATCGTGTGTGGGCCCCATCGGTCTTTTTTCCATCGGTATAAAAAAATAGAGCGTGTTTTAAATTTTACCGATGGTAAAAAAACCATAGCAAATTCCGATCGTCTGTGGGGAACTCCATCAGAGAAAAATCCATGCATGCTCAGACTAAATTACAAGATGGGAGTGCTCGTTCTGGTAAAACTAGCATTCGTAATGGACATAGCACATTCGTCATGCTGCAAATTTTTGCATTGTTAAATGTAGCGCTTTCTTTTCTTCTTTCTAAATGGTTTTCCCCCCAAAAAAATTTGTTGCGGATATTCACACAGAGTTCGGACAAAATTATTTCTTTGAGATCTCATGAATCTTCGTATTTTATTTTTAAGGCAGGATTCCAAAAAATTGTATTTCTTTTTTGTTGTTTTGAATCAAGATCTCCTAATTTTTTTCTGGCCTTTTAGGCCCCTTTCACACTGGGGCGGGCAGGAGCGGTGGCGGTATAGCAGCGCGATTTTCAGCGCTGCTATACCGTCGTTCTTACCGCGGTATGCGGTCGCTAGGGGGTAAATTTAACCCCCGCTAGCGGCCAAAAAAGGGTTAATACCGCCCGCAAACCGCGGCTATTGCCGCGGTTTGCGGGCGGTATTACCGCACTGTCCCATTGATTTCAATGGCAGACCGCGGTAAAGGAGCGGTGAACACACCGCTCCTTCACCGCTGTAAAGAAGCGGCTAGCAGGACTTTTGGAGCGGTCCTGCTAGCGCACCGCTTCAGTGTGAAAGCCTTCGGGCTTTCACATTGAAGGCTAAAGGGCATGATTTTTTCATGCGGTATAATAGCGCTAATATTAGCGCTAAACCGCATGAAAAACGCCCCAGTGTGAAAGGGGCCTTAATATTTTATAGTGATGTCCATATTTTTTTATGGTCAAGTTATCACAACAACATTATTATCTCAGATTTTTTTTCCCTCAAGGAGGTTGGTGTTGGTGTCCCTTGTTAATTACACATTGTATTTATGAAATGTACCTTCCTACTTACAAGAAAAACACATAGGCAACTATTTTAATGAAATCAAATATCCATTTATTCTGGAAAACAAATAAAGATGAAGGGCAACAATTGAGAAATTAGTGGAAAATATGCAGACTTTGGACCCCAAAGGCAGATATGAAGGCAAATAAAATCAATAACATGAGGAGTCCCTCGAATTGGGATCACAATCTGGTCCCCGAATCGCAGAAATCAGGAGCAGCAGCAGATGTCATACATGTCCCCAAGCTATGGTACTCCAAAAAACTGTGTCTTCTGGCAGAGCAGCTTGAAGCCAGGGAATCACTTTCTGGTCTTCCTTGTAGCCTTCCCTCCACGCTTCTCTGCAGTGTTCCCTCCACGCTTCCCTGCAGCGTTCCTTCCATGGCTCCCTCCACGCCCCCTTGCAGGCTGTTGCTCAGGTGGTGGGAATGTGGCAGGAGGAGGAGGAGAAGGATGGGCCAGATCACAAAGATGTGTGGCCTCTGTCAGCTGGCCCCTCCCTACCCTGTGAAGGGCCGTAGATATAAGCTCCTCACAGAGGGCACGTTGGCCCTCCTCCACTTTAAGGTGTTTATTGGACACATAGCACCCATAGGACTCGACTGGGTTGAGGGGGGCCCTCATGATCTCTGCTGCTTCCCTTATTATTTGCAGGGATTCCTCCCCCACCCAAGTCAACCTCCTGGGCCTTTTTGGTCTCACCTGAAGGGGAAGCACTTGTGACTGTGTGCTGCCACTTGGCCTGGGCACCTGCTGCCTGCCACTTGGCCCTGCCTCCTCCTGGCTGCCACTCACCCCTGCCTCCTCCTGGGTGCCACACTCCAGAGCCTCGTCCTCCTGGCTGACCTCATCCTGTGTATAAAAAAGGGACATAGTTTGAGTTTTTGGTTCATCAATCACACACAATTTCCAGCTCATGACTGTTGCAAATTAAATGTTAATAAATAGAAAAGACTCTGATTCTGACCCCAGCATTTTTCATTCTTGTCCCAAACAATTCTGCCCACTATATTTTTTTTTTGGTTTATTTATTTTCTTTTTGAATAATAACATCTAGTTCCCAACAATTATTCTAGGACAATAAATATGTTGAAAAATACTATACCTGACTATAGATGTGAAGATCCGGCTCTTCGAGGTCAGCTAGCTCCTCTGCACCCTCTGCAGGGGTGAAGGGAAGGGTGGAGGGAAGGGTGGAGGAAAGGCGGGAGGGAAGGCTGGAAAGTGATTCCCTGGCTTCAATCTGGTCATCCAGAAATCGCAGGTGTTTGTAATACCACAGCTTGGGGACATGTACTTGGTCTGCTGCTGCTCCTGATCTCTGGGATGCGCGGACTTCTTTGTATTGTTTTTTGTAGCTGTTTCTCTTGTTATTGATTTTATTGTTCATCATGTTATAGTCTGCCTCTGGGATCCAGGTCTTCATATATTCCACAAATTTTTCAATTGTTGCCCTCCTAACATCACGATTGTGGTATAATGGGTTTTTAATCTACCATAAATTGGTGAGCTCTCTATATTTGTCAATGAAAGCTCTGAATATGACAGGATCTTTGAAACTCTGCATATTTTCTGCAAGATAAAACACAAGACAAAAACACTAGGTCAGCCTAAACTGTCCTAATATTATCCCAATCTAGTCCTTTAAAATCATGAATCAGTATAGGCAGGGCCGGACTTACCATTGGGCTTGACTGGGCTCAAGCCCATGGGCCCCGCCCAATAGGGGGCCCCTGCCTGCAGAGGCGGCTCTCTAATCAGGCAAAGGCTGGCGGGGTGAGCCGCGAGTGGGCCGGCGTTCTGTCAGATTAGCGTGACAGAAAGAACATCACCGCCGACACACATTAAAAGTTCCCCCCCGTTACACCCTCATCAGCGGCAGCAGCCAATAGCAGGCTCCACCGCTGTCCTAGTTGGCACCACACTGCATGATGGGAGAAGTAGTTCTCTACAGCACACACTAGAATCGGCCGGGCTGTGCCTGCACGCAGCAGAGACTACACCTCCCAGAATGCACTGCAGGGCGGGCGCTCAAAGTGGACAGTCGGCTTCTCCTGAGTCCTGCTTGTAGTAGGGGACAGAAGAATCGGAAGAGTGATCAACCAGGTAAGTCACCCTAAATACCTACCTATATCACCAGCACCAGGTCAGCGACAGTGCCTCATACCTCTGTCAGTGCTGCCTATATCGGTGCAATGCATAACTTTCTATACTGCAGATCAGTGCCTCATACCTCTCTCTGTGTCATGCATAATGTTATATACTGCTCCAGGTCAGTGCCTCATACCTTACTCATTGCAATTTTATCCTCAGTGCCTCTGTCAGTGTGACCTTATGGTCTGTGCCTTATGCCTCATTAAGTGCTAGGTGGAACTTTTTTATGGTAAGTGCTTCAGGCTTCTGTTAGTGCAAGGTGCTACTTTATGGTTAGTGCCTCATGCCTCACTCAGTGCAAGGTACAACTTTATAGTAGTCCATGTCTGTTGCCTCTGTCAGTGCAAGGTGCAACTCTATGACCAATGCTCTCATGCCCTAGTCAGTGCCTCGCTAAGAGCCATGCATAACTATATACTGCATGAGTGCCCAATGACGCGCTCGGTGCAAGGTGCTATTTTGTGGTTAGTGCCCCCCTCAGTGCAACCTTTTGGTATGTGCCTCATGTCTCACTCACTGCAATGTGCAACATAATGGTCAGTGTCCGTTGTCTCTGTCAGTGCAGGGTCCATCTTTATGGTCAGTGCCCCCATGCCCCTGTCAGTGCCACTTTATGGTCAGTGCCCCATGCCCCTGTCAGTGCCACTTTAGGGTCAGTGCCACCATGCCTCACTAAGTGCCATGCATCGCTATATAATGTATGAGTGTCTAATGACCCTCTCAGTGCAAGGTGCATTTTTATGACTGGCGTCCCCCATGCCTCTGCTTTCTTTCTTTCTTTCTCCCTCCATCCCTCATTCATCTCAGACTCTAACCACATCCCCTTCCGAGCCACGCCCACTATTTTGCGTGAACCACGCCCATTTTTTGTAATGTATAGAAGTTAGGGCCCGAAAGTTACTCAAGCCCAGGGGCCCCCACCACCCTAAGTCCTGCCCTGAGTATAGGCCACTGATGCCCCAACTTAAATTTTTACCTTCGTCAGTGACGTTCAGAACATCTGGTCCTCCTTACTCCGCGCACACAATGTTGTTACGACACATGCGTGTTATCATTATATTCCCTGTGCATGCGTGAAACTCTGCCCACCTCGGCCGCCCCTGAGGTTCCCGCCCCTGACGTTCTTCCTCGGATATTCCCTGCCCCTTCTCGTTCGACGCCCAGTGGGAGACGACATGGCGGTGACACAGCAGGTGCTGGTTGTTTTAACTTCCGATGAGGAAAGCCCGGAGCCGGAAACGTCCCGATCCAGGACAAGATACAGTAATATGTCCTTTGCGGAGATGGTGGACATTTTGCGGAGGAGAGATTATGATGGGAAGCATGGGCCATACAACACCCCTAATCTCAGGAAGGCCAATATAATGGGCAAAGTGGTGAGGAGTCTGTATCATAAATTTGGGGTCTGGAGATCCAAGGAGCAGCTTCCGTAAAAGGTGGTCTGACCTGAAGCCGAGGGAGCCGAAGCAGTACAGGAAGATCAAAAGAATGCTAGTAAAAAGTAAGTTTTTCTCCTGTGTTATTAATAATTTGATTATTATACTTGCATGTTTTGCTCCATCTGCTTTGATTGACTGGTTGGATATTTGAAAATGGCAACTTTCAGGGTAGTGGCCAAAGTATAATCATTCGTAGTAAACATCAATCCTCCTCAAAATTAGATATTTTGCGCAGATACAGGTAAACCACATTTGGTCATGCCTATTTCTATTAAAACAACGTTTATAGAAACATTGTTGTCTAGATCAGTGTTTCTCAACTCCAGTCCACAAGGCGCCCCAACAGGTCATGTTTTCAGGATTTCCCTCAGATGAAACAGCTGTGGGAATTACTAAAGCAGTTAAACTGATCAAATAACCTGTGCAAAACAATGGAGAGCCTGAAAACATGACCTGTTGGGGCGCCTTGAGGACTGGAGTTGAGAAACACTGGTCTAGATGATATGTTTTGAACTCGAATGTGAAATGCAAACTTGATTCAGTGTAAAAGGAGAGGACACTCAGCAGCTGTTTCCACAGCTGTACTCTGGTGCTAAAGTGGATACTTTGGGGGTGTCTCCATGTGTGTAACTTGGTAAAAAAAGGTCAGGATTCCAGTTTAGAAATACATTTTAAAACATGTCTTCAGCTTGTAACTCTGCCAAAAAAGGCAATTGTTCCCCACTTCCAAGCAATGTTTCATATTCCTATTTCTGGCCTCAAATATCTGTGTGCTAAGTATACCTTTTGTTTCATTCTCATAGGGGAGCGGAGACTTGGAGCACACCACTCTGAAGAGGCCAGGAACCCCACACCTCGGAAAGAACAGAGGGAACCCCAAACTCAGAAAGAAGGGGACTAGAGAGAACCCAAACCTCAGGATGTGGAGGAAGGAGAGGTGGAGGAAGAAGAGGTGGAGGAAGGAGATGTGGAGGAAGAAGAGGTGGAGGTGGTGGAAGGAGATGTGGAGGAAGTGTGCGAGATTGTCACCACAACAGGTCAGTGCCATACACCACAGATTCAGGGAATAGATGCATGCAGGCATATTTTTAAGACATGCGTTTTTTTTTGTTTTTTTAGGTGATTTGCTGCTTGTGGAAGATCAATCTTCTCCTTTCTCCAGTGGGAGCGCACAAATCATAATACAGGATCTCATGGTTATGAGTTGAGAAATCGACGTTATAACGCACAAACTGTAACGTTTTGACCAACAAATTAAAAACATGATTGATGTTTTAGGGAGAGTATAAAGATGTTTTTCTTGCCACCATTTCAAGTTTTTTTGGCCTAAGTTTGTAAATTTTTGTGTGATTTAACAATCCAAATTTGGTAGATGCACACAGTGTGTCAACATGTGCTATCTCCCATCAGGGAAAATCAATGGACGTGTTTTGAGGGTGCAACCCCTTCCTCGCAACTCAAGTAGGTGAGAGGAAGGGTTTGCACCCCCAAAACACGTCCATTGATCCCCCATGATGGGAGATAGCACATGTTGACATTTGGCATGGGATCAGGAGTAAAATCCCCATTCTGATGCACAATTTGTGTGCATCTTCCAAATTTGGCTTGTCCAGGGGTGACATCACCCCATCTCATCAAGGCAACAGCAACACATTTTTGAAATACTATATAATGTCTGATATTGCCTTCAGTTTTTCTATAAGGTTGAACATTGTAAGTTCCATTGTTTTTATAATTTTTTTTTTTTAACATGCATATTTATGCAAAAAGAATGTCCCCAAAAAATGTATAACGCACAAGTTGTGTACAGAGTAAAAATATTTTTCTACTCAAAAATGTGTGGCTTCTTCTTTCTATGCTCAATACCATTTTGAGAAATATGTTCTTGTTTACCGTGACAATTGTGGTTATTTACTAAAGACAAAGCCACTTGGCACTACAAGTGTACTAGGAGAACCTGGGAGACAGATTCAAGAAACACAAGCAATAATGAGAAATCAAGTTTTTTACAGATTTTACTTTTTTTATTTTTAAAAGTTATAAAATCAGAGATTGTCTGGCATAGCAATGGCCCCCCTACTGTTAAGGTAATCAACATATTTATCCCGCACTTCACAGGCACGTTGGGGGGCCAAGCCAATACGGCCAGTATCCAGGCCCATCAGGGCATTGTCTGCAAGTCCGGCCTCTGGCCCAACAGAAGTGAGATAAGTGGGTGCATTTCTGCGTAAATAGTTGTGCAGTATGCAGCAGGTAAAAACAATATGATTGATCTTGTATTCCGCCATATGAATAGAGGTAAGAAACAGGTGGAACCGGCTGGCCATTATCCTGAAGGCATTCTCAACACCCCTCCGGGCTCTGGCAAGCCG
Organism: Rana muscosa; assembly: GCA_029206835.1. Taxonomy (NCBI): domain Eukaryota; kingdom Metazoa; phylum Chordata; class Amphibia; order Anura; family Ranidae; genus Rana; species Rana muscosa. The sequence goes on along the minus strand of CM055121.1, from coordinate 909,277,960 downwards.
GTATTTAAAAACTCTCCTCTCCAGGGTGAGAGTCCTCTGGGGGAATGGCCTCATCAGGTGGGGTCCCAGCCCGAAAGCTTCATCCGCAATAAAAACAAACGGAAGGCCCTCAACGTTCTCCTCATCATGTGGCAGTGCCAGGCCACCACTCTGCAGACGTCTGGCAAATTCCGTCTGTGCAAAGACTCCCCTATCCGACATCCGGCCATTCTTCCCCACGTCCACATACATAAACTCATAGTGTGCCGACACCACCGCCATTAACACAATACTATTAAACCCCTTGTAGTTGTAATAGTACAACCCCGAACGGGGTGGTGGCTCTATGCGGACGTGTTTCCCATCGATTGCCCCTCCGCAGTTAGGAAAGTCCCACCGCTCGGCAAAATGGGATCCCACAGTCTGCCATTCCTGTGGCGATGAAGGAAACTGTGGAGTCAAACAAAAAAATAATTAGGACTTTTGCACATAACATTGCAAGCAGATTACACAAAAACATTCTTGCCCGACATCAGTATAACATTTGTTTTTTTGGGGAGTAGTTATAGCCACAAATAGAAGGCACAATTATCACATTCCTCACCCCCTCTGATGGCTCATTGCACACATTTTGGGGGGGGGGGGGGGGTGGGGTTCTAGCCAGAGGCGTATCTAGTGAAAATGGCGCCTATGGCAAGCACTGAAACTGCGCCCCTGTCAAAACATTTGAAACCCATCTTTCAGATAACCAGGGACAGTACATGGTTAGAGGCTGTGGACATGGTAGTTTCCTCCTCTGTCCCCCTTCATATTACCATACCTTTCCACATCAGTGTCCGCCTTCTGTTCTGTCACTGTGTCCCGTTCACCTCTCCAGTCAGGCACTGTGCACATCAGTGTACTGTCCTCCTCTGCCAGGCCGGCTTTACCCCCCAGTAATGTCCTCCTGAGTCCTCCTGTGGCCTGTGCCTCCTCTCTGCACTGTTGTGCCGCTGCAGCACCGATGAGAACGAGTGCCTTCCATTTACAAACCCCAGCACTATCATTTAAGAAATGTGTGGAAGGATTCAGGAATGCATTACGTACAGAGTTTAGGAGTGTGCTATGCACAGGAAGTACATTTTTGGAGTGCTGAATTTACAGAGTGCAGGGCTCAGGTGAGCACTAGGTGCAGACTGCAGGTTTCTGGAGTGCCTTTTGCATAGGGAGCAGGGTTCTGGAGTGCATTATGCACAGAGTGAAGGGTTCAGGAGAGTGCTAGATACAGAGTGCAGGTCATCCATTCATATCTCACTATTGCCCCTCTCCTCTGCCCTTATCTCCCCTCCCCAAAGCTCCACCGTCTTCCACTTGTTTACCTTTGTAATAGCAGCTCCTTTCTGCAGCTGGCTCTTCTATCCACTGCAGCCAGAGCTTCATTTTGCCTTTCAGTGCAGTGGGTGCACACTCATTTTTAGCTCCTGAACTCAATGAGCAGGAAGGATGTAAGGATTATGGGCAGCTCACCCCCCTCCTCCTCTGGAACACACTGCAGTCAGCTAGTCCAGCACTTGTTCCGAATGTAGTGCAAAGCAGGGAGGCTGTTCAAGGAGTGGTGGGAGAGATATTAATTTCACTTTCAACTACAGAAGTCAGGCTTCTGTGTTTTAGGGCCGGTTCACACTGCTGCGTGGTGCAAAATCACATGTGATTCGCACCGCACTGCAGTGCAAATCACATGCGATGTCCGCGCAATGCGATTTCAGCCATACAAATAGTATGGCTGAAATTGCATCGCATTCGGACTAAAGTCACACAGGACCCTTTTTTTGGTCGGCACCAGAATCGGATTGCATGGGTGTTCACACCTATGCGATCCGATTCATGTCCAAACTGTCAGTTAAATAGTTGAATAGTGTGTACCCAATTAGATTTTCAGGTAAATGTTGGCTTTAATGTGTCCCCACACCAGGGATGGGGCCTTGGCACAGAGCAAAGCATTCACCAGGTGCCTTAGGCCCCTTTCACATGGGACGGATCCGTGATGATCCGCCCCGTGAACCTCCGCTTGCTCAGCAGGGATCGCTCCGTTGATCCCCGCTGAGCCGGCGGATGACAGGACGGTCCCCGCACACTGTGCAGGGACCGCCCTGTCAGATCTCCGCTCTCCCCTATGGGGGGGGGGGGGCGGATGAACACGGACCGTCTGTCCGTGTTCATCCGATCCGCTCTGCAGACGGATAAAAAAATAGGATTTTTCTCTGTCTGCAGAATCGGGGGAATTGCGGACACGGAGGAGATCGGGTGTCAGCGTATGTTCATCCGCCGATTCCCGCGATCTCATAGGGACCAAGGTATGTCCCTTTTTCTTCCGTAAACGGATGGATGAAAAAGCGAACATACGGTCCGCTAGTGTGAAAGGGGCCTTACAGACAGACAGACGGCAGGAGAGTGCAGGGATGGTGTCAGCAATGGAGGCGCTCAGCTGTAGTACTTACCTTTTACTTTGATCTGAATGGATGATGACAGGTTCTCTTTACTGCCAGACACTCCTAGGTGCCTGATCCTCCTCTCAGATCTCCTGTAGGGGGCCCAGGAGCCCACACACTGGACAGATCCAATCCTCAGAAAGATACAATATCTGCAATGAGAGATCCCACCAATACATACAGAGAGCTGAGGGGGAGGCCAGCCTGACACACCACCTCCCCCCACCAGCACAGCATGTAGTACCCAGGAAGTGATATCCCCAGCACTGTACATAGTGATGGCACAATAACAAACATCAGAGCTGCAGACACACAATCCTTCTAAGAAAGCAGCTTGCATGCTGGGACCTGTAGTCCCTCCTGTGAATGTCTCAGATACCCCACCATCCAATCAGAGCTCAGCCTAATCTCACTGTACACTCACCACACATTCACCTGCTGCTCATGTCAGAAAGGACGTAGGGGAGGGGCGGGGCTTAGATACAACGTGCTAGAGGGGAGGGACCGCTGTGCTCTGTGTAAGGGAGGAATGGGGGAGTGTGGCTGGTGTGCAGTTGTGATAAGGAGGGGGAGGAGCACTGCAAATAATGAAGTATGATGTGAGCCGGCTCTTTCATTACATTGGTTGTTTGACAGAGGGGGCGGGTCTGAGTAGCAGTCCCACCCATACCCGACATCAAGGCTTGGATCTGACAGGTGAAGTCTTTAATCGGAGCGGCACAGTGCAATCCAGCCGGCTTGCTCGCCAATCCCTGGATGTGCAGGATGTTCACACTGCTGCTGGTCCTATTCAGCCAAAATTATGTCAGAAAAAGCCTTGCTGCCCAACTACTCGGGAGCGCCCCCTTCATATAGCGCCCATGGCACTTGCTATAGGTGCCATACCCTGGATACGCCACTGGTTCTAGCTGAGTTTGGGCCTACAAAAAAAACACTACACCACTCTGCCTGATTGTAATGAGAAGCAAAACATTTGTAAACATTTTAGGGGGGTGGGGGGTGGGGTTCTAGCTGAGTTTTGGCCTACAAAAAAAACACTACACCACTCTGCCTGATTGTAATGAGAAACAAAACATTTGGACACATTGGAGGGGGGGGGGGAGGGTAAAGCAATACAATGGAGTTGACAAAATACATTGTTAAGTGACTAGGCTAGGGGTGTTTGGGCCCAGGATAGAATGTTGGAGAGGTTAGTGAAGGCAAATATGCATGTAGGCCAAAAAAAGGGTACAGCATGCATGAGGAGAAAGGGGACATTCACAGCATATTACAATCAGGGTAATTAGGGAAGGATGAAAGAAATACAATACATTAGCAAGCATTATATACATAGAATTTGATGTTAAAGGAGAAAAATTACCTTAGTCCTTCTGCATAACTTGTATGATGGCAGAACAGGTTTCTGGGATAATGACCCCCAGAGCCTGGGGGGAGATGCCTGTCGTGAACTTGAGGTCCTGCAGGCTTCTCCCAGTCGCCAGGTATCTCAAGGTGGCGATGAGCCTCTGCTCGGCAGTGATGGCCTGGCGCATCACAGTGTCCTGCCTCGTGATATAGGGGGACGCCAAATCCAACAGATGGTGAAAAACGGGGTCCCTCATTCGGAGATAATTCCTGTAGTCATCAGGATTATTCTCCTGGATTTCCCGAAGCAGAGGCATATGACAGAATTGGTCCCGCTGGAGCAACCAATTCTTGGTCCATGAACTCCTCCTCACCCTGTTCATGGACTGAGCTTGGGTCAAAGTATTAACCGCAACACCAAGCGCATACGCAGCACGAGCTCTACGATGAGAACGTACTTCCAACATGGCTTTAAACCGGTCGGCTGGTCAGAACGAACTTAAACAGAACACACTGAGGAACAGAAAGTCCTATGAAGAACGACCTGAAAACCAGTAAACAAGAGGACAAGAACGCACTGAAAAACAGATACGACCTGACTACATGCACTGAAAGACAGATACGAATCCACAAGCACAAACTGAACACCAGAAAACGATCTGAAAAGCACGGAGACTGAAAAGCGCGAATCGGCTCTCACCAAACTTTTACTAACACGCGGTAACACGAAATCAGCAAAAGCAGCCCAAAGGGTGGCGGAGTACTGATATTACTTTTGGCTATTTCTAGATCTTCCTTGAGAGAAATGGTTTGCAATAATAACGACCTATAATTGTTAGCTAACCAACAGGCCGCAAAAATTAGTGCAGTCTTACCCTCACGTTTGCTGCATTTTTTCGCTGTAAGTTTTATATTTACATACTCTTGTGCATGGTGCCATGGGCTTTTGGATTCCTCCAAAGCTCTTATTATCTCAGCGCTATTTTTAACTTTAGCAATCCTGGCCATTAATTTCTCCATGATGTGCAAGTTCAGTGATGATACAATAATACACCACAGAACAGACTTGACACAGTAGTCTAGCACTTAGAATATGCACCAGAGTGGAGATACAAGCCTTAAAATAACACTACTATCTTCACAGAATGAAGTCTACAGCCAAAAACAAAAGTGCTGAGATCCACACACAAGGAACCATAGGTATACAGCACTGTTTACACCACTATTTGTAACACTCAATTCAGTAAAAAAAACTGAACTAACAAAAAAATTTAAGGTATAATGTACTGTCCAATGCACCTTATTTTACACTAATAATAATAATCTTTCTCAGATATTAGCTTCAGTAGTAAAACTTCCACAGTTTTGTACTTTAACTGACATCAATGAGAATATTACTGCTTGTAAATTCCCACAGTTAAAAAACTAAACAAAAACTAAAAACAAAAAACAAAATCTTTTGTAGGTTTTAATGTCCTAAATATTTTCAATGTTAGTGAACCTACAATTTAAATAAATAAAAAAAAAAACTTGTTGAACCTTTTCAACAACACAAACAAGACCACTTTTTTTTCAGTGTCTTTCTAATAAAAATGTACTCACCATCAAGCAAACTCAAACACTGGTTAGAGCTAGCAATGAAGCTTAGTGAGGCAGAAAAACAATAATTAAAAACTAAATTTTTCCCGCCATGTAAAAATTATTATTATTTTTTCCTCAAAACCAAGGACTCTTATTTCAGTGTCCTCTTTCCAATAAAACAATCAAAAATCAAAACAAAAATCACTGTACCTCCTCCCCATTAAATTAACCAGTTTTTAATGGTACATCCAAAGTACTTATATCAATTATGATTTACGGGATATTAAAAATGTAGCGGGGTGGTCAATTTAGGGGGAGTCTCTGAGTGGTAATTAGGCTCAGACACCTTGATTTGTTAGTGGCTATGGACCATTTTTGTCTTCAGGGGATAATGCTGGTGATGAGTTCCCTGTGGCCTGTGGGTGGCGCTGCCATTCTGGGCCTGGGTTGAACCACAAGCGTAGTGCTGTGCCTTTTGTGTCCCCTCTCGGCAGCCGTACGGTGGGGCGGGGAACCTGCTGTGCATGCCGGGGGAGGATATAAGAGGGGCAGACATCTCCTGATCGGGTTCCACCCCCAGGCACCTTCAGCCTGGGAGTGAGTGCGGTTCATCTCCGGGTGCCCTAGGCCCGGAGGCTGTGTTCCTGTTCCATCTCAGGCACCTTTGGCCTGGGATGAGGTACTACCCTGCTGTCCTGTTCACCTGGGTATGAAGATATTGTAAAGCGAGAAAAAATCTTAAGTTGGAGCTTCAGCTGGTGTGGACATTCATGTTACTGGGGAAGTTCGGGACTTTCCTCTGCTCACGGTAGAGGCGAGAATCATTCTCGGGAGGATTCTGGCCTGGCTGCAGACAAGACCCAATAATAACACCGCTCAACCTTTTGCACAAGAGGGTACGGGCTGATAGCGCGGTGTGCCTTTCTCCCCCTGCGAGGAGCCGAGTTGAATGCAGGCTGGGGGATAGGTGGGTGCGCTAGAAAAATAATGTGGTTTATCCTCCGTCATGTTAGAGTTAATCTAATACCCACTAATAAAACACAAACATTTACCTATATTTTCCCTAGATAGATTGGATAAGCTGACTCAGCTTAAATTCCTCCCATCTCTAATACACAAATTTTGTTATTATATTAAATACTTTCAGTCCTGTACATAACTTCGAGGTCGCCACTCTTGCCGTTTAAAATCCATATTTAAGATTTAATATCTCAAAGATATGATATGGGTTAAATAAGAGTTCTTTTGACCAGAAGTGAAAGCTTTAACATAATGAACATTTATTATGTATTGGTTAAAATCTAATCTAATACACAGAAACTATCTATATAGTCTTAACAAGCAGGAAATAGTAGGTTTCAAATATACAAAGTATTTACATGGAGGAATATAGAGCATATTCTTCTGAATCATTAAAGTACAAGCATGTGTAGTTACAGGTCAAACAGACCTTTACCATAGTTACCCTTTCAGAACCATCCTGCAGGCTGTCCTCCATAAAAAAAGAGAGTTCCTTTCTCCTCCCCTCTGAGTATATCTCTCTATCCTGATACCCCATAGGTTGGCCTAGCTTGGGTCATGATTGGAGAGCTTACTCCATAAGTCAGCCCCCTTTCATGCAAATCCTGGTGACTCTATCTGGGCAGGAGATTTGATAGAATTTTCCCAGGACTATAGGTGAGGCTCTCTCCATTGTAAATCCCAGCATGGGACTCATTGACGAGAGTGGGTTTAACACAATGGAATTGTCTCTCCAAGCTTGGGGCTCCGCAATGTCTAGCTGTTAACAAAAGGGCTTTCATAGGTGCTAAATGAAAATATATCTACAGCAAGCTAAATTAAATATATTCATATTTACAATATTTTACAGCTATTTAATGGAGATTATACATATCCCATAAGGCAACAATGCTATCCTGGGCCCAAACACACCTAGCCTAGTCACTTGGCCCTGCCTCCTCCTGGCTGCCACTCACCCCTGCCTCCTCCTGGGTGCCACACTCCAGAGCCTCGTCCTCCTGGCTGACCTCATCCTGTGTATAAAAAAGGGACATAGTTTGAGTTTTTGGTTCATCAATCACACACAATTTCCAGCTCATGACTGTTGCAAATTAAATGTTAATAAATAGAAAAGACTCTGATTCTGACCCCAGCATTTTTCATTCTTGTCCCAAACAATTCTGCCCACTATATTTTTAATTTTTTTTTGGTTTATTTATTTTCTTTTTGAATAATAACATCTAGTTCCCAACAATTATTCTAGGACAATAAATATGTTGAAAAATACTATACCTGACTATAGATGTGAAGATCCGGCTCTTCGAGGTCAGCTAGCTCCTCTGCACCCTCTGCAGGGGTGAAGGGAAGGGTGGAGGAAAGGCGGGAGGGAAGGCTGGAAAGTGATTCCCTGGCTTCAATCTGGTCGTCCAGAAATCGCAGGTGTTTGTAATACCACAGCTTGGGGACATGTACTTGGTCTGCTGCTGCTCCTGATCTCTGGGATGCGCGGACTTCTTTGTATTGTTTTTTGTAGCTGTTTCTCTTGTTATTGATTTTATTGTTCATCATGTTAGAGTCTGCCTCTGGGATCCAGGTCTTCATATATTCTACAAATTTTTCAATTGTTGCCCTCCTAACATCACGATTGTGGTATAATGGGTTTTTAATCTCCCATAAATTGGTGAGCTCTCTATACTTGTCAATGAAAGCTCTGAATATGACAGGATCTTTGAAACTCTGCATATTTTCTGCAAGATAAAACACAAGACAAAAACACTAGGTCAGCCTAAACTGTCCTAATATTATCCCAATCCAGCCCTTTAAAATCATGAATCAGTATAGGCAGGGCCGGACTTAACATTGGGCTTGACTGGGCTCAAGCCCATGGGCCCCTGCCTGCAGAGGCGGTTCTCTAATCAGGCAAAGGCTGGTGGGGTGAGCCGCGATTGGGCCGGCGTTGTGTCAGATTAGCGTGACAGAAAGAACATCACCGCCGACACACATTAAAAGTTCCCCCCCGTTACACCCTCATCAGCGGCAGCAGCCAATAGCAGGCTCCACCGCTGTCCTAGTTGGCACCACACTGCATGATGGGAGATGTAGTTCTCTACAGCACACACTAGACTCGGCCGGGCTGTGCCTGCACGCTGCAGAGACTACACCTCCCAGAATGCACTGCAGGGCGGGCGCTCAAAGTGGACAGTCGGCTTCTCCTGAGTCCTGCTTGTAGTAGGGGACAGAAGAATCGGAAGAGTGATCAACCAGGTAAGTCACCCTAAATACCTACCTATATCACCAGCACCAGGTCAGCGACAGTGCCTCATACCTCTGTCAGTGCTGCCTATATCGGTGCAATGCATAACTTTCTATACTGCAGATCAGTGCCTCATACCTCTCTCTGTGTCATGCATAATGTTATATACTGCTCCAGGTCAGTGCCTCATACCTTACTCATTGCAATTTTATCCTCAGTGCCTCTGTCAGTGTGACCTTATGGTCTGTGCCTTATGCCTCATTAAGTGCTAGGTGGAACTTTTTTATGGTAAGTGCTTCAGGCTTCTGTTAGTGCAAGGTGCTACTTTATGGTTAGTGCCTCATGCCTCACTCAGTGCAAGGTACAACTTTATAGTAGTCCATGTCTGTTGCCTCTGTCAGTGCAAGGTGCAACTCTATGACCAATGCTCTCATGCCCTAGTCAGTGCCTCGCTAAGAGCCATGCATAACTATATACTGCATGAGTGCCCAATGACTGGCTCGGTGCAAGGTGCTATTTTGTGGTTAGTGCCCCCCTCAGTGCAACCTTTTGGTATGTGCCTCATGTCTCACTCACTGCAATGTGCAACATAATGGTCGGTGTCCGTTGTCTCTGTCAGTGCAGGGTCCATCTTTATGGTCAGTACCCCCATGCCCCTGTCAGTGCCACTTTATGGTCAGTGCCCCATGCCCCTTTCAGTGCCACTTTAGGGTCAGTGCCACCATGCCTCACTAAGTGCCATGCATCACTATATAATGTATGAGTGTCTAATGACCCTCTCAGTGCAAGGTGCATTTCTTTCTCGTACATCACGGGACACAGAGCGACATAGTCATTACTAATGGGTTATATAGTTACCGTCAGGTGCTGGCACTGGCAACTTCCAAAACCGGAAGTACCCTCCCCTATATAAGCCCCTCCCATCCGGGAGCACCTCAGTTTTTTGCCAGTGTCTAAGGTGTTGGCCAAGAAGAAACATGTGTTTTTCACTGAGCTTGCGTACAGGTTCTTTTGGGCCTCAGTAAGCTATTCCGGATCCGACCAAAAAAGCTTCATAGCTAAACGGTCGGTACCCGGGCCTTGCAGAGAAGAGCAAGGTTCTGCCTGTAATGCTTCTCTTAGGAGAGCTGGACCCTGGGATCCAGAGCTCTGGTCATACCCACGACCAAGATGTTTTCTGTGCAGGGTGCTATACAGGTCCAGGGGAGTGGAATCCTTGGGAACCCGGTCCCTGAAGGTTTGATTACAATGCCTGCCGTGATAGGTGAAGTTTGGGCTTTTGTGGACCAAACAAAGTCCTGCGGCGGGGAACAGGTAAGTGGGGGCCCCCAGGAACTTGGTTCTATTGGGGGACCCCCAAGCCTAATTTGTCTTTCTGTCTGTTACCTAATGGTATTCCCGCAAAATTCTGTGCATGCCTGTAACTACTAAAAAAATGTAATAATTTTTAATGGTGGTCAAGAAAAAAAAAAAAAAAAAGAATGTTTTTTTATATATGTTTAGTATATTAAACTGCGGTACCTGTGTTTGTCCACTAGAGGCCGCTGTGGAATGTTTTTCTTGTCATATGGACTAGTTTCTTCTCAGAGAGCAAAGTCCAGGCAGCTGGTGAGTTCTCCTACAGGAAACTGTTTCCTCTGCCATGTTGCAGTGTTCGTCTATCCCCCGGCCTGCGGCAAAGGGGGCCCTGGCTCCTGTCCCTGGTTTCCATGTTTGAAATTAGCGCCGAGGCGCACGTGGCCGCGCGCGTGCGCGTGCACGCGCCTCTATATATAGAGGTGGCCGGAAAAAGGGGCGGGGCCTGGGGGATGACGCTCTGTGCGCGCCGCAGCGCTTCTGCGCATGTGCGGGCGTCCCAGCAGGTTTTAAAAAGCCACATTATTGCAGTAAGCTGGCTATGAAGTACAGAGACAGAGCTGACAACATTTAAAGGCATACAGCAAGCGGTTGATACAGGCATCCCCTAGAAAGGCACATTAGTAGACACCAACTGTTTATTATAGCAGCATTTATGCTAGACTATTATCAGTAACTGGTGTATTTTCGGCTGGAATACCTCAGCTTTGTGGCTTAGGAATATGCCGTCTAAAAACTCCGGGACTAGAAATTCCAGGAGGAATAGGGGGTCTCCATCGGGCTCTGAGGATCTTGGGCATGCTTTGGCTGCACCAGTCTCCCCTGAAGAATCAGAGGTTAGTGACCGTAGGGCACCCCCAGGAGTACCTGGTACTGTGGCTGTCCCCAGTTCACCTGCTCCTGTGTATGTAACAGAGGAGGTTTTTTCCTCAGCTCTGGGAGGGCTGGAAGAGAGATTGTCAGCACTAATTGCTGCTTCCCTGTCACAGGAGAAAAGCGCTCGATCTCCGTCTCCTCCCTCAGAGTGCCTGTTAACAGAGCAACAGTCCCATACAGAGGTCGACCTACCTGAGGGGGATCAGGATGAGGTTGATTCGGTTGTAGAGGAATCAACAGTGGAGGAGCCGTTCTCAGCATCACATGCTGAGAGGTTATGGGTTCAGTCCCTGACTAATATGGTCCGATCAGCATTTAAAATGCCACTTGCGGAGCCATCCTCCTCTTCTGTCTCCTCGTTGGGGTCGCTAAAAGCTCCCCAGACTGTTTGTTCTTTCCCGATCCATCCTTTATTGGAGGGGCTCATTTACCAGGATTGGGAGCATCCTGACAAAATATTTACTCCCCCCAAGAGATTTCCGGTGGTCTATCCTATGGAGGATAAGTTCGTCAGAAAATGGAAGGTCCCTACAGTGGACGCAGCCATCTCTTGTGTGAATAAATCACTGACATGTCCGGTGGAAAATGTCCAAATGTTCAAGGACCCAATAGATAAAAAATTGGAGTCCTTATTGAAATCTGCTTTTTCTACAGCAGGATTGGTGACACAACCAGCAGTGGCAGCTATAGGGGTCTGCCAAGCAGTGAAGGATCAGTTGAAACAGGTCTTAAGGGACGTGCCAGATCAGCAGGCTCTTGCTCTAGCTGATCTACCTAGAGCCTTATGCTTTGCGGTGGACGCTATAAAGGATTCAATCCATCAGGCCTCCCGCCTTACGCTGTCTATAGTACATATGCGCAGGCTTCTATGGCTCAAAAACTGGTCTGCTGAAGCTCCCTGTAAAAAATTGCTGGTCAGCTTCCCATTTCATGGGGAGCGTTTATTCGGGGAAGACCTGGACAAGTATATCCAGAGAATTTCCAGCGGTAAAAGTACACTCTTGCCGGTCAAAAATAGAGTTAGAGGTCCCTCTTTTAAGAGGCCGGCTTCTCCAGTCCCTAGGACATCGGCTGTGAAACAGTTCCGACGGCCTCCCCGGTCAAATCCCGGAGGTAAAAATCAGGGACAGTTGCAGGGTAACAAGAAGCCCTGGAGCAGGAGAGGTACAAAACCTCCCCCAAAGTCAAATGCATGAAGGGTTGCCCCCACCCAATCGGGTGGGGGGAAGACTTCAGTTGTTCACAGAGACCTGGCGGGACACGATCCGAGACAGATGGGTGCTCTCCGCAGTAAATCTGGGATACAAATTGGAGTTAAAAAACTCCCCTCCTTCCCGCTTTATAAGGTCGAACGTGCCAAGGGATCCCCAGAAGAGAGGATCCCTCCTGTTGGCACTGGAACAATTATTGCTTCAAGCAGTAATTATAGAGGTCCCCCTGGAAGAATGGGGGTTCGGGTTTTACTCAAACCTCTTTACAGTTCCGAAGCCAAACGGGGACATGAGGCCCATATTAAATCTAAAAAGGGCTATACAAATTCCTGTATATCAGGACTTTCCGATGGAGTCGATCCGATCGGTGGCCACTGCCCTACAAGGGGAGGATTGGTTAGCCACGATCGACATCAAAAATGCTTATTTGCACATTCCCATCTTTCCAGTCCACCAAAAATTTCTACGCTTTGCAGTAGAAGGGCGCCATTTTCAGTTCAGAGCCTTACCCTTCGGTTTGGCCACAGCACCAAGAGTGTTCACAAAAATTCTGGCCCTTTATTGGCCAATCTAAGAACACAAGGTGTAATGATAATGGCATATCTGGATGACTTGTTGCTGATAGACCACTCAGTGAAAAAACTAGACGTGGTCGTTCACAAGACGATCAAGTATCTGGAATCTCACGGTTGGATTATCAACCGAGACAAGTCAGCCCTAAAAACCAGTCAAAAGTCTGGAATACTTGGGGCTAAGGTTGGATTCAGGCCAGAGAAAAATATTCTTGCCTCGAGGAAAGGTGTTGTCTTTGAAAGATTTGATCCACTTAGTGGGTACAAAAAAGACAGCCGTCCATACGCCTGTATATGAGGCTGCTGGGAAAAATGGTGGCATCATTCGAAGCAGTACCCTACGGTCAATTCCATTCAAGGAATTTGCAAGGGGCCATACTGTCAGCCTGGAACAAAAAAAGTTCAGGCCCTAGACTTACAATGTCCTTGTCCCCTTCCGTTCGCAAGAGCCTCCGTTGGTGGTTGGTTCCCCAGAATCTGGAAAAAAGGAAATCCTTCAGTCCGGTTTCTTGGAAGGTGGTCACTACAGATGCCAGCCTTATAGGCTGGGGAGCAGTACTGGAGCAATAGTCTCTCCAGGGCAGATGGTCGGATGCAGAAAAGGCCCTGCCCATCAATCTCTTAGAGATACGAGCAGCCCGGTATGCCCTAGTAGCATGGACATCCAAACTCCAAGGGTCCCCTGTCAGATTTCAATCAGACAATGCCACAGCAGTGGCATATATCAATCATCAGGGGGGCACCAGGAGTCGTGCAGCCCAGAGGGAAGTAAATTACATCCTGAAATGGGCAGAAGAATATGTCCCAGCCATATCTGCGGTATTCATTCCAGGAGTGGAGAATTGGAAGGCGGACTTTCTAAGTCGCCAGCAATTAGGCCCAGAGGAAGGGTCCCTTCACCCCGAGGTTTTCTGGACAATATGTCAGCGGTGGGGAACATCGGATGTAGATCTTCTAGCATCCAGATTCAACGCAAAGGGGGACAGGGTTGTCTCTCGGACAAGGGATCCCCTAGCTTGCGGCTCGGATGCCCTAGTGTTCCCTTGGGATCAGTTCAAGCTGATATATGCATTCACACCGCCAATGGTTACCTCGATTACACCGCAGAATCAGGGTAGAAAAGAAACCAGTGATTCCGGTGGCTCCAGCGTGGCCCCGAAGAGCGTGGTACGCGGAGATTGTAAAATTTCAGTGGGGAGTCCTTGGACTCTCCCACGTCGTCCGGCTTTCGCAAGGACCGATGTGCCACCCTTCCTTACCAGCCCTAGGTTTGACGGCCTGGCTATTGAAGCCCACATTCTAAAAAAGAGAGGGCTCTCTAATGCTGTGGTATCTACCATGATCAATGCCAGGAAGCCGGTATCCAGGCAGATCTACTATAGAATCTGGAAGGCGTACATCGCGTGGTGTGAGGCCAAGAAATGGCATCCACATAAGTACGTAATAGGTAGGATTCTGGACTTCCTACAGTGGGCTGTAGATAGGAAGCTTGCCTTGAGTACTATCAAGGGTCAGATTTCGGCCTTGTCAATATTTTTTCAAAGGCCCTTGGCTTCGCATTCACTAGTCAAAGCCTTTATACAAGGAGTGATGCGTATTAGTCCTCCGGTTAATATTCCCATATGTCCATGGGATCTAAACTTGGTTCTGTCGGTTCTACAGAAACAACCACTTGAACCATTACAGCATATTTCCTTGGTGCTTCTCAACAGGAAATTGATTTTTCTAGTAGCCATTTGTTCGGCTAAAAGAGTATCGGAATTAGCAGCTATGTCCTGTAGGGAGCCATATCTGGTTATCCATAAGGACAGAGTAGTGTTACGTCCTCATCCAGCCTTTCTTCCTAAGGTGGTATCGAGGTTTCATTTGAACCAAGATGTGGTTCTTCCTTCTTTTTTCCCCAAACCTACTTCGGTGGAGGAAAAGTTATTGCATTCTTTGGATGTAGTAAGAGCAGTTAAAGCTTATCTAAAAGCCACTGCTCAGATTCGCAGAACGGATACTTTGTTTATTCTGCCGGAAGGCCCCAGAAAGGGTCAGGCAGCGTCAAAATCTACTTTAGCCAAGTGGATTCGACAGGTCATTATGCAAGCTTATGGCTTGAGAAGGAGACCGCCTCCGTTCAAAGTTAGAGCGCACTCCACGAGAGCAGTTGGAACTTCATGGGCAGTGCATCACCAGGCCTCCCTGGCTCAAATCTGTAAGGCCGCAACGTGGTCTTCAGTTCACACGTTTACTAGGTTCTACCAGGTGGACGTTAGAAGTCAGGAGGATGTCGCCTTTGGGCGCAGTGTGTTGCAGGCCGCAAAAGATCCTCATGTCTGATAGCGCTCAGCTTATATATGGTGTATCCCCCCCCTCATTTGGCATTGCTTTAGGACATCCCATTAGTAATGACTATGTCGCTCTGTGTCCCGTGATGTACGAGAAAGAAAATAGGATTTTTATAACAGCTTACCTGTAAAATCCTTTTCTTGGAGTACATCACGGGACACAGAGCTCCCGCCCCTCTTTGGGGACACTTATTGCTTTGCTACAAAACTGAGGTGCTCCCGGATGGGAGGGGCTTATATAGGGGAGGGTACTTCCGGTTTTGGAAGTTGCCAGTGCCAGCACCT